>CM032233.1:2162500-2695000 GCA_019009955.1 Riptortus pedestris
AAGGGAGTGGTATCTTCCAGGGAAGAATCATCGACCCACATTTTAATGATAAAACATTAAATGGTACAGTCTTCAACTGCTTCCTAAATGAAGAATTTCTGAATTAAATAGAAGACATAGCCCTGATGCAAAAAATTAAATGTGGCTTCATCTTGACGGATGTCCTTCCCACTTCTCAATCATAGTTTGGTCAAAAATAAGAGAAATGCTTCCCCACCGCAGTATCTGTTACAGCTTGCACATTGAGTGGCCAGCCAGGTCAGCCGATCTGACAGGAATGGATTATTTTCTATGGGGAGGGTCAAAGATATATCTACCAGAGCAGGTCACAGAATATTGAAGACATGAAAAATAAAATCAGATTAGTGATAAATTCGATTTCAGAGCAGAAATCACAGTCAAAAACAGTGCCAAAAGGGATTTCAGATACCATCTTTTCAAGTGCAAAAATGAGGAAGGAAGCATTTTTGGACATTTGTAAATATTAGCTGTAAGTATTGTAGTGCAATAGAAAAACTGGTTTCTGTTTTTTTTTTTTTTTTTTTTACATGAAGCTATATAGGTGGAATATGTATTCCTTTTACAAATAATTAGTATGTAAATGGTTTAAAATTTAAATTAGTTTTATATTTTTTGAAGTAAACATTTTGTGAATTATTTCTTTATTTATTTTTTTAAATTTTAGAATCCATTCCTTTCCCAGTAGACATGTTTCAAAGATAATTTTGTTGGCTACAACTTTTATGTAACAGCATTTTTCAATAAAATGTGCCGTTCCTGAAATAATGTTTGTGCATTTTATGGTTAATGGATGCTTCAAATCGAAAAATTCACTAATATCAACTCGTTTTAGAATTTGATTTTCTACAAGAATCAGTCATATAAGGTATGGCATTCCATTGGAAATTCCAAAGTTATTGTCGCTGGAGAAGTATTGAAGAAGGTTAAAAGGTTGTGTTTTTTTAGGATGTTTGTTTGGGCAATCAGCTTTGTGGTTATTATACCCTTTCGGAAGTTTAAAAATTTATTGTTGCCGTTACTTTGTATCTGTGTATATAAAACACATACATACACAATAACAATGCGAAATATGTGGGTATTTTACTACTTTCTTTTCTCGCCCATGTATGTTCACGTACAAATAGTTATTTATTATACAAGTAGATCATTTTACAACTCGAGTGAAACGTTTGTTTATGATTTTTTCGAGTAATTTTGAAAGACAACTAGTAACTGTGATAGGTCTGTAGCTTTTGATGGACAATTTGTTTTTACCAGGTTTTAATATGGGAACAACTTGATTCTCTCCATTGGTCTGGGTAAACCAAAGTTTTCCAGATCCTGTTGTAAATATACAATAATCTAAGATTAGCTGATTTAGGTAGGTTTTAAGCATTAGATTGTGGACTTCATCTTTACCCGGTACTGAGAGTTTTAGGTTGTTGATGGCTTTTTGTAGTTCCCAGGAAGTGATGAGTGGATTATAATCACATATTTTGATGAAGGATAATTGATGTTAGGAGGTTGAATATGGACTGAAAAGATTCTTCAGGGGTCACAATTATGACACACCAAGTCTTAATCTTGAATTTAAGCAATTGCAGGTTTTAAGGGGTGTGGCACCCTGTGTGTATGTTAATGGGGGAGCTTGGGACACCCTGTATGTATATGTATGTATATATATATATATATATATATATATATATATATATATATATATATATGTGTGTGTGGGTGACATGACTGAGGAGTATAACAAAGTTGTAGTATGCATACTCTTACCAACTAATGCTTATCATTAGTCAGCTTATGCAGGCAACTGGCAACTGACAAATGTTTCCCTAATAACTCTGGCTTTAAATAGAATTTTGTTCACTTTATGCCTTTATCAGTATCAACATCATGATCTGTTTTCTTTATTATTATTTATGTCCACTTTATACTACTATGGCTAATCGGGACGGGTTACCACCCTTTTCTAGCCAGAATGGGCCCAAGGAGTTTATTTAATGAGTCCGTCACTAAATAAATTTCTACTGCCCAAGGCGGGAATCGAACCTGCCATTCTAGATCTACCAGGCGAGATTAAGACCTTAACTCACACGGCCAACCTGAGCCCCAAGGTGGTCCGGTGTGTTCACTCGACAAGAAACTGACTAAAAAACAAATATGAAAAAAAAAAAATCACAAATGCTGTTACATCATGATCTAAAGGCCTTCTAAATCTTAAGTTGCAACCATTGTGTTCGTTCAGAAACTACTCTTTTGATATTACTAAAGCCACCGAAATCAATAAGAGTTTTGTGATGTCTTCAAAATAGCTTAATCTGATCTTGGACGTTCTTTAGGATTTATACATCTCTACTTGGGACTTTACCACCAGTGCAATGTCATCTGCAAAGCTTATGCAATGTATGGATTTACCATTAATCTATATACCTCCTGTTCTTTCTTTCATTTTCATTATGTCCTCTTCAATGAACATATTGAACAGATAAGGTGACAGAGGGCACCCTTGTTTTACACCTTTTTGAATTCTAACTTCCCTTTTAAACTCATGAATAATGATTTGTATACTCTGATTTTGGGGTAAATATTCCAATGTTTTTACACATGCAATCAAACATCAGTTTCCAGTTGACGATATCAGAAGCTTTTTTTTAATCTAGGAATTCAACTACTGTTTTTTTATTCATTTCTCTCCAGGATAAGTTTTAGTTCTAGAATAGCTTCTCTTGTTCTTCTTGTGGTTCAAAATTACAGTTGATCTTCAGCGACATAGTGTTCAATTTGATCTCTTAGCTTATTTTAATTATACAATATAATATTTTAGAGGCACGTGAAAGAGGAGAAATAGTTCTGTTATTACTACTCTTCATTTTGCTACTTTTTTTTTAGGAATAACGATTGTTTGGCTTTTGGTAAGCTCAGCAGGAATATTTCCATTTTCATAACAATTTATTTATGATTAGATCAAAGAACAACTTTTTCATTTCACCACTTCATGGATAAGGTTGAATATCCAAATAGATATTTAACCTCCAACACTGAAATGTGGAAGCATAAATATGGTGAAGACTTATTATCCATTTTATTGGCATATGGACTGCCTGCTATGGAATGGGTGAGGGAGTCGCAACTAGTAAGCTTCCTCGACCCCAGTTTTATTTTTATAAAATATTTATCTTGTAATTTATTTTTAGCATATTTGTAAAATAGTTTTATACTGTGTTATGGGGATTCTAGCGGTTTAAAATGTTTTTAATTTATTCTTGGAATGTTTTGTAAAATGTAGTCATGATGGATGACTATATCAATCTGTCTTGAAAATCTAAATCTTTTATATGTATTACTATTTGAATATACTTTTGGTGTTAATTTTTTTTTTTTTCCTTTAGTTTGTTCTAAAAGATGTCAAAAGCCTTCCTCAAGAACTAGATATTTGTACTAATGAGGCAGTCAGAAGGCTTCCAATAGAAATAGTAGTATATATTTGCCTCATTTATTTGAGATGTTTCAAAAAAGATTACACCCACATTATGACGACATTTGGCTTGGGTTCACTAGAGATTCTTGAAGCAATTTTGGAAAGAGGTTTCTACATGATTTGTCTTTTAAAGACTCATTCTGGCCTACTATGGCCGCCACTCAATCAAGAAGTTATCGAAACATCAAGAGTCATATATGAGAGATATAAATTTGAGAGTAAGTTTCATTTTTGTACTAATTCTAAATGGTGTAAGTAATATAATTCCTACTGTACTAATATCTGTATTCTTCTGGTTGTTATACGTATAACCTTTACCTGGTAGCACTACAGAAGTTTGTTTCCCGGAATACAGAATATTATGATATTCTAGTTAAATATGAATTGAATTTTTCCATTTAACACATTGCGTGCGATGGTGAAATTATTATCTTTTTCTCAGGAGCGATTTATTTTTTTTACTATTTTAAATCAAAAACATGTTTATTTAACAAATAACCTAGCTTATATGCCTACCAACACATTTTTTAATGGTAATTAACTTATTTAATTAGCTCCTTGCCTGGCAAGGAGCTCGCTACCAGCGGACATCGCCGGTTAGGCAACCCCCAAAGCACATGATCTGTTTAAAATAACAAGCAATGAAAACGGGTTAAAATAACACAGTATTCGTTAACAAATACATTTATTATTTCTATATTGTTTATTGCATTACTTACTACATAATAAACATCAATTGTTCAATTGCATACTATTCTTACAGGTGATAACAGTTTACAGATATACAAATACATATTATACTGTAATAACTTAATCTCTCCTACCATGGTACAATTTAAAACAGGTCTCAAGACAAAGCCCGGGTTTTTCTGGACACTCGGGCAATAATAAATAGTTTGGTTTCTCACTTTTTTCCCGTCTTCTCTGATGGCCTTACTGCATTGCATACAGTTTGTTTGCAACCGCTTATTCCCTTTACCCGTGAATGGGGTAAAACTAGGGAAGTGCAGCCATTTTGTGGGTATTTTCGGGGATAAGGGAATCACTGGAGTTTTGAATGATATTAATTTATCCTCTATTTGTCAGAACCCCTTTTTTCACACTTCGTTTTTCCATTTTTCAAAATTTTGATACCTATAAATAATACAAACCATCATTATTATTATTATTTTAAAAACCCATAAAATTAATATGCTTTATAATGTGTTAAATACTTTAAAAATCACAGTAATAATGCTTACCTTAAAAAAAAGAAGAATTTTCTGATAAAAACTTGAAAAAAATCCACTAAAATCGGAAACGAACTACACTGTTAGATGCAAGACACTTGTCTGAGGCGAATGAAGGCATCCAGAGTCGGTTTTAACGAGCGTACCCCCTCCAAGTCCAGTTGGGAATACCCAGGGCAGGTCCTTGCCAGGGAAGGACGTCGCTACCTGGGTTGGGTCGGCCCTCCTTGCCTGGCAAGGAGCTTGCACGGGATGTGTTAAGAGATTTTCAATGAAATTGCTAGTGGAGACCAATATCTAGGGATTCCATGGATCAGACAACTGAAAACATCTAACTCGTGTTCAGCATCGAAAAAATGTTCTCATTTGAAAATTTGGAAAGACCCTAGATAATAATGGAGCTCCTCTTTGTCTTGTTTCATTTTTCACTGCCATTTATATTTCTGTTAGTTTGTGTCTCTTTCTCCCTTGGAAGAAATGGACATAAAAGCCACTGGCTGACTACACTTTAAATACATTTTAAAGTAGTTTACCAGAAGCAAAATGTGATGAGAATTGTGTATGCAAGTGCACTAAACCCAGGTAGTTGTCTTCCATATTTCCAGGATGATTTTTTTTTAATTCTTTATATTAATCTTGGGTGGTATGATTGCTCAGTAGTAGTACTCTGGATTTGCTACTTTTTTTTTTTTTTCCTCTTCATAGTAACCCTGTGAGGAGTTATTTATTCGAATACATGTTCCATTGCCACATGGCATATTATATGTATTATTATGTTTAAATACATCATTATTTTACAATAAATATTTGTTTATCAACTGTCTATTCAAATATTCAAGAAAAAAAAATAAAAATAAAATACGATATTAAAATAAGTATGGTAATTACAAACAAAATTAATAAATGAAATGAAAAGTAAATAAATAAATACAATAAGAACAAAAGCATATCAATTAAAATTAAATTTAAACTCAACGATGTTTAATTTGCGAGTCAGGTAAATATATTGAATTATGTTTCCCATTCCTCACAATCAACTTCACATTCTAATGAATTTTTGCTACATCCATATCTATACTTTTGATAAACTTTATAAATTCTTTTTTATATTTGTTAAATATAATATGAGGTGGTTCTGGACAATTACCTCCTTTTAAAATTATGTTCATTATTAAATTTGATCTATTTTGACTAAATGTTGTGCAGTCATAAAGTATATGTAAAAACGTTTGTGTTGCCTGTAAGTCGCAAGTACATTTGTCATTGTCTTGAATTTTAAATCTTGTTAAATAATGTCCTGCCTGTCCATGTTCCGTTAGAAATTGTGTGCATTTGTGATGGTGACTCATAATTGTGTTGTAGTTGTTGTGAGTTATGTTTGGTATGTATGATGTAAGCTGTAAGATTTGTTACATGTCGTCCATTGTCTGTTCCACTTTTGTATTGTGTCGGTACGTAAGTCTTTTTTAATGCATGAGAGTGGTACGAGGGCAAATTCTGGGTTTATGTTGGTATCCTGGGCTGCTTCCTTTGCTAACTTGTCGGCTTGTTCTTTTCCAATATTTCCTGAGTGGGCTTTTACCCATTCTATATGTATGTGTAGGTTTATGTGTATAATTTCAAGATATGTTGTCTAATGTTTTCTGTGATAGGGTCGTGTATAGTAGGGTTACGTATTGAGTAAATGAGAGTTGTGTTGTCTGTGTGTATGGTCATATATTTGTGTAGGTTATATGACGATTTTATAATATATTCGGTAGCTTTTAAAACAGCATACTGTTTTAAAGTTATTTGCTACTTGATATTATTCGAGTTAGAATTCTGGAAGTGATACAGATTCTTTTCATTAGCTGTGTGATTTATAAACTTTCTTGTTATTCCGCCAGTGTTTACTTCTTCCAGTGTTCAGTTTGGTATCTCGAGGAAATAGAGAAGCAGCTTGAATAAAGACGTATCACACGGGTTGAAAATGATAGTGGAAAGGAAGTTCATGATGATAAATAGTCGTGTTCTAGACACGGAGTACGGTTGCGCTATCTACACAACTACAAGTTGCTAATAGCCACGTGCTGTTTCTTTCTATCACTAACTATACTAAAAGTATAAATATACACTTAACCGATTATAATACCATAACTTCAATCAATGAACAAATAATCATCCCCTTACTACCCGATATTAGTAGAAAGAGAGCCTATTACAGTATGCTCCAAACACACTAATCACCACACTATACAAAGTTTCTTATAGTCAGTAGAACTGATGGGAATGACTTCAGCCAAGTCTCCCCCTTCTTAATTCATAAATCAATAGTAGGACTGATAGGAGGGGTTCAAACTATTAAAAAATATATATCAGGATGCCTGTTCATAGAAACAGCATCAAGCAGCCTTCAGAAAAATTAATGAATTGTACAATGCTCAACAATGGAATAACTATTAAAATCGAAGTCCATAAAACCCTTAATGCAACCAAAGGCATAATCTATTATCTTGACTTAAACAACATAGAAGAATCTGAAATACAAAAAGAACTAGAGCACTTAGGCATTATTAATTTTTTAAAGAAAAAAGGGAGAAAAAATAATTAACAAAACACATTTTACAGCCTAACGTTCAAACAATTATTATTGTCGGGAAAAATAAAGGTAGCCTACGAAACACTCGCAGTATGGCCCTACATACCTCCTCCCCTATGTTCTTATGTGTGCATGGCTTTTGGACATACCTCCAAATCCTGTAAAAAAAACTCTGATATGTGCATCGTGCTCACAAGAAAAACACGAGGGTTCCTGCTCTGCATTCCTAATTAAATGTGTAAATTGTGGCAGAAAACACAACAGTTTAGACAAAAAGTGGCCTAACTATTTATCAGAATCAAAATCAAAATGATTCAAGTATTATCTCCTTGAAAAGATTGAAATAGTATCCTCCACATCCCTCCCACACCTACCCCTCCCCTCTACTAGAAGATACCCCCAGCTTAATATATAAAAATAAATATACTCAATCTAGACCCAAATATAAAGATTGTAAAATAGATATATCTCATAATAATAGTATTAATTCCACCAGAAATTGTATTTTGAACATTTTTGATCTTCGTTTCATATATATAAGTCATATTTCTGTTATAAATAAGCGTGGTACTCAACATCAAACAGATGATCCCCGCAAGGGAAACCTCCTTATGCGAAATTATTATTTTAAATTGTGTTTCCTTTAAAGGCCTATATATTTTAAAATGATAAATGAAACTATACATAAACATATAAAATACCCTAATATAAAAATGCATATCCTTTACCAGTTAATTATGCCATATATTTCCGACTCTCTTGTTTTCTATACTTTGGTTTGCCAATTCCATAAAGTTCTCTTTCACCGAACCACACCTGCTACGCTTAGTATAAATCAGTTTTATATACAATCTGAAGTACATATCTTTCCTTTCACCAAGTGATAACTATGCTCCAAACCAATTTAAAATATTTCCCATCAGTATGACACCTTTCAAAAATATTGGTTATATATGTAGTTGTATTATAATAAGATTTCATAAATTAATGTATGTATTCACAGCAGTGCACAAACACGATATGTTAGAAGAAATAGTAATCAATACTTCGCGTGAAGTGATAGTAGTCAAAATAAACATAAATTTCAACATCTATATTTGGAATATATACTTACTACCGACTGAGCCAATAAATGAAAATGAGCTTGTGAACTTGATGCACAATTTGCCTTATCCACATATCATTTTAGGTGAGATGAATGCAGCTCACACAAGCTGGGCCAACGAGACAAATAATACTAGAGGAAATGTAATTAAAAAAATACATGACACCTTTGAGCACTCCCTTCTTAATACAGGACAGCATACCCACCTCTGTTATAACACAAAAACTTTCTCAGCTATAGATCTGCCATCCAGTTCACCTATATTATTTCAACATTTTCAAAGGCATGTCCTAGACGGTCTTCATAATTCTGACCATTACCCTATACAAATAAAAATCATTGGCCGAATATCTACAGGGAAGAGACACAAAAGTCAGGCAATAAACAATTCAAATTGGGGAAAAATTTCAAAATTCAATTCGATTACCCATCAAAACATCAGAAGACAATATTGACAATATAAACCATTCAATCACTATAGCCATCATAGACTCTGCTGAGTATGCCATGCCAATGACAAATCCAAATAATACCAGAGACAAACCCCCATGGTTTGACAAAGAAGGTCAAGCTATTATTAATCAAAGAAATAAAGCTTTGAACCGTTTCCGACGCTACCCAACAACTAACAATCTTATCTAATACAAGAATTAAGATCTCAGGCTAGACATATGTTCTAAAAATGACAAGAGAGAGTCATGGAGCGGCTTTGTGAGTGACACCAATCCAAAACACCCATCCGTACAGTCTGGAGGAAGGTACAGAGTATTAGTGGCAAATATAATAATGATTAGCCAGTCCTGGAAATAGTACTTATGATGCAATTGAAATAGCCGAAGCTTTTGCTGACCAATATAGCCACATTTCCTCAAACGATAATTACTTTGAACATTTCTAGATACCATAAATAATTATTCCCCGCCAAAATTCAGTATAGATGAAAATAATTCCAATGAATTTTATAACCTTCCCATAACCTACTGGGAAATAAAACACAACTGTCAGATGCCGAAACTTATGAGCATGTCTTTTTGTGGATAACCTGGCAGACGATACTTCTTCCCTTCTCAGAATACAACAAAATGAAAGAAACAATACAAAACGTTCTCAATAGATTACCTGATTGGTCCCAAAACAGTGGCTTCATATTCTCCCCAGAAAAAAACAAAATGTATTCTTTTTCCAAACAGCAGCTATCTGCCCACTTGACTGTATATATTTAGAAAACAATGTATTTTAGTATGATATTAAGTGTTTCAATAATTAGCTTGGCAATCTCAAATTGTAATGAATAGAAATTCTAATAAAAAAAAATGTATTCATATTTATTCAATTTACTGAACATATTTAGTAAAACTAAAACTTAATTGCAAATAATGAGAAGCTTTGATGAATAATAACTAGATGATCATACAATTGATAACAAGCTGGAGATGTTTTACAATTCAGAAGTATTAAGAAGAACAATGAGCTACATTTTAAATTTTCATCCGCTCTGAATATATCAGATTTCCAAACATAAAGCAAATAACATGTATATGACAATACCAAATTAATCAAAATTACTTTGAAAATTTTAAGTAATGCGTAAGTAAATAATTATTAGCCTTTCTGAGCTGGGAGGGGTTGAACAAAGAAAGTCGAAATAGATAATTGACGGGTGATGAGTAAGATGTAGCTGAAATGTCTATGGGCAGTGGCTGCCCAACTTTGGCAGGAGCCTCTTTTATTTATTTTTCCCAAGGCTGGGACACCTACAAACTACTCCCACCAAATTTTAATTTTTCTTGAGAAGCCCTTGCCTTATAAAGAATTAAATTCCTTAAAGAATTGGCTTATTTAACAAAGTGTAAGACCCTCCAAAAATGAAATATTGAGAACGTGAGGAGTGGGGAATAATTATAATAAATAAAGAATAATAATAATAAATAAAAAAAATCATAGTAATCGCAATGATACAGTATATTATATTTTAATTCATAACCTTTAGAAACACAAATTATCTTATATAATTATATTTTAATGCCATCAAAGATTAAATTAACTTTAAATGTTAGTTATTAAGAAAGATTTAAGAGCATATAACTAATAAAATAGTTCTATCAATGATAAATTTAATAGAAGTAATTAATGTGAAAAGAAATATTTTACATTGTTTGTGAATTAATTACATGATGACCATGACAAATGCTTAGTGCAGACTGTGCTAATAATCTATAGTAGCAATTCTAATCCTAATCCTAATCATGATGATAAAATTCTATTTTTTTATTAAATCTATTAGTACTAGGTCTTGGCTCTCCATAGACTGTTATGCCAATGATCATTGACTCTGGGGAGAATGATTCAAACTTCAACATTTTCATTACTAACAGAAACTTCAATGTTGTTATCACTACACAATTTATTTGACAATCACTACTTTTATTTAAACACTTGATAAATTATTTTTACACTACTCTTTATCTTACATTTTATCTGTATCTCTACTATACTCTTACTTTCGCATTCTTATTACACAGCAATATGTTATTTTAGAGTACAATAACACTCATGATCACTCAAATCATTGATCCTCAACTAAAAAGTGAACTGGAGGCCAAGTTGGTCGAATTTTTTAATGGCCGCCATGAGGTGTAGAAGGCTGGAGGCGCCTGGACATTCTAGATTGGCGCATTCATTCCATCTAGCCAATCATTTGCACGCATCCTTCCTTCTTATTAATCACGTCATTAAATATATGTAATTTTTGTGAAGCGACAAAATCCCTCGAGTAGAGCAATGGATGCATATTTAGCAACAATATAAATTGGATCGAAGAAGAATTATCATTTACACATTTGCTTTATGTTTCAGATGTTGTCGGTTTACTTTCACAGCAAACATTTATCACAGAAAAACGTGAAAAAATGCAACTTCAATTTGTGGTAAATGAAAGAAGTATGATCAAAGCAGCTGAACTTAATTATAATGTAACTATTCGAGGAGCATTATATCAAGCAACAACAATTATGGAGGAAATAAATCATCTTGACGATAAGTATGCATTATTCATTTTTGCCAGCTTTGTTATTCGGAAGTTGAAGGCTTCAATTTACTTTATATAGCAAAATTGGGCTAGTTCAAATACTGGGCTATTCTTAATTGTGTTTAATGTCATTATTCACTGAACAAACCAATATTCCTTTCAATTTATTTTTAAAATAGCTCTCTATTGATCCCCAAAATACTGTATTGTTTTCAGTACTTTTTGAGAGAAATATTTTCAAATTGTTCCTAAAAATTAACTTTTCAATTCTGAAATCCATCAAAATGGTTTTGATAAGGGGTTTATTTGACAATTTCGCTCTCCATTATAGAACAAAAATGTGTTTTAACATGTTGAATACCCAGCATATTATTTATTGGAAGAAAGGAAAGTAGACTAGAAAGAGTAGAAATATTTGAGGACAGGTGTATTGGGTGGGGGTTGCAGGTTTTCCAGATCTCACTTCTCTTAATTATGTGATTAATTCTGTGAGGTATCTAAAATTTAAGAAAAAAAAATCTAATGGATTTTCCTGAACCTGGCAGAATGCCATTTTACATAAAGAAAGGAGTACTGTGGGAATATTAGAGGGGGGGGGGATTAGTTATACTGTTCATACCTTGTCATCGCATTTTATCGGATTTCCTTTGAGGGAAATCAACTATTGAGGTTGTATTCATGACACAATATTCAAGAAATGTCCATCGATCCTATCTAGGAGATGAAAAAAATGTCCATCCAAAACTATATGTGTGTGTGTGTGTTCTATGCGTACGTGCATGTGTGTGTGTGTGTGTGTTTCTGTTAATGCTCTTGCAGTTACAATTTTTGTTTGATCATTACCAAATTTGATATTTAAATCTATATATATATAAAATTGTAACCTCTGTCTGTACATTGATTTTTTTCGCGAAATTTCACGATAACTTTTCGTTTCACATGTCATAGACACCATATCTGCATTTTGTTTCTTTCGTGTATGTTTGTTTGTTTGTTTGTTTGTTTGTTTGTTTGTTTGTTACCTTTTCACGCATAAACGGCTGAACCAAATTTTATGAAACCTGGTATGTACATTACTACTAACCCAACTTAGACTTTAGGCTATACTAATTTTCTCTGAGACAAACAGGAGTGGGGGTTATAAGGGAAGCCTGAAATTAAAAATAGCGATATTTCTTTTTCTATTGGTTTTTCGGCAAATATGCACATAAGAAAAGTTGTTTATTTTGTTATTTAGAGTAACTTTTGTTATATACACTTTTGTCGTATACCGAAGTTTAAATGCGTTATTCGCTAAAAATTATAGCAGGAGTCAACAATATTATTTGCCAAAAAAGACTCAACCGAACTTAATAAAACTCGGTATGTGTATTAGCAGTGAGGCCTTCATTATCATAAGCCATACCAACATTTCTATGGACGGGCAGGAGTGGGGGTTATAAGGGAAGCCTGAAATTAAAAATAGCAATATTTCGTTTCCTATTGGTATTTCCGCAAATATAAACATAACAAAAGTTATTTATTTTGTTATTTGGAGTAACTTTTGTTATATACACTTTTGTCGTATACCTAAGTATAAATGAGTTATACGTTAAAACTTTAGCGGGAGCCAACAATGTTATTGGGCACTAACGGCTGAACCGAACTTTACCAAGCTCGGCATGTCAATTAGCATTAATTCTTCCATAATTAAAAGTTATATTAAAATTTTTAGGTTCGAACGGGAGGGGGGTTATAAGGGAGGCCTGAAATAAAAATAAACCATATTTACATGTATAAGAGACGGGAAATATAAAAATATCGAAGACAGTGAAGCCTTATCGAACAAATATTCTATTATTAGCAAATCCACGGCAACGACGGGTATCAATCCTAAACCCTGGGACGGGTAAATGTCAAAATATTGTGCAATGTAAAGCCTGCTAAAAAATACTATCACCATTCAGCCTCAAATGAATTCCCGGGCGAAGCCGGGTATCTGAGCTAGTTTTTATATAAAAATGAAGGTCAAATTCATTTTCAGTCAAGGACCAGTGGAAGGGAGGGGGAGTTTAGTAGAGGGAATTTCAAAATATATCTCTTACTATAAGTCAGGTCGAAAAAGTATGTAGAACCAATCTTGGTGCAAATTTAATTTTCCATAAATGTTGTTAAATGCAATTTGCAATCATGAATATTAACCAAGAATATTACCAATTTTTAAGTTTTAGCTTTCAGTAAACCCCCAATCCTATGCATATCATATTAACTATAAGTTGTTATGACATTAACCACTTTATTGGAACCTTAAATACCAAATATTGTTTTCATTGAACGTTTACTCTGTGAGATGCATACAAATATGTTGTGTGATGGAGTCATCTAGATTTTACATTATTAATTCGAAAATGTTTATTTGATCTATACCATACTCAATCTTTAAACATTTCATGGAACACTTAAGTTCATAGTCGTTAAGGCTTAAATCGGACTCAAAATAGGAGGGGTTTCGAGAAGGAATTCAAAATATTTCCATTATTATGTGTTGTATTGAAAAATGTCATGGAACCAATATTGTTAAACTATTTATGCTCTACCATTGTTGTTTTATACATTTTTTCGTAGCTCAAATATTTAACGAGTTTTTCAGCCTTTGTAACTGTTTTCAGCCTTGAGTAATCCCCCACTTCTACTAGTACTGATTTTCATTTAGAAATAGAAAATATCTGGTGAGAAGAGATGAGTAGTGTGTCATAGGAGGATGCGGGAAATGTACTTTAGTTTATGCAGCTCCTGCGTGACAGACTTTTAGCAGATTAGGAAAATCAGCTACTCATTCTACCCATGATACAATTTTTGAAAAATGTCCATCAATCCTACTTAGATGTCAAAATTGAGGTCAGTTCAAAATTTTAATATATATGTATATATACATAAAATTCTCTGATACCCCTTTGGAGTCATAATGTTTGTTTTACTAATGGAACAATAATAAAACCAATGATCCAAGTTACTTAATTGTTGAAATTGGCCCGAGGAGGGGAGGGTTTGGAGAATAACAAATTGTAAATATCTCTGTTATTGTAGGTAGAAAAAAAAAATGGTCACGCTTCCACTGTAACAATTTATTAAAGAGACAGTGCATCATCATCAGTGCCCTGTTGACACATCAAAAAAAACAATAATTAACCTATCTTTATTAAAATATTTTAGAAAAAGAGTCAAATAGATAACATCGTCATAAAACAATAAAAACTATCTTTCCTAAAACTAAATAACATAATACCTTTCACATGTCAACAAGCAATTTTTTTAAAATTAAGTAAATGAAATCAGTACAATAGCTGTAAAAATATAAGAATTCTCACAACCGAAGCACTTACAAAGAATTTAGGTAGGGTTTCACCAACATCGACTCTTGACCTAAAATTCAAATAAATACAAATTTATTTATAATTAAAAAATTCACCAATAATAAATCTGAAATTCTAAATGAGAGATAGGCACCTTCAAAGCAATATAGTGAGAACACTTATGCATAATTGAACTAAATTACAAAAAAATAAAACTTAGCTGATTTGTAGTATTTTCTCTAAGAGAGCGAGTGTAGGAGCTGCTGGCTGAGGGATGTGATGGGCTGGGCCTCTTCTCAGCTCTCATTGTCTTAATCCCTTCCCGAGATGGCCCTCCCATTGCCTCAGCTCATGATGGACTTTGAACCCAACCATCAAATATGCTCAAAAAGGCTACTAAATGTAATTTAGTTATCGTAATTCATCTCGAATATTGTTCAGGGTATCGACTTTAAGAGCAGTGAATGTTGCAGAGTGAGCTACAAAACTCTACATTTCAATACTCATAAATAATAATCTAACTGAGTTTTGTGCTGGCATTACTCAAAATTTAAAATATATGGTCATTTATGACTGGTACATGTAACGCAATCTCAGATTCATTAGAATGTCAAATATTTAGCAAGCTATTTACATTTTTTTAGTTTTTAGCCTTCAGAGAACCTCCATTTCTACTCATCTCTTATTAATAATTAGCTGATGAAACATCGTATTTCAGGCGTAAATATCAAATATGGTTTACGACAAACTCAATTAAAATTTTACCAGACTCGAAAAATTTGATTTCATCAATACCATACTTGATATATGACCAGTTCTTTAAGACTAGATTCGTTAATTGCTTAAATCAGAGCTGGAAGAGGAGAGGAAAATTTGAAAATTTATAATATCTCAGTACAAGAAGTTGATTAAAAAAATGTTACAGAACCAATCATGTTTGACATTTGTTCTACATGTGTTGTTCTAGACATTTTTTTGTAACTCGAATATTAAATGAGTTATTTGCTCTTTTTTTTTTCAACCTTCATTAAACCCCTACAATAAAAAAATAGGATATTCATAGGATTTTTACATAGAATTAAAGATTAGACGGTGAAATAAGATAACTAGTGTGTCAGACCAGTCTAACACATGGGAAATGTGCTTAGTTTGTGTGACAGACATTTGTGATGTCTATTACGCTTCAAGGAGACATTTATCAATACTCATTTCCTTTGCGTTTTCTTTCAAAGTGATGGCTTATTTTTTTTTATTATTTTACTCTGAGTATTGCTGATTTCATTTCTTTTATATGACATTAATTTTTTTTTTTTGTACTTTTTTTTTAAATCTAATTTTTGCTTTAAAAGTAGTAGATACAAAGCATTTATTTTTAAAAGACATTAGAAAATGTATGTTAATATTTTATGTAGTTCCTAAATTCTTTTAAGATTTTTTTAAATAATAGAAAAGCACAAGCTTTATACATTACATTTCCACGATTTCAATTCATGTTACCTGAAACATAATGGCATTGAAAAAATAATACTTTAAATGTTATTATTTATTTAATTTGATGTTTTAATAATGAAATAGTGTTTCCAGTGTTCTTAATTCGGTTCATTTAACGAACCATTTCATCTGGAAATCCCGACATTTTGGCATGTCAGGTATATCTGATGTGAAATTGAAAATTAATTTTAATTACATTTCATGTTTACAAAAATGTATTTTGTTTTATCCAACATTGATAAGTAAGTAGTATTGTTAAGTGTATTGATTAATCATAAGAGCCAGGATGTAGCAGTGAAGTGTTTTAATTATCATGTTATGACTAAGTATTTTTGTTAGTAATCAAAATGTCCTAATTATAAAGCTCCACTACATATCCTTTGGTATTTCAATTAGCCAATTCCCTCTGATATTCTATCAATATGTTGTAAATGGCCTACCATCCTCCTACGAATTTTCCCCTCAACATATTTTGATTAGATCATCTATTTGATCATTTGTTTTTGGAAAGCATTTGTTCTAGGCTACTTTGGGCATCCTGTTTGTGTACTATGAAGGATGACATCATAATTGGTGAGGTAGTTTAAACCAGTCACACAGATATAAACATAATTTTTTAGCTCAAAATAAATACATATAAATAAATTTGGTGTTTGACTGTAAGGTTTTAATTTATTTTATATTAAGCTCCTAATAGGAAAAATATATTCAGAAATTTACTTACATTTTTGAATGGTTCAGCATGTTTTATTCAAACGCAGTTTGCCAGTATTCAAATAGTTTTCAATTTTTTGTGTAGGCAGGAGGGTGTACATTATTCTTTATTAATTTATTATTGTTAGTACAATTTTATGACGTATAGGTGGCTACAAGCAGTTTCAATCAAAGTGGGGTTTTACCTTTCCTATTTATCCTTTGCTGATCTTTGGACACTGATAGCATCCTCTCATGCCTAATATTGATATTAGAAAAGGCTGAATTAGGGAAAAAAGTTGTTGGCTCATGTATTATCAAAGTTTGGATGGCTTGCTGCTCAGGTGTAGTGAGAAATTGGCTGTGACGGCCCAGGGATACATATAAATAAATTCCTTTAAGGTATTTCATCCTTATTTCACCCTTTACCTTCTCTAGAATCTGGAAAGATTGGGCCTTGCACAAGTGAGGGCTTTCTTTAACTCAACAGCCATAGTTTGTCGAACATGAAGGAGGTTCTGGCTAAGTGTGGCTTGAATGGGCTGATCTTATAGTAATACAAGGAAACAATGATAATCTGAGAAATTATATAGTTTCAATGATGGTTGAACCCTTAGAGAATCTTTGAAATGTAAACCCTCCAAACATAGAGGGGGACATCATATAGGGTGTCCCAAGTTCCTTTGCCCTCCCCCCTTAAAACTGCTAATTGTATTAATAAAATGCTGAGACTTGGTGTGTCATAATTGTGACCCCTGAAGAATCTTCCCCATCCATATTCAACCTCGTAATCTTCTCCAGTACTTCTCCAGCAGCCATAACTTTGGAATGCCATACTTTTTATAACGGATTCTTGTAGAAAATCGAATTCTAAAACGAGTATATATTGGTGAATTTTTCTATTTGACACATCCTTAACCATAAAATGCCAAAAACCTTATTTCAGTATTGGCACATGTTATTGAAAAATGCTGCTACATAAAAGTTGTACTCAACAAATTATCTTTGAAACACGTCTACAGGGAAAGGAGTGGATTCTGAAAAAAAAAAAAATGTATACAACGAAATAACTCAAAAGTATTCTTGAATGAATCCAAAAAACATTTACTTCAAAAAACATCAACAACAACAACAAAAAAGGTTCTTAGAATTAATTTGTATTAAACTAATTACATAGTAATTATATGTGAAAGTTATACATCCCCCCACTTCATAGCTTCATGTAAAAGAAAAGTGTGGTATCTTCCAGGAAAGAATCATCAGCTCACTTTTTTTTGACAAAATATTAAATGGTACAGCCTCAACCGCTTCCTAAATTAAATAGAAGACATAGCCTTGATGCAAAGAAATGAAATGTGGCTGCAGCTTGACGGATCTCCTTCCCACTTCTCAATCACTGTTCAGTTATCAATAACAGAAATGATTTCCCCAATGCAGTATTACTTGCAGCTTGCTCATTGAGGTGCTATCCAGGTCACCCTATCTGACAATAATGGATTATTTTCTATGGGGACGGGTCAAAGACATGTCTACCAGAAAAAGCCACAGAATATTGAAGACATGGAAAATCAAATTAGATTAGGGATAAGTTCAATTTCAGTTGTAGAAATATGTGGTGCCAAAAGGGATTTGAGGTACTGTCTTTCAAAGTGCATAAATGAGGTAGGACACACTTTTGAATATTTGTAAATTCTAGCTGTAAGCATGTAGTGCAATAGAAAAACTGGTTTCTGTTTTTTTACATGAAGCTATGCAGCTGGAAAATGTATTCCTTTTGCAAATAATTACTTCGTAATTGGTTTAAAATATATTTATTCTAAGATTTTTTTTCCATTTTTTTTTGGATTCATTGAAGAATATTTTTGCCCTATTTCGTTTTAAATATATATATATATATATATATATATATATATATATATATATATATATATATATATATAAAATTGTATTTATTTATTTATTAACGTCCACTTTTTGCAACTTAGGCTAATCGGGATGGGTTATCTACAGGTTACCACCCTTTTCTAGCCAGGGTGGGATTTTAGGACGTTATTTAATGAATTTCGTCACTAAATAATTTCCTTTCCCAGGCAAGAATCGAACTCGCCACTCTAGGTTTACCATGTGAGATAAAGGTCAATGCTTTATCTCGCATGGCTAACCTGAGCCCCTATAAAATTGTAACCTCTGTCTGTACATTGATTTTTTTCTCGAAATTTCACTATAACTTTTTGTTTCACATGTCATAGACACCATAACTGCATTTTGTTTCTTTGGTGCCTGTTTGTTTGTTTGTTACCTTTTCACGCATAAATGGCTAAACCGAATTTTATGAAACTTGGAATGTATATTACTACTAACCCAACTTAGACTTTAGGCTTTATTAATTGTCTCTAAGACAAACAGAAGTGGGGGTTATGAGGGGGGGGGGCTGAAATTAAAAATAGCGAAATTAAAATTTCGTTTCCTATTGGTTTTTCGGCAAATATGCACATAACAATAGTTGTTTATTTTGGCACAAAAGACTCAACCGAACTAAATAAAACTTGGTATGTGTATTAGCACTGACGCTATTAATACTAATATTACTATACTATTATTTAATTCCATCAGGTAGATAAATTATTGAAATAATACTTTGAATCAATAATTTAAGGGAAACAATGGTGATAGCCCTCATGCTGGAGTGAAAGATGACAGTAGCCTAAACAGTTAATTGAGTTATCTTATTTCCTGTGAAATGCTGGCATTACTGGAAGTGATTTCCACTGAGCTCTACTATTACGCTATTACGAATATAATCTAATGTACAAAACTATGCTTAAACTATATGTGCTCAGATTGGTTTTTGACAGGAAATAAGTACATTATATATTTAATTGTAATAAATGCTGTCCATGATTATGATTTGAAGTATTCAAAAAGGTGAGTTAAAAAGTGGAAAGGGATAGATTAGGAACACATTTTTATTTATTCTTCAACTGTAACATTTCTCATTTATAAGTCGCCTGCCTGAGCCTCACGGGAAAATAATGCGCCCAGACGGGAAGTGTAGTTGTAAACATTGAAGCCTTGCCCAAAAAAAGTACTATCATCATTCAGCGTCAAATGATTTCCTGAGCGAAGCCGGGTACCTTAGTTAGTACATATATATATATATATATATATATATATATATATATATATATATTATTTCAGAATCCTTTCCTTTTCTCAAAGACTTCAATGATAATTTTGTTGGCTACAACTTTTATGTCACAGTGCTCTTCAATAAAATGTGCCGCTACTGAAATAAATATTTGTGCATTTTATGGCTAAAGGATGTGTCAAATCAAAAAATTCACCGATATAAACTCAATTTAGAATTAGATTTTCTACGAGAATCCTGCAAAAAAAGTATGGCATTCCTTTGGACATTCCAAATTTATGGTCACTGGAGAAGTGTGGTGGTGAAGATTATGAGGTTGAATATGAACTGAAATGATTCTTCAGGGGTCCCAATTATGGCCCACCAAGTCTCAGCCTTGTATTAAAACAATTAGAGATTTAAGTGGTGTCGCTCGGAACTTGGGACACCCTGTATAATATGTTTGAGTATGTATGAGACTTCCCGAGTATGCAGGCCTACTGAAATGTCTCTGTAATACTGGTGGCAAGTGGCTGGCAGTACCCATGTCATCCAATAATGCTACATTTGTCATGGTGTTGGGGTACTGTTTCATGAAGTAGTTGTTTGAGGGCTTATGTTGAGGCAAGCATCTGTGTATATGGAGAGCAGATATTATCATTAAGAGGAATGAAAGTGCACATGTTGTTACCCCACAGACTCCTAACAAAACTGCCCCACTCAGTGGAGAAGTCTGTGGGTTTATTAGTTAAATTAACTATCCTTCATATCAATAGGAAGAAATAAATATATTATGGGTACCAAGTTGTTTGCTCCCCCAGGTAACAACAAAACCAAGTATTTTACAAGCAAATCATTTTATTTACAATAATAAATAAACCAAACTTATCACTTGAACAGTAAAAACAATAAATAAATAAAGGAATAAACAATACTCCCCATGGGGAATTTATAAATACAAATAAATAGGCCTTTTCTTTTTGTTAATTATGTATAGACAATAAGCATAAATTTTAGCTGTTGTGCGATGAGATAATCTTCTTTTCTTCCGGCTGTATTAGACTCACGAATACGACTTAGAGCCAACTGTAATTACTGCTACAGCCAGATCTCAGGTCCATTTGCTCTAACACCCAAACCCTATCTAGACTAAAAGGCTCTTACATCAACTTCTGCAGGCTATCCTTATTGGCTGTTCTAGCATATTTTTATTTACTTGATGTTTTTATTTTTCTTGGTGTATAAGATCAAAACAAGAAGTAAATTCTTATCTATCTTTTGTAAATATTCTAATTATATAATTGTGCTTACCTTTTTACTTTAATTTTCATTAGTTATTTATTTACTCTTTTTTTTTGGTGGAGGGGCATTTTGACTCATGCATTGTATACCTTTTTGTGAGTTTTCTGGGTGGATTTATGATAAATCTAGAACCCTGGAATTATTGTAAATATTCTTTGTTAAATACAATGAACAAGACCATATGATGAAATATTCTGAATAATGAGTGTTCTCCTGTGTACATTTAGTGTGAAACATATGTATATAATTTATAATTTTTTTTACAATATATTTTTCTTAGTTTATTGTTGTTATTGGGTTTCAAACTTTAATACATAATCAAAACTTTATTTTATATACTAATATTATTAATATGAACTTATTAAATAATGATAAAGTAGAAGTTAATTTCTTTAATTTACAGATATATTTGTTTTGGTGGTCCATATTACGTCAGTGAATATGGTACTCAGAATCTTTATCACAGGCTTATTACTCCATTCCCAATTAAAGAGGATGAAGAATTAGACAGCGACGAACAGATGTTCAATTTTGCTCACAAGCTAACCATGAAACTGGCAGTGAAATGTTTGTGTGAAATGGGAAGAAGATTCCCGAGGCTATTTAAACTTCACAGGGCTATTCCTGAAGCTATTATTGCGGCATGTGTACTGCACAATTATTGCATGATGTACCATGATGAAGCTCCTATTTATTAAGTTCTTTGTTGTCGCACTTTAATGATTCTATTCTTTATTCTAAATGTTTGCTAAATAAAAGTATTATTATGTTAACAATTTGAATTGTTTTAATGTAATATTCTCCTTTTCTCATTATGTACTTTTAAGTTTTTGATTGATCTTTTACTTCTTTAGTGTGCTTGACTTTCTTAAGGAGTAAAGTTCTCTGCAGCTTAAAATTAGCAAAACATCTTGCTACAAAAGAGTAACTGCCTTATATTATGCTTAAAACTGTTTCATATAACTACAATTGACATAAAGGTTATTGACACTCTAGATTGGAGGCTTCAAATATTGAAACTTAACTTCATATTTAAGGGTTTAATGAAGAAACGTTTGAGATAAATAATCAATAGAGATAGCCATCAAGGAGGAATGGGAGTTTGAAGATGATCAAAAACACACATTTCAAAACATCTTGCATGCCATGCTATAACTGGCTGAAAATTGAATTTAGCATAACATTGTTGCCTAAAATCTTCATTTTAGGACAATTTATAATTCACTTTAAGTACGAATTAGATAGATATCTATGTCCATGAGAGAGTCACTGCCTGCTTTCTGCTTACACTTTTGACATTTTTCATACGTTATCTTCACCCATTACTATATGGATAAGTTCTTTTCGTTATTTTAAAATTATTTTATTATATTTCTTGTTTTACTAAATATTAAAAACATAAAAAAAAGAAGTAAATCCAAGTTGAGTTTTATTTTTTATTTTTTTTTCCTAATATTACAAAGAAAAGAAAATATTTAGGAATATAAAGTGAGTACAGTTTCATTAACCAGGATGAGGAGGGGAGGGGTACTCTTTCAACAGAAAAAAATTGACATAAAAAAAAAAATCTAAACTGATAAATGGAGGATTCTAAACCTAATTGTTACATATTGATAATTTCCCTTTAAAAATTGTTTTTAAATTGCTATTTTAGTGTATAGTCCTTTTCCATCCCAGTTTTACCGAGTTACAAACTTTAGGCACAACTACAGTTTGTTTCGTGATTAAAAATTTTGCTTTATTCGTTTATTCTAAAATGTGGAAAGCTGTTGTAATTCCAGCTTTTTTTTGTCTTCAATCTTTGATTTAGGATTTTATTTATGCAAGGTAGTACACATGAAGATAATGTAAATATAGTTAACTTAGCTCGTTGGGTAAATGTAAGATATTTGTGCAATTGCCAAGGCTGGTCGTACTCAGACTGTCAGTGTTCTAGTGCACTCTCCCACCATCTCACTACAGTGCTCATTTTAGTTCTATTGCAAACTAACCACATCTCGACACCTTTACTTACTCTTCCTATAAATGTCCTATGAAAGAGCTTATATTCCCCACTAATCTGTCAACATTTCAGTACAGTAGTGCTAATTCTAGTACTGGTGTACTCAACTCCTTTACTTAATCTCCTATATATGTATGTCCTATGGAAGAGCTTATCTTCCCAACTAGTCTGCCAAGATCTCAGTACTGTAGTGCTAATTCTAGTTACATTGTAAAATAAACACATCTCAACTCCTTTACTTACTCACCCTACAAATGTACTATGGAAGAGCTAATATTCCCAAGTAGTCTGTCAACATCTCAGTACTGTAGTGGTAATTCTAGTTCGAGTGCACTCAACTCCTTTGTTTACTCTCCTATATATGTCCTATAGAAGAGCTTATATTCCCAAGTAATCTGCCAACATCTCAGTTCTGTAGTGCTAATTCTAGTACTAGTGCATTCAACTGCTTAGCTTTCTCAACCTATATATGTCCTATGGAAGTGCTTATTTCCCTAACTAATCTGCCAACATCATAGTACTGCAGTGCTAATTCTAGTACTGGTGTACTCAACTCCTTTACTTAATCTCCTATATATGTATGTCCTATGGAAGAGCTTATCTTCCCAACTAGTCTGCCAAGATCTCAGTACTGTAGTGCTAATTCTAGTTACATTGTAAAATAAACACATCTCAACTCCTTTACTTACTCACCCTACAAATGTACTATGGAAGAGCTAATATTCCCAAGTAGTCTGTCAACATCTCAGTACTGTAGTGGTAATTCTAGTTCGAGTGCACTCAACTCCTTTGTTTACTCTCCCTATATATGTCCTATGGAAGAGCTTATCTCCCCGACTAATCTGTCAACATCTCTATACTGTAGTGCTAATTCTAGTTCGACTGCACTCAACTCCTTTACTTACTCACCCTATATATGTCCTATGGAAGAGCTTATCTCCCCAACTAATCTGTCAACATCTTTATACTGTAGTGCTAATTCTAGTTCGAGTGCACTCAACTCCTTTGTTTACTCTCCCTATATATGTCCTATGGAAGAGCTTATCTCCCCGACTAATCTGTCAACATCTCTATACTGTAGTGCTAATTCTAGTTCCATTGCAAACTGTACTCATCTCAACTCCTTTATTTACTCACCCTGTAAATGTCCTGTGGAAGAACTTATATTCCAGTATAAACTTCCTACATCTCAATACTGTAATGCTAATTCTAGTACTAGTGCACTCAATTCCTTTACTTACTCTCCATATATATGTCCTGTGGAAGAGCTTATCTCCCCAAATTATCTGCCAACATCTCAGTACTGCAGTGTAAACTCTAGTATTAGTGCACTCAACTCCTTTACTTACGATCCCTATATATATCCTATGGAAGAGCTTATCTCCCCAAATAATCTGCCAACATCTCAGTACTGTAGTGTTAATTTTGGTTCGAGTAAATACAACTCCTTTGATTACTCTCCCTATATATGTCCTATGGAAGAGCTTATCTCCCCAACTAATCTGCATCATCAGAGTACTGCAGTGCTAATTTTGGTCCTTCCTATACCTCAATACTGTAGTGCAAACTCTAGTATTAGTGCTCTCAACTCCTTTACTTACTCTCCCTATATATGTCCTATGGAAGAGCTTATTTCCCCACCTAGTCTTCCAACATCTCAGTACTGTAGTGTTAATTTTGGTTCGAGTAAATACAACTCCTTTGATTACTCTCCCTATATATGTCCTAAAGAAGAGCCTATTTCCCCAACTAATCTGCATCATCAGAGTACTGCAGTGCTAATTTTGGTCCTTCCTACATCTCAATACTGTAGTGCAAATTCTAGTACTAGTGCACTCAATTCCTTTACTTACTTTCCTTATATATATCCTATGGAAGAGGTTATCTCCCCAAATAATCTGCCAACATCTCAGTACTGCAGCGCAGATACTAGTACTAGTGCACTCAACTGCTTTACTTACACCCTCTATTAATGTCCTAAGGAAGAGCTTATCTCCCCAACTAATCTGCAACATCTCAGTACAGCAGTGCTAATTCTGGTTCGAGTGAACTCACCTCCTTTACTTACTTTCCTTATATATATCCTATGGAAGAGGTTTTCTTCCCAACTAGTCTGCCAACATCAGAGTACTGTATTGCTAATTCTAGTTCCAGGGAAAACTGAACACATCTCATCTCCTTTACTTACTCTCCATATAAATGTCCTATGGAAGACCTTATTTTGCCAACGTCTCAGTACTATAGTGCTAATTCTAGTACTAGTGCACTCAACTCCTTTACTTACTCTCCATATAAATGTCCTATGGAAGACCTTATTTTGCCAACGTCTCAGTACTATAGTGCTAATTCTAGTACTAGTGCACTCAACTCCTTTACTTACTCTCCATATAAATGCCCTGTGGAAGAGCTTATCTCCCCAAATAATCTGCAACATCTCAGAACTGCAGTGTTGATTTTGGTTCGAGTAAATACAACTCCTTTGATTACTCTCCATATACCAGTCCTGTGGAAAAGCTTATTTCCCCAAATAATCTGCCAACATCTCAGTCCTGTAGTGGCAATTCTAGTTCCATTGCAAACTGAACACATCTCAACTCCTTTACTTACGTCCCCTATATATGTCCTATAGAAGAGCTTATATTCCCAAGTAATCTGCCAACATCACAGTACTGCAGTGCTAATTCTAGTACTAGTGCACTGCGGTCCTTTACTTATTCACCCTATATATGTCCTATGGAAGAGCTTATCTCCCCAACTAATCTGCCAACATCTCAGTACTGCTGTGCTAATTCAAGTACGATTGCACTCTACTCCTTTACTTACTCTCCTTATATATGTCCTATGGAAGAGCTTATCTCCCCAACTAATCTGCCAACATCATAGTACTGCAGTGCTAATTCTAGTACTAGTGCACTGCACTCCTTTACTTATTCACCCTATATATGTCCTATGGAAGAGCTTATCTCCCCAACTAATCTGCCAACATCTCAGTACTGCTGTGCTAATTCAAGTACGATTGCACTCTACTCCTTTACTTACACACCATATAAATCTCCTATGGAAGAGCTTATCTCCCCAACTAATCTGCCAACATCTCAGTACTGCTGTGCTAATTCAAGTACGATTGCACTCTACTCCTTTACTTACTCTCCTTATATATGTCCTATGGAAGAGCTTATCTCCCCTACTACTCTGCCAACATCTCAGTAATGTAGTGCTAATTCTAGTTCAAGTGCACTTTACTCCCTTACTTACTCTCCCTATATAGTACCTATGGAAGAGCTTATTTCCCTAACTTATCTGCCAACATCATAGTACTGCAGTGCTAATTCTAGTACTAGTGCACTGCACTCCTTTACTTACTCTCCTTATATATGTCCTATGGAAGAGCTTATCTCCCCAACTACTCTGCCAACATCTCAGTAATGTAGTGCTAATTCTAGTACAAGTGCACATTACTCCCTTACTTACTCTCCCTATATAGTACCTATGGAAGAGCTTATTTCCCTAACTAATCTGCAAATATCACAGTACTGCAGTGCAAATTCTAGTACTAGTGCACTGCACTCCTTATTCACCCTATAAATGTCTTGTGGAAGAGTCTATCTCCCCTACTAATCTGCCAACATCTCAGTACTGTTGTGCGAATTCTAGTACGATTGCACTCTACTCCTTTACTTACTCTCCTTATATATGTCCTATGGAAGAGCTTATCTCCCCAACTAATCTGCCAACATCTCAGCACTGCTGTGCTATTTCTAGTACGATTGCACTCTACTCCTTTACTTACTCTCCTAATATATGTCCTATGGAAGAGCTTATCTCCCCAACTAATCTGCCAACATCACAGCACTGCAGTGCTAATTCTAGTACTAGTGCACTGCGGTCCTTTACTTATTCACCCTTTAAATGTCTTGTGGAAGAGTCTATCTACCCTACTAATCTGCCAACATCACAGTACTGTGGTGCTAATTCTAGTACGATTGCACTCTACTCTTTTACTTACTCTTCTTTTATATGTCCTATGGAAGAGCTTATCTCCCCAACTAATCTGCCAACATCTCTTTAATGTATTGTATAAGGTAATAATTATAAGAAGACGCTAACACCACATTCGCCATTAAAACCTTCCTATATTCTCTCTCATTCTGTACATGTGTGTATCACGCAGTGTTGCCGTTGCCTCACATATAATTATCGTACAATATTAATACATTGTATTTATATAATATTAATATTATTTATTAATTAATTATACATTAATACATATCAATCTCAATACTGTAGTGGTAATCCTAGTTCGAGTGAACTCAACTCTTTTACTTACTCTCCTTATATATGTCCTATGGAAGAGCTTATTTCCCCAACTAATCTGCCAACATCACAGTACTGCAGTGCTAATTCTAGTACTAGTGCACTCAACTCCTTTACTGACTCTCCCTATAAATGTTCTATGAAAGAGCTTATCTCCCCAACTAATCTGCCAACATCTCAGTACTGCAGTGTTTTTTTTAGTACTAGTGCACTCAACTCCTTTACTGACTCTCCCTATATATGGCCTATGAAAGAGCTTATCTTCCCAACTAATCATCCAACACCTCTATTCTTCTAATATTACTTCATTCTTGTATTGTAATCGAAAAAACGTTTGGTGTTATGTTATTATCTGTTTTGACTCCGTGAATCCTAGTCTCCCTTTCCAGTTATGCCATGAAATATACTTATATCACATTGCGAATAGAACTATCCTAGATAATATCAATTTCATATTTAGGACTGGTGATATTTGCCTTAATGACACTCTAGCCTGGCCCTATATCTCCTATCGTATGTTGAATATCGAAGTTTTTTTTTCGAAGAGTCGAGTCTACAGCATCTTTTTCTTAGTTTTTCACAGCCATAAAATATTTGACAGTGCCCATTGAATCAAAATTCTACGTCTTTTTATAATATACTTATCACATCTCAAGG
Source organism: Riptortus pedestris (assembly GCA_019009955.1). NCBI lineage: Eukaryota > Metazoa > Arthropoda > Insecta > Hemiptera > Alydidae > Riptortus > Riptortus pedestris. The sequence continues at coordinate 2,190,846 of CM032233.1, forward strand.
AAGACTGTGGATAGCAAAATTATCAATATGGAAACCTCTGACAGTTTATGAATGTTTTGTATCTAATAGGCCACTGGGTGAAAGGTAGAATGTTTTAGGTCCATTTAATGGAGACCTCAGATTGCGGATAAGAAGTCACATTGAAATGACGTAGCATAACTGACTCTCTTTTATAAATAAATTATATGATTAATCTTGTCAAAATGATGCCCTTCAATCTGCCGAAGAAGAAGTGAAACTTTTTTTTCCATGTGGTATACCATAATGCCTTGGAAGAGTTGGGTGGTTGCTAAGGCTTCCTATGATAAATCGAGTTTAGCTTCTTCAGTAAGTTGTCAAGGGTTGTAGTGGTGCAGGTCTATTATAACTTATCGGCTAACTTGAAGCTGTGCTGAAAATTTCAACTCAATGACTTCATTGGTTCGGTCAAAAATAAATTATTTCCTACTTTTTAATTCATTGGACAAAGCAAAGCATGTATTCTAACTGGAAGAATTTTCAGAATTCAACACAACTATCGATTTTAACCTTTTCTGATCTGCTTTTGACTAGTTACGGCATGACAACTGTAAGTACATCATCATGTATATATCTCACATCTACAATGACTAGCCTTAAAATGTTGAAATTTCATATTTAGGACTGTTGTAACATCTAAATGCACACCTTTTTTTGATTACAATTGACTAGGGGGGAGGGGAGGACAGAACTAAAAAAGCAAATTTCTCCATCCATTCCTTTTAGACGTGCAAAAAATTGGTATAGAACCATTTTTGTTTATCCTGAGAAGAACTATAAATTTTGTTCTATAACATTTTTTTACACAATCCATTGGAACAAAGATATTGTGTATAACTTTCAAATTAAATCCTGCGAAATGAATTGGGGAAAGGGTTCAGCTGATTGTCTGCTCCTCTCCTTTCTCTCTACAACAAATTTTTTTGTGTAAAATGTTTCAATTGCCTGCTCTCTTCAGCTTCAGCCAAAACATGCAATGTTTGTTATTACTCTAATAAACATATTTGAGAATACTCAATTGGTATAAAATTTAATTTACTTATAATGTCAAATTTGATTGTTTTACTTGTAAATATCGTAAAAAAAAAAAATACTATAAGTAAATGAAAAATAAATACTCCTGATTTTCCATTCTGTAAAATTGCAAAAATTTAAGGGTAGAGCTGTATTTTTTTAATAACTCGACATAGAACATTCATGCGACAAAACATTATTAACTTATATTTATTGAAACATGATCAAGAATACCTTAGTAAACAGTAGTATTACATTCCTTTTTGGTGGAGTAAAAGCAGAAGAATGCAGGTGACAACAGGTAATGCACTGTGACCTTGCAAATCAGTACTAAATGATCATGTAGCTGGAATGGACAAGGGAAGGGAAAGCCAACCTTCATGAATAATTCCTCATTTCCTCCTGACATCTAGTCGACACTCCTCTAACTATTAGCAGTACTTTCAGTCGGAGTTTGAAGGAGAGCAGTAGCGCTAGAAAGGGCTAAGGGATTAATCTTCCACTTCACATGAGGTTAAAGGATTGTCGGCACTGAAATTCCTATAGGCCAACTGTAATTGAACAAATATACTCGTAGACTTCCACGGTCCTGGTCATTAATACTATTAAGGTCTTCGGGTCTTGACCGTGTCTTCATATTGGTTGCCAACGTTTCGCTAGACATGCTGCTAGCTTCCTCAGGGCTATCTCTGAGACTGAATTATTATTATTAATTAAATTGACTGAATTATATATTATTTATTAAGTATTAGAGCCTCAGAGATAGCCCTGAGGAAGCTAGCAGCATGTCTAGCGAAACGTTGGCAACCAATATGAAGACACGGTCAAGACCCGAAGACCTTAATAGTATTAATGTAATTGAACAGTCTAAATCAACAGAAGTCACTTTTGCGGCTGAAATCATTTTCATTTCATACTAGTGGAGACATTATATTCTAAGCAGAGTGTCCTTTGGCCATCAATAATGATTTTGGTCACTTTTTTTAGCTGATGATGTAGTGATCACCATACATTCGTACGATCACAATCAATCATCTGTTGTATATGACAATCAATATAATTTTAGAAGGGCATTCTTCCTTGTATTCAAAAAATTAAAACAAATTCTAGAGGAACCCAAGGAGTAAATTGCTTGAAAATAGCTAGACAATACATAAAATGTTTTAAAAAGGCATATCGAATTTCTTTTTTTTTTTTAACCCCCTAAAATTAAATCTTCTGTTTCAGTTAAGTTTTTACTCGATTCTAAATCTTTCCATTTGAAGAAAAATGCATTAATAAAGTTTATTTCATTGCAGATTTCATGCTCATTTATAATTATTTATTAAATATCACTAGATTGAAATCTTCCTGTATGTCATTTTTCTCACCACATCTGTAGAATTAATTTCATTTTTGTTCACATGGTTAATAGAGAATAAAATAAAATAAATTAGCTAAAATCATTTTTAATAATATGGTTGTCTATAACAAACACATAAATTCAATCAACAATTATAAATAATAGTCGTGAAACAGATTGACTCCTTGGAGTGCTTTCTGATTTATTTATTTTACATGCCATTTGACAGTTGTCTTAGTAACAAATTTTACACTCTATACAATATTAACTTATAAAATTATTCCATATTTTTTTTTGTTGTTTAGATAAGGTACGATAATGACAGGTAACAACATTTACAGACATTTATTACTCTTAAAATATACAAAATATACTATTGAAAAATACAAATATTGCAAATAATGAGCCAATTTATTTCTAATAGTAATTTTGGTTAATGATGGTGACCATGTTTACCTTGACTTAGATCATTTGTGGGCATTAGGTCAAATAGTGTCTATAATTATTTTTGAATGGATGAATTGCTATTAGAAAGTTCATGAGGTGTTCTATAGTTAATTATTGCTGAAATATCCACTTAGGTCATTTAATGGGGGGGGTGGAGATGATGCTTCCATCCTCACATTACTGAGCTTCTTTTTTCTTAAATTCATAGAAAAAGTTAAATTTGCCAAAGTTATAACTATTCTTTCTTTGTGTTCTGATGTTATATTAAAGTTTATTCATAAATAAATTGATGGGAAGACAAACTCTTATTTATTCTCAAAAACAATTATATTACTTAGTGTATATTTAAAACCCCATTTGGCTTGAAGATATATATAATACACAATATAGTAAGGAGTTGTGAATATATGAAGACAGTTTTAAATAATAAGACATAATGGAAGCAATGATGGATATTTGGAGCCCAATCAAAATTTGTCACCTATTGTACTGTGGACCAAAAGAGGTTCCTACTGGATGTCAAACTAGGAACTAAAATAAAATGGTATTTTGCTGATTGCCATTTTGGTTGAATTCAAGCCCACATATAATTTAAGTTCTAATTGTAGTAATAATAATTAGGGGACTATTTGATGATATAGATATAACTAGTCGAATATACATTAGTTATCTTATAACTTATATCACTTGACTTATCAATTTACACATTTTATACAATATTATACACAAGATTTGATGATCTCATTAAAATTAATTGTCACAAAAAAAAAGTTAGGAGCTCAGAATTATACATTTAAAAATCAACCAATTATATAATCATCAATTTTTTTTATTTAAAATTTTGAAATGAAACTATATATTAAGCTCATATAATATATCCATGCTTATATTATTGATATAATACACATCGATAAGATTTAGTATTTACGCTCCTATTATTTGTACCCTGCCAATCGTCCCCATTATTCTGATAATATTCCTAATTACAGTCTTAATTACTATCTGTTTATGGACATATGTGTTTGCTCTTGATAGTCAACTATGTATTGTTTAGATTTGGAGAAAACCTACAAAAAGTACTTGTCTATCATTGAGGGCAATGTTTCAGCCAATCATATCCTGGCAAAGACCTTTCATAAACCTTGCCTTTATATTTATATACAATTTATATTTATACAAGCTGAACCTGAGATTATTAGTGACTCAGTTACTTAAGTTAAAACTGGATGAGTAGAAGTGGGGGTTCACTCAATACTAGAAAATGGAAATATACCCTTTTATATTTCAGGTACATGAAAGAAGGAATGAAATAACATTCATAGGAAATTAAATTTGAAAGAAGAATCATTATATACAATTTTCCAATCTGACTTATAAGAATGGAGGTATTTGGAATTTTCGATTTTCCTACTCTAAACCCCCCCCCCCACCCCTGTCTGATTCCAATCATTAACAACTTGATCTTTAGTTTTACACATAACGTTCTCTCTCTCTCTCTCTCTCTCTCTCTCTCTCTCTCTCTCTATATATATATATATATATATATATATATATATATATATATATATATATATAGAAGCCTTGCCAAAAACAAAATACTGTCATCATCCTGCCTTAAATGATTTCACGAGCGAAGGTATCTTAACTAGTATATATATATATATATATATATATATATATATATATATATATATATACAGGGGTGTCTTAAGTTCTTATGCCATCCCCCTTAAAATTTTTAATTTTTAAATACAAGGCTGAGACTTGGTGTGTCACAATTGGGAACCCTGAAGAATCCTTTCAGTCCATATGCGACCTCGTAATCTACTCCAGTACTTCTCCATCGACAATAACTTTGGAATTTCCAATGGAATGCCCTACTTTTTATGGCGGATTCTTTTAGAAAACGTCCTGTTTTACCATCAGAGATCAAACGCATCATTTGCCGCCTTCCTCGCAATAAATCTCCAGGGTTTGATCTAATTTCCTCTAAAATTGTTTGTCGACTCCCACCCAAGGCCATTACATTTTTAACATACCTATACAATTGCATATTCCGCACTACCCATTTCCCTCTACTCTGGAAATTCGCGATTATAGTCCTCTTCCCGAAACCTGGAATGTCTTCGCGTTGTAGATCACATATCTGCATCTATCGAGCGAAAAGAGCATTGCACGTCAGCCTTTCTTGATGTAGCGCAAGCCTTTGACAAGGTTTGGCATGACGGATTACTCTACAAGCTCAAAGTACTCCTTCCCCTTATCCTTAAACCCTATCTTTCCAACAGATTTTTTCGAGTTCGTCAAGGAAATGAATATTCAGACTACTATCCTGTGGATGCAGGAGTTCCCCAGGGCAGTGGCCTGGGACCACTACTGTATCTCATATACACATCAGACATCCCTACATCACCATCAACACTCCTAGCTACCTATGCAGATGACACAACATTCCTTTCATCCGATTCCAATCCTATTACTGCTTCGAAGAATCTCCAACTCCACTTAGCCGAGATCGAAAAATGGTCCAATACTTGGCGCATAAAGATCAACGAAAGCAAATCTCACCATATCACTTTTCCCCTCCGGCGAAGTTCCTGTCATCTTGATAATTTCAACAATATTCCTTTACCTCCAGCAGATTGTGTACGCTACCTTGGACTACATTTGGACACCAGACTTACTTGGAAATCCCACACAATAATTAAAAGACAGGAACTAAACAGACGATTCGGACAGCTTTACGGACTGCTAAACAGAAGATCTCACTTGTCTACCGAAAACAAACTAACAATATACAAGCTACTACTAAAACCGATATGGACATACGCAATAGAAGTGTGGAGTACAGCAAAACCTTCGAACATCAGATGCATCCAGACTTTCCAATCCAAAGTCCTGCGCACCATAGTAGATGCTCCATACTATGTTACAAACCACACCCTCCATAAAGATCTTAATATCCCATTCGTAAAGGACCTAATTCCCTTAAGATTCAGAAAATTCCAAAGGAGGCTATCCAATCATCCTAATTCAGAAGTCCTAGTCCTTTCCAGTACCACTCATCCTTATTCCCCTCCGCGGCGTCTCAAGAGACAATGGCTCAGAGATCTCTTATAAGTGTAAAGTGAACTAATAGCAGTGGCTATTTTCTTAATCTAAGTGCCATTCCACCTTAGCTCTTGACTTCCTTGCCAGGCAGGGAGAGGCTGCTCCTCTCATTGTGGTGAATAGGTGTGGCTTTTGTCAAGGGTGATAGAGGGACTATTTTTGTACATATCACACATTACCAAATGCATTTAAATACAGGCTGTAATATTCTGAATAAAATGATAATAATAATAGCTTTATTAGCATCCTTTTTCCAGGATAAAAGCCTCTCCCATTAGGAGGTATAATAAGGAGTCCATCCTAATTATCAAAGTTTTCTGCCCGTCCTCTTCCACCATTCTCTATCTCTCGCCACTCTCCACCAATTGTTGCCAACGACTGCAGTAAGCTCGTCCCTCCATCTCAGGCACTGTCTTCCTCTATTCCTGACCATGTCCCTTGGGATCCATTCTGTGCAGACCTTCGCCCATCGCTTGTCATTCATTCTAGCTAGATTGCCTGCCCAGCCCCACTTCAATCAGTGTACTTCAACTCTGAGGTTCTTCACCGGCACTCTTTTTAAAATATGCACATTCCTCTTCCTCTTCCTCTTTTTAACTCCTAGTAAACTCCTGAGCATAGCCATCTGTGTCGAGTTCAGCTTGGAATCTGCTCTGGCTGTAAGCGTCCAGGTCTGAGCTCCTTAGAGTATGGAAGGATAAACACACATGCTCAGCACCTTGCTTTTCAACTTGTCACTATTCTGAATAAAATAAAATATATAATTAAAAATTAAAAATAATTAGCCGTAAAATGCACAAATCTTTATTTGAGAAACGGCACATTTTATTTTCTATTGAATATAGAAGACAGCAAAAATAAAATCAGATTGACGATAAATTCAATTTTAGTAGCAGAAATACACAGTGCCAAGAGGGATTTCAGATACCGTCTTTTGATGTGCATAAATGAGGAAGGACGCATTAATATTTGTAATTACTAGCTATAAGTATTCTAGTGCCAAAAAAAAAAAATGGTTTCTATTCTACGATATATATATTAGATAGGATACCCGGTTCGTTTGGGAAATCGTCTGAGGCTGAATAACGGTGGTATTTTTTTTTTGGCAAGGCTTCAATGTTTACAACTACACTTCCCGTTGGGTCAGGTAGAGGACTCATAGAATAGAAATTTTAGTTTTGAAGAATAAATGAAAATAATCAATCCCTCTCCACTGTTTGACACACCATGAATAATTCAAATCATAATCATGGACAGCATTTATTATAATTATGTATGTATATATATATATATATATATATATATATATATATATATTGTTTTGAACAGACCTCATTTTGTTAGAGTGTTCGATTCAAATGTTGGTTAGTTTACTTAGACTGCTGGATTAATAGTGCTAATCATATCATTGGATGAGTTACTGATCTCAACTTTCTTTATATCCTTAACTTGAGATAGTGTTTCCTACAGGGAATTTAAGTCAAGAAAACAGATATAAGTTTGCTTTCATTGGCCATTATTTGTAAACATTTGGCGAGGATTTAGTTATTATCTGAAGAGCTTTCATTAAGTGAGTAAGCCATTGCAGAGAACTGCAGGCACACAAAGAAAGTGTGTGCATAATAGTGAGCATAACACAACAATAACAAATAAATAACAGAGAGAAAACGTTCAATTTTTTTCTGAATAGCTACAATATATTTTATGAGAATGCCTAGCATCACCTGAATTTTTTTAAATATATAAAAATAAGTAGTTTTTTTAAATAGATTTTTAAAACTAAATTATAATTTTTTTTTTTTTAGCGTATTGCTTTACTTCACTCTAATTATCGTGTGTAAAATATCGTCACATGGATCATTTAAATTTCTTATATAATGCGTTAAAAATCAAATCTACAAAGCAAAAGACATTGCGTCAAATACAGTGGTCAAAAATAATTCGTACATATAAAAATAATTTGAAATACTCTTAGTACTTACTTGTCGTAATCATTTCTAAATGTAATCAGTAATATATTAAAATTGATAAGATTTTGGATGTTGGTGTCAGAAGACAAATGCCATAAGAATGTCTCCCGAAATATTTTTAATTTCTCTTTTCAGCTCATTTTCAATAACTTACACATCTGGGCAGAATGTGGTATATATAGCTGGTGAGGTCAAAAGCAGCAGATAGAGTTTGGCTGTAGAACTTGAATCAAATGCATGTAATGAAACAAACCACTTTTGTAAGATAAGCTTTTTCCTCTGATTGGAAGCTGTTAAATGTAGGAGAGGGGAGGGCTTTTCAATTTGTTCATCAACCCCTTTACAGTAAGGGGCTCAGGGGCGTTGGTCTTATCTCTTATGGTAAACCTAGAGTGGCGGGTTCGATTCCCGCCCTGGGCAGTAGAAATTTATTTAGTGACTGACCCATTAAATAAACTCCTTGGGCCCACCCTGGCTAGAAGAGGGTGGTAACCTGTAGATAACCCGTCTAGATTAGGCATAGTAGCTTAAAGTGCACGTAAATCAAACCAATCCAAAAAACCCTTTACAGTAATAATTGGAAATCTCTCATTGAACATTTTTTCAAAACTCTGGATATAAAGGTGTGTGTATATATATATATAATTTATTTATTTCCTTCATGAAGTCACCGTAATAGAAGTGAGTTTATTTGACACCTGCCCCATACACTCTTTAGTAAATAAAATGGGTTTGCTATTAACAATTTTTTGTTTTATTGTAACTGCCTTATTTCCAATGGGGACCCTAGTTTTTAATTTTAATTTTCTGAATTTTCCCAAACAACCCCTTACTTGAAATATTATCTAAAGTAAAACATACATAATAATTGTAGCAAAACGAGGTACTACGAGTGCTAGCAGAAGGGCTAAATCAATGATTTTTAAAATTAGTTTTCTTCCCTTTGTTTAGTGTTGGCTGAGAGGAGCTGCTAACAAATAGTGTTCTTAGGCTACTATACGAAAAGGGGTAATATATAATGTTTATGAACGTCAGTATGTCATTAGCTGAATATTATTGGACAGTGATTGAAATTGTTTGGATTTAATAGAGATTTAAATGAGCAGTTCAATTATTGAAGTTAGTGATTTTTTTATTAAAAGAATTGAAGTTTTGGAAATTCATCCATTTAAAAAGTGATATTAGGATTCAGGAAGAGCAGTTTTAATCAACTAAAAATAAACAAATCTAATAGATTGATGTAAAAAACAAAGGTTTTATATGTATGTATATGTATTTTTTTTACTAATGGTTGTAAGAGTTATTTTTGAGTTTGGTAAGCAAACAACTAAAGTGAGCCTCCAGATGAAGGATTTTTTCTTTTTGACCACTGTATTGTTAGTCAAATGTTCTTTTTTGGTTCTACAGTCAACAGAGAGGTGTCGCCTGAGAACAGAGATGAGATCATAAACCTAATATTGGAAATATAATTGTTTACTTGGACACATTCTGGTGGAACAAAACAGTAATAAGCAGTTGTTTTTGATCCTGCTATCCTTTGACTCCTTGCCTTATTTGCCCTTGAACGCTTCATCCAAACCTACTCCACATTTGTCCATTGGCATGCACTACACTTATTCCGCCGCACCGTATACCCCATAAGAAATTTCGAATTTTCTTCCTCTTCTTTTTTTATCTTATTTCGAAGCATTTGATCACAGTTTCCCAAAGTTTTTGGAGTTGGAATATATAAAATTTGAGAAAAATGGCCGACAATTATTGATGTGCGGAGCATTGTTGTGAGTTGTAGTTGTCTGAGTTAGTTCTCTCTTCTTCTGATTCTGTGCTCGCTTCCGACAGCTCTCTCCTTCGCTTCATTGCTGCCAATCGCTGTTGTTCCAACTCCAAGTGCTGTTTCCTCCACTTTATTCTTCTGTTCTGGAACCAAACTTTTACCTGAAACCAAATCACTCTATTTTCTTTTAGTGAATAAAAATATATTTTAATATGTTATCAGATATATATTAGACAATATTTGCAGCTGTAGAAGAAATCGCTCACGCGTGGGCTGCGTAAATCAAGCAGATTTTGAAACTACCGCTAAGACTCTCCTCATTTCATTTTACCATATATACTCTATTTCTATCTTAAAATCCGATTATTGGAAGTGGCTCTTAATTGAATGTTCAAGACAAAAAAGTACCAATAACTGGCTTAATATTTTAGTTGCGAAAAAATATATAGGACAACAATGGTACATCATCAATAGTTTAACAAGATTGTAACTGTATCATGTTTCTATACGATCCATATTAAGAGAGATACTTCGAATTTTCGACCCCCCCCCCCCTGAAAAGCTCCCCATATTCCTGGGATTTAAACCATGAACGAACATGATCTTTTAATGAAATATTTACATTTCCAGCACAGTATAAAATCAATTAACATTTTTGAGTGAATAACGTAAAATATTAATTATTGACGTCATATCACAACGTATTTGGTTGTATCTAACATAATAAAGGCTCGGTGTAAACAATATTTGGAAGTTATGGATGAAATGACACGATCCATTATATATTGGCATATTGTTAAAGGGCGATAAGGAATTTACTGAAGGGTGAACATTAAAAAGACAAATACCTGGCTTAAAATTCAAAATAGAGCAAGTGTATAAATAACATTTACAGATAATGCATTGGTTAGAAGATTGGCTCAATTTTCGATCCGACTAATAACAAGGGAGATATTTGGAATGTTAGAACTTGACTCCTCTAAAGTCTACTTCATTTTAGCTTTACATTAAACCTTTAACTATGGAGTTTGGTAACAGGCATACGCGCAAATAGAAAAAGAATGTTTATATCCTTTGAGAGACTAGAGCAATTCCTGTTGGCCAAGTCAGATATACTGCTGGAGGCGGACCACAAACCATTGTGGACTATCTACAAGGAACTTTTACAAAAGCGGCAAGACAACTTCAGCGGATGATGCTGAGATTGCAAAGGTTGCATTTTAATGTGACTTATAAGGCAGAAAGGCCAATGCATGTAGCAGATTTCTTGTCTCGAGCCCCAGTCATGAATGCATTGCACCAGGACAATAAAAATGTTATAATTTTTAGTGCAAAGGAAGAAATCATATTAAATGATCTGGAAAAATACAGGACCTACTACTTACTTACTAAGGATTTACTACCTTGAGTTCGTAAATGTGACGGATGAGAGACTGCAAGAAGTGAAAATGAAAACCACAGATGTGACATTGTAAAATTTGACGCTCGTTATTCAAAAAGGGTGGCCTGAGAGAAAATCTTACTTATCAGATGAGGAATTTCCGAGATGAACTGGCAGTAGAAAATGGTGTAATACTTAAGCAAGAAAGAATTGTTTTACATTCGGTAATGATAAAAAATCTTTTGGAAAAATACATGCTTCTCGTCAGGATTTGCTATTCATACATAAAAATACCAAAAGACGTTTACTTCTGGTGGCCAGTGACTTCGAGAAGTTGATGGAGGACTGTAAGGTCTGCGAAAAATATGCGCCAGCACTTGTTGTTACAACCTTTACTCTTGCATGAGACGCCCGAGCGGCCTCGGCAAAGAGTTACCACTAACTTCCTGCAGTTGGTCCAAATCCCTACATTATAATGAGTGACTATTTCTCTTCTTTCTTTGAGGTCAAGAAGACGAGGTCCACAACGACTGAAGTGCTGATTGAATTTTATAACGAACAGTTTTGACTGTACGACATAACAGATATTGCTGTATCTGACCACGGCACCCCCATATCCAGCAAAAGATTCAGTGATTTTGCGGCTTTCAGTAAGATTGTCTTCGCCTTAAGGCAAATGGGAAAGCCGAATCAGCGGTAAAATCTTTAAAATCTACGCAAGAAAGTTAATGAGGAAAAAGGTGATTTCTTTGGTGCATTGTTGGAATGGAGAAATACACCTCTGCAGGACATCAAGTTCAGTCGAGTAAAGCTATTGATGTGTAGAACGAAAGGGTTACTACCAACAAACGCCGAGCTCCTCAAGCTTCGAGTGGCAAGGGAGAGATAGGAGGAATGGAAGAGAGGCTACAAAACAGCCTAGGAGCGGGAAGCTGGAGCCCTGCTTCCGCTCCAGGTCTGGCTGAGAAAGCACCCTCAGGTTCCCTGGCTGAAAGGCATCCTAGTCCAGAAGGAGGGGGGAGCAGCTGGAGCCCTGCCTCCGCTCCAGGTCTGACTGAGGAAGCACCCTCAGGTTCCCTGGCTGGAAGGCATCCTAGTCCAGAAGGAAGGGGAGAGCAGCTGGAGCCCTGCCTCCGCTCCAGGTCTGGCTGAGGAAGCACCCTCAGGTTCCTTGGCTGGAAGGCATCCTAGTCCAGAAGGAAGGGGAGAGCAGCTGGAGCCCTGCCTCCGCTCCAGGTCTGGCTGAGGAAGCACCCTCAGGTTCCCTGCCTGGAAGGCATCCTAGTCCAGAAGGAGGGGGAGGGGGAGCAGCTGGAGTTCTACCTCCGCTCCAGAGGTGGCTAAGGAAGCACCCTCAGGTTCCCTGCCTGGAAGGCATCCTAGTCCAGAAGGAAGGGGAGAGCGGCTGGAGCCCTGCCTCCGCTCCAGGTCTGGCTGAGGAAGCACCCTCAGGTTCCTTGGCTGGAAGGCATCCTAGTCCAGAAGGAAGGGGAGAGCAGCTGGAGCCCTGCCTCCGCTCCAGGTCTGGCTGAGGAAGCACCCTCAGGTTCCTTGGCTGGAAGGCATCCTAGTCCAGAAGGAAGGGGAGAGCGGCTGGAGCCCTGCCTCCGCTCTCCAGGTTCCTTGGCTGGATGGCATCCTAGCCCAGAAGGAGGGTTAGGGGGAGCAGCTGGAGTCCTACCTCAGCTCCAGAGGTGGCTAAGGAAGCACCCTCAGGTTCCCTGCCTGGAAGGCATCCTAGTCCAGAAGGAAGGGGAGAGCGGCTGGAGCCCTGCCTCCGCTCCAGGTCTGGCTGAGGAAGCACCCTCAGGTTCCTTGGCTGGAAGGCATCCTAGTCCAGCAGGAAGGGGAGAGCAGCTGGAGCCCTGCCTCCGCTCCAGGTCTGGCTGAGGAAGCACCCTCAGGTTCCTTGGCTGGAAGGCATCCTAGTCCAGAAGGAAGGGGAGAGCGGCTGGAGCCCTGCCTCCGCTCCAGGTCTGGCTGAGGAAGCACCCTCAGGTTCCTTGGCTGGAAGGCATCCTAGTCCAGAAGGAAGGGGAGAGCGGCTGGAGCCCTGCCTCCGCTCCAGGTCTGGCTGAGGAAGCACCCTCAGGTTCCTTGGCTGGAAAGCATCCTAGTCCAGAAGGAAGGGGAGAGCAGCTGGTGCCCTGCCTCCGCTCCAGGTCTGGCTGAGGAAGCACCCTCAGGTTCCTTGGCTGGAAGGCATCCTAGTCCAGAAGGAAGGGGAGAGCAGCTGGTGCCCTGCCTCCGCTCCAGGTCTGGCTGAGGAAGCACCCTCAGGTTCCTTGGCTGGAAGGCATCCTAGTCCAGAAGGAAGGGGAGAGCAGCTGGTGCCCTGCCTCCGCTCCAGGTCTGGCTGAGGAAGCACCCTCAGGTTCCCTCAGGCGCTTTCGATGCTGTGCATCATCGTCAGTGCCCGAAGGTCTTGGATGTTGACCTGACGGCTCTTGGAGCTGGACTAAACCTTTTTTCTGCTTAACAATATATATTGTTTTGGACGGTCTTGATTATCGTCATGAGTACAAGCTCAATAGCTGAAATCCAATTAGTAGAATTGTGGGCTTACTGAAAACTGAAACAATAAAGTACGAAAAACTGGCTCAACATTTGAGTAGCAAATGTATGGAAGACCAGTTGTAGAAGGTGAATGCTTTAACAAGACCTGTTCCATAACATTTCTCGATTAGCCTCATTGGAGATATTTGGAAATTTCCAATTCCCTGAGTTGATTTAAGCCATTAACAAATATGGTCTTTATTATTGATTGAAACAGTTAAATATTGAGTATGGTATATATCAAAGGAATATTATCGAGTAAAAGAACAAAATCTTAATTAAAACGCATATATATCCAGTTTGGTCTAAATCACGTCTTGTGGCCAACTCAGTAGGTGATTTGCCTTAAGGGAACTCGGTTGAAAGATGCCTAAAGACAGAGTCAACACAGGCAGAGCCCAAGGTAATGCGGGCTTTACACCCTTCTCCCCCCCCCACACAAATATATTATTATTTCCCTTAATGCGGCTATTGAGGTTGTACTGATTAAAAAAATTGCCATATATGTATATATATATATATATATATATATATATATATATATATATATATACGAGCTAAGGCTTCGCTCCGGAATTCATTTGAGGCGGAAAGATTCTATTTTGTTTTTGGCAATACTTCTACCTGTACAACTGCACTTCCCGTCTGGGCGCATTGTTTGCCCGAAGGGTCTAGTTGGGTGATTTATTGAAAAAAAAAATTAGATTTGTAGAATAAATGGAAATAAGTCCTTAATCATTCCCCCTCCATTGCTTAACACATCGTGAATAATTCAAATCATAATCATGGATAGCATTTATTATAATTACATATCATCTATAATGTACGTATTTTGTATATGCAATTTAGCCCGAGAAATCATTGTTGACTGACTGATGATGGTCTTTTTATGCTTTTGTAGCAATACTTCAATGTGTAAACCCAACTTCAATTACACATCCCTCCACGACGTACTGTTTTTCCGAAAGGGCTTGTTAACGTTTGGGGACTAATACAATAGAAATGTTAGTTTTTAAGAATAAATGAAAATGTGTTCCTAACCAATCCCTCTCCACTTTTTGACCCATCGTTTTTGAATAATTCAAACCATAATCATGGATAGCATTTATTACAATTAAATACCACCTATAATGTACATATTTTTTGTCAAAAACCAATCCGAACACATATAGTTTAACCATAGTGCAATTGTGCAAATTCAGCAAGGACTCGTTTAAATAATGCATTAAACAAATTAAATAATGGAAATGTTCTTATAGTATACATTTCTATTTGAAATTAGTAACAAAGTTATTTTCTAGGGAAAGTAAATAAATGAGGAGGGGGGTGACGAAGATTTCTAACCTCACTAATCCGAATCATACTTAGAACAATCATATAAGGCTAAGACATAACATCATTTGTCATATATTACCTATATTAAAAACCCTTATATAAGTTCTAATAAAATTGTTGACTCCCACTATAGTTTTAGCGAATATCTCGTGTTTACTTCATTTTACGACAAAAGTTACTCTAAATAACAAAATAAACAACTTTTCTAATATACACGTTTGCCAAAAAAACAAATAGAAAATGAAAAATATCTCGAATTTTTATTTCAAGGATCGTATATAACCCCCACTCCTGCTCCTTCCTAGCAATGTTAGTTCAGCTTATATTCAGTGAGGAGTTATTATATTCCGATGCACATACTCAGTTTTACTTGGTTCGGTAGAGTCATTTGTGCAAAATAAAATTGTTGGCTACCGCTTTAGTTTTTAGCGTATATCTCGTTTATACTTTGTTACACGACGAAAGTGAATATAACAAAAGTTACTCTAAATAACAAAATAAACAACTTCTGTTATGTCCGTATTTGCCGAAAAACCAATAGGAAACAAAATATCGATATTTTTAATTTCAGGTCTCCCCTATAACCCCCACTCCTGCTCATATCTGGGAATAATAATATAACCTAAAGTCTAAGTTGGATTAGTAGTAATATACATACCATGTTTCATAAAATTCGGTTCAGCCGTTTTGTGCGTGAAAAGGTAACAAAAAACAAACAAACAAACATACACGAAAGAAACAAAATGCACTTATGGTGTCTATGACATGTGAAACGAAAAGTTATCGTGAAATTTTGAGAAAAAAATCAATGTACAGACAGAGGTTACAATTTTATATATATACTAGCTCAGATACCCGGCTTCGCCCGGGAATTGATTTGAGGCTGAATGGTGATGGTATTTTTTTGGCAAGGCTTTACTTAGTGCAATATTTTGACATTTTATTTTACCCGTCCCAGTGTTTAGGGTTAATACCCGTCGTTGGCATTTGTTAATAATAAAATTAATTTTTTATGTAAGTCTTCACTGTCCTCCAAATTGTCATATTTCCCGTCTCCTGTGCATTATGCATAGATTTCAGATATTAAGGACAAAATATTAACATTAATTTGAATTAATTTTTCCAGCTAAGGTACCTGCTAGTTCAAATAGGAATGAATTGTTGAGCATATCAATATTTCTACGCAAATTACTTGCTCCACACATTGTTCCTGGAGAAATGTATAAAAAAAAAAAAAAAAAAAGTTAATCTAAATAACAAAGTAAACAACTTTTGTTATGTGCATGTTTGTCGAAAAACAAATAGACAATGAAATACCGCGAATTTTTATTTCAGGTCTCCCTTATAACCGCCACTCCCGTTCTAACCTAAACATTTTAATATAGCTTATAATCATGGAAGAATTAATGCTATTTGACATACCGAGTTTTGTTAAGTTCGGTTCAATCGTTAGCGCCCAATAAAATAGATGACTCCCGCTATAGGTTTTAGCGTATATCTCATTTATAATTCGGTACACGAAAAATATGTATATAACAAAAGTTACTCCAAATAACAAAATAAACAACTTTTATTATGTTTATATTTGCCGAAAAACCAAGAGGAAACGATATATCGCTATTTATTGCTAAAACTATAGCAGGGGTAACCAATTGTATTAGTACTAAATGATGTTTATTTGTTATAGGCGTAATAATGTTGTTTTTCTTATTATATGGTAGTTCTATGTATTATTCGTATTAGTGAGGTTATAAATCTCAAGCGGAAGGGAAAGTCGCACGGAGGCCCGCCCACACAGTTAATTGTGTTAACTTATTTCCTGTTAAATGCTGGCACTATTGGAATTTCATTCTACTTATAACCGACTATTTCTAAACTATGTGTGCTCGGAGTGGGTATGACAGAAAATATGTGCATTATAGATACTATTTCATTATAATAAATGCTATCCATGATCATGATTTGAATTACTCACGGTGTGTCAAACAGTAGAGAGGGATTGATTAGGAACTCATTTTCATTTACTCTTTTTAATTAAATTTTCTATTCTGTAATTCCCCACAGTTACCCTTATGGAAAAATAATACGCCCAGACAGGAAGTATAATTGTACACATTGAAGCCTTGCTATAAAAATACCCTCAATATTCAGTTTCTAATGATTTCCCGAGCGAAGCCGGGTACCTTAGCTAGTATATATATAATAATATAATATATATATATATATATACATATATATATATATATATATATATATATATATATATATATATATATATAAAATTGTAACCACTGTCTGTACATTGATTTTTTTTTTCACGAAATTTCACGATAACTCTTCGTTTCACATATCACAGACACCACAACTGCATTTTGTTTCTTTCGTGTATGTTTGTTTGTTTGTTTGTTACCTTTTCACGCATACATATATTTTTTCTGCAAACATGCACACAATAAAAGTTGTTTATTTAGAGTAACTTTTGTTATATACATTTTTGTCGTATAAGGAAGTATAAACGTCATATACGCTAAACATTTTAGTGAGGGCACTCAACTGAACATGACTCAGTATCATCTGACTTTTGCACCAACTGCTACTAAATTATAAGCTATTTAGAGTAACTTAATATATATCTTGGTCGTATAAAAATATGTATGTTGTAGTCTGCCATTCAGGTACCAATGTTTGAATATGTTATACCATTCGATGTTTTAATGTAATTTTACCTCACCATGATAAATTACGGCAATACACAAGAACATTTCAATTGTATGACGCATTTTTAAAACAATTAACTGATTTCATGAGGAACAAAGTATACTACCACCCTCCCT
The DNA here is from genome assembly GCA_019009955.1 of Riptortus pedestris. Lineage (NCBI taxonomy): Eukaryota > Metazoa > Arthropoda > Insecta > Hemiptera > Alydidae > Riptortus > Riptortus pedestris. The sequence goes on from CM032233.1 coordinate 2,208,628, forward strand.
CTGTCTTTCACCGGAACATTAATTAATCGGAAGTAAGTAATTTCTTCCTTCAATGAGTTTAAAAAATCAATTAATTCACAAAAAACGAAAGTATTTAAACATACATAATTAGAATTATAAATAGAATGTGAATATAAGGTAATGTGAGCGGAATTGAGAGTTAGAATTAATCATGTTCTGTTGGTTAACCTGGAGCGTCGGGGAGGGGTGGGGAGACCTTCCTCCAATCTACATAGAACCTCTCTCACTCCCTCTTTGTTTCGTCAGCTCTCAATCAAGCAACTAATGCTGCATTTCATCAGTTGCATTGAGATACTAATCCTTCAATTTTTGGATTATATTTACACATATGCTTAAAACTATAGCATTTTAATTCTTGGAGGAATTAGATTGAAGGCATTTTTTTTTATTGAGGTTAAATTATAGACCTCCCAGCGTCAAAGGTTTGCGCCAGCCATATTTTTTTGGAAATACAGGAATTATACATTTTGTTATAATTCTATCGACGTTTATTAGTAATTTATTGTGAAAGGAGTTAATTTTGGAAATTAAACTAATACGTTGTAGTTGTTTTTTTATGCTAGGCGTCATAAATTATTGGTTTTTTTTTTCATAATCTTCGTCTTAATTTTTATTTTTATGTCTTATTGAATAATATAAGCAGAAAATAGGTATATTAGTAATAAGAAAATCAGTAGTGATTATATTAGTTGTAAGTATATTAATAGTAAGTATATTAGTAGTAAGTAAATCAGTAGTAAGTAAATCAGCAGTTAGTATATTATTAGTGAGTAAATCAGTAGTAAGTAAATCATCAGTTAGTATATTATTAGTGAGTAAATCAGTAGTAAGTATGAGTAAATCAGTAGTAAGTAAATCATCAGTTAGTATATTATTAGTGAGTAAATCAGTAGTAAGTAAATCAGCAGTTAGTATATTATTAGTGAGTAAATCAGTAGTAAGTAAATCATCAGTTAGTATATTATTAGTGAGTAAATCAGTAGTAAGTAAATCATCAGTTAGTATATTATTAGTGAGTAAATCAGTAGTAAGTAAATCAGCAGTTAGTATATTATTAGTGAGTAAATCAGTAGTAAGTAAATCAGCAGTTAGTATATTATTAGTGAGTAAATCAGTAGTAAGTAAATCAGCAGTTAGTATATTATTAGTGAGTAAATCAGTAGTAAGTAAATCAGCAGTTAGTATATTATTAGTGAGTAAATCAGTAGTAAGTAAATCATCAGTTAGTATATTATTAGGGAGTAAATCAGTAGTAAGTAAATCATTATTAAGTTTATTAGTGTATATTAGAGCTTTAGTCGCTTTATAATTGCTTATTTGTGTCACGTTAGTACTATTATTTCTTTTTAACACCCAGTATTTGGTGGAAGAGTGTATTATTAATAATTTCTATCACATTTAATTTGTTTTTTCTTAGTAAATGAATTCATATTAATTAAATAAAACAAAATGCCCAGACCTAAGCGTAGTAATTTAAGTAAACAATCTACGCGAGCCAAAATAATGATAATATCGGGGCAGAATGAATCTGATAGTTCAAAGGAAGAGCGCCTTTCTGCGCAGAGGGACAACTCAGTCCTGGTCTAGATCAGATGAAACTGCTTCCCAGAGAGAAGGACGCCTCAATTCCCAGAGAGCGAGGCAGTCTGGCTATAGGGCGATAGAATCCTTACCAAAGCATGAAGCTCGCCTCAACTCTCAGAGAGTTAGGCAAGCGTGCATGAGGGCAGATGAGAGTGAACAAAACCATGAAGCTCACCTCAGCTGTCAGAGGGTTAGGCAAGCGTGCTTAATTGAAGACGAGTCTGAACAAGAGCATGAAGCTCGCCTCAGCTCTCAGAGAGTTAGGCAAGCGTGCTTGAGGGTAGATGAGTTTGAACAAGAGCATGAAGCTCGCCTCAGCTCTCAGAGAGTTAGGCAAGCGTACTTGAGGGTAGATGAGTTTGAACAAGAGCACGAAGCTCGCCTCAGCTCTCAGAGAGTTAGGCAAGCCTGCTTAAGGTCTTTAGAAACTGAAGCAGAACATGAGGAGCAGGTCAGAGCACAAAAACATCGACAAGTTTCTTTGCGTGCTGCCGAATCTGATGAACAGCGGGAAGCACGTTTGGAAGCAAATTGCTCTAGAAGTGCTGAATCCGTTCTCTTGAAGACGCTCTAGGCCGAGAAAACCGGCTTAAAGCTCGCAGGATAGAATATTTTTATAATTCTGAAATCCAGACAAAAAATTTAGAAAAGGAAAGACAAAGAATAAATAACATTAGAGCCTCAGAAAGTAGCAATGAGCGTTTCGAGCGTCTAGAATCAGATAGAGAGATGCACATTGTAATTAGGGAAACGGAGGATGAAAATGCGCGGAGATCACGGCTTCTAGTTGATAGGATTATATGTACATGCAACAGCAAATCGCCAATGGGAACATAAAATTAATTTTGGATTTTCTTACGAACCTTCGATTGACTATATTAGCCAGTCAAACATTGGTTCTATGAACAAAATATGTTCCAACTGTAACGCTTTAAAATGGAAGAATGAACCTAAAGGGCTTTGCTGCTCTTTTGGCAAAGTAAAACTTTCTCTTATTTTAGCTCCTCCAGAACCACTTAATTCACTAATTATTGGCCAACACCCAGATTCAAAACATTTTCTAAACTATGCGAGACAATACAATAACTTATTTCAGATGACGTCTTTTGGTGCTACAGAAGTTTTTGAATCTAATTATATGCCAACTTTCAAAATACAAGGTCAAGTGTACCTTTTAATAGGCTCATTACTGCCAGAAACTCATCGTGAACCACAATTTTTACAAATTTATTTTATTTCAGATTATAAAGCTCAAGTAGATAAAAGATTGGAGTACGAAAATAATTTGAAAAGCTCTTTGGTGGATTCATTGCAGAGCATATTGCATGAATGCAATCCTTATATTCACAGTTTCAAATCTGTTCTGAAATCAATTTCACCAGACAGAATGAACGATTACAAAATAGTAATAAATGCAGAGAGACGTCCTTCGTCAGAACTTAGAGGGTGTTACAATGCGCCTCATGTTGACGAAGTGGCTGTCTTTATGATGGACGAAGCATGTGGTAAAAGGGACATTGTTCTGAGGACTCACCAAGGTGAGCTTAAAAGAATAGCCGAGACCCAGAGATCTTATGATGCTTTACAGTATCCTCTGATGTTCTGTAGAGGTGAAGATGGTTGCAATTTATTGGTTTACCAAAATAACCCATCCACTGATGAGAACTCAAAAAAGAAAGTCTCGGCTCTTCAATTTTACAGTTATAGACTAATGATTAGGCCAGGCCATTTTAATATCATTCATTATTTCAAAAATCTTACTAATCAATTTTTAGTTGACATGTATGCGAAAGTAGAAACGGAAAGAGTCCAGTTCATAAGAAATAATCAGACAAAATTACGTGTGGAACAATACGTACATTTAAGATGCTTTGCAGCAAGGAGATGAAAACCCAGAGAATCTAGGTCAGTTGGTGATTCTACCGTCCAGCTTCACTGGGACTCCTCGCTACATGCACGAACGTACTCAGGATGCCTTTTGCTATGTCAGAAAATATTCTCGGCCTGACCTATTCATTACAATTACAACAAACCATAAATGGGACTAAATTAAAAATGAACTATTTCCTGGACAAATTCCACAAGATCGGCATGATTTAATTTCAGTACTTCTGAGGGCATTTGGAGGCTCTAATCGTTTCCTATTCATGAAAGATACCCTCCTGTAATTCATCTTGACGTGCATTTTGAGAAGGGGCAAAGGGTGTATTTTAAACCAGAAAATGCCCAAAACAGAGTAGCTAACCCTCGCAGCACTTCTCTAATGGCGTTTTTTCAGCTCTGTCGTGATGACGACTTTGCTAAAACTTTGCTTTACGAGGATGTGCCAAGTTATTACACCTACGATAAACAGAGGGGTGTCTTTCAAAGAAGGAAACGAGGGTCACCAGTTCTGGGTTATCCTGGTATAAGAAAAGAACATGTAATAGGGCGTGTCTATACCATTCACCCCAATAATAGCGAATGCTATTACCTCAGAATGTTGTTCTATAAAGTAAAAGGACCAACTTCCTTCCAAACATTAAAAACTGTGAATGGTACAGCCCAGCCGAGTTATCAGGCAGCTTGCAAAGCACTAGGTTTGCTGGAAGACGATTCCCATTGGGAAGACACATCCAGAGAAGCTTGCATGTGTCAGAGTCCATCAAGCCTCAGGCAGCTTGCAAGGTACTAGGTTTGCTGGAGGACGATTCCCATTGGGAAGACACATCCAGAGAGGCTTGCATGTGTCAGAGTCCATCAAGCCTCAGGCAGCTTGCAAAGCACTAGGTTTCCTGGAGGACGATTCCCATTGGGAAGACACATCCAGAGAGGCTTGCATGTGTCAGAGTCCATCAAGCCTCAGGCAGCTTGCAAAGCACTAGGTTTGCTGGAGGACGATTCCCATTGGGAAGACACATCCAGAGAGGCTTGCATGTGTCAGAGTCCATCAAGCCTCAGGCAGCTTGCAAAGCACTAGGTTTGCTGGAGGACGATTCCCATTGGGAAGACACATCCAGAGAGGCTTGCATGTGTCAGAGTCCATCAAGCCTCAGGCAGCTTGCAAAGCACTAGGTTTGCTGGAGGACGATTCCCATTGGGAAGACACATCCAGAGAGGCTTGCATGTGTCAGAGTCCATCAAGCCTCAGGCAGCTTGCAAAGCACTAGGTTTGCTGGAGGACGATTCCCATTGGGAAGACACATCCAGAGAGGCTTGCATGTGTCAGAGTCCATCAAGCCTCAGGCAGCGCTTCTCTATCGTGGTGTTTCGCAACCTTTCTGATCCTCTTCAATTATGGGCTAAATTCAAAGAACAATTTTCCGAGGATATAATCAGAGACCTAGGTCGAAATTTCCCCCACTTTATATTGAATTTAATAGTGTAATTGAGAACAGGTCTCTGCTGTTAATCAATGACATAGTTTCTACTATTGGAGGATTGTCTTTAGATAATTATGGGCTTCCCAAACCACACAATGCTCTGGGAACTATTGTAAACCATGATTTTTTAAGAGAAACATCCTACAATCTCAAAGAGTTAAATAATTATGTTAACACATATGAACCTAAACTTATAGAAGAGCAAAGGACTGCGTACAATATCATTCTAAACAGTGTGGACTCAAATGAAGGCAGATTGTTTTTCCTGGATGCACCTGGTGGTACTGGAATAACATTCTTAATCAATTGGATTTTGTCCAAAATCAGATTTAATGGTAAGATTGCTTTAGCCATTGCTTCGTCTGGAATTGCTGCTGCACTCATTCCAGGTGGTAGAACAGCACATTCCATGTTTAAGGTTCGTTTCCAAATCGAGCACTTAGAAAGTCCTGTTTGTAATATATCAAGGAACAGTCGAAGCATTAGACAGAACGGTGAGGGACATTGGGAACAACAATAGTGTCATGGGAGGAGAACGTGTGCTGTTCTCAGGAGACTTCCGCCAGACACTGCCTGTTGTTCCAAGGTGACCCGGGCTGATGAAGTCAATGCTTCGCTGAAAAGGTCTCATCTTCAGAAATTAACTTTGAAAACAAACATGAGGGCTCGCCTAGGAAATGATAAAAACAGTGAGGAACTTTCTAATCTATTATTATTAGATATAGGAGATGGTGCGTTAATCGAAGTAGACAATGAAATTACTCTTCCAGAGGATTTATATAAACCAATTGCTAATATGGAAGAGCTAATTTCATCAGTCTATCCAGCTTCCAAAATAGAGGAGATGCCAATGTCGTGGCTTTGTGAAAGGGCAATATTGACTCCTAAAAATGATTTAGCAGCTTCAATCAATTCGGCGATCCTAGGCCTTCTCCAGAGTGACGAGGTAGTATACTCCTCAGTGGACACTGTAGTCAATCAAGACGATTCAGTACACTATCCTACTGAGTTCTTGAACTCCGTCACTGCACCTGGGCTGCCCGCTCACAAGCTTTTATTGAAAATAGGAGCACCAATAATGCTTTTGAGAAATTTAAATGCTCCCAAACTCTGTAATGGTACAAGACTTAGAGTAGTTAGGCTTTATAAGAATTTGATTGAGGCATCCATCATGACAGGGTGTGGAAAAGGAGAAATAGTTTTGATTCCTAGAATTTCAATCATTCCGTCAAACTACCCGTTCCAATTCAGACGCTTAATATTTCCAGTGTCGGTTTGTTTTGCTATGACAATAAAAAAATCTCAAGGACAGTCAATGAAAATAGCAGGCGTCGATTTGAGGAACAGCTGCTTTTCCCATGGACAACTCTATGTAGCCTGTTCCAGGGTTAGTTACAAAGATAACCTTTTCATTTATGCTCCGGACGGAAAAACTAAGAATGTTGTATATAAAGAAGCTTGGCTATGATTATTTAGTTCTGGAAACAAAACAGCACATAAAAAGACATGCCACTCTGGTTTGATGGCAAGGTAAGTGATCAACTTGACACTTTCTCTGCCGCATTGTGGAGGCATTAAAGATAACTACTTCTTTATTTAACGTAACTACTTTGACTAATATATTGAGTGGGTACCACTGGGTATCTTTGACTAGATAACAGAGTGGAATAACGAGTTTCAAATTGGGACCCTATGCCATTGTATTCCAGTGCTTTACCACAGGACAACAACCATTTCGTTATGTCACTACCTTGTATACAAAATTTTAAAATTCTCTGACCAAAGCCGACATATTCGGTTTGTATGTTAATAATATGCTAGATCAGGGGTGAGCAACCTTTTTAATCAACGGGCCAATTTAAATTTTAAAATTTTTTGGTGGGCCGCACATAAAGTAAAATTTATTAATAATTTAGAAAACTTTATTTATTACTAGCTCAGATACCCGGCTTCGCCCGGGAATTCATTTGAGGCTGAATGGTGATGGTATTTTTTAGCAGGCTTTACATTGCACAATATTTTGACATTTACCCGTCCCAGTGTTTAGGATTGATACCCGTCGTAGCCCGTGATTTACTAATAATAGAATTATTTGTTCGATAATTCTTCACAGTCTTCGATATTTTTATATTTCCCGTCTCTTATACATGTAAATATGGTGAATTTTTATTTCAGGCCTCCCTTATAACTCCCCTCGCGTTCGAACCTAAAAATTGTAATATAACTTATAATCATGGAAGAATTAATGCTAATTGACATACCGAGTTTTGTTAAGTTCGGTTCAGCCGTTAGTGCCCGCTAAAGTTTTAACGTATAACTCATTTATACTTAGGTATACGGCAAAGTGCATATAACAAACATTACTCTAAATAAAAAAATAAACAACTTTTGCTATGTGCATATTTTCTGAAAAAGCAATAGGAAACGGAATATCGCTATTTTTAATTTCAGGCCTCCCTTATAACCCCCACTCCTGCCCGTCCCTAGAAATGTTAGTATGGCTTATTATAAGGAAATCGTTGGTATTAATTCACATAGCGAGTTTGATTTAGTTCGGTTGAGTCTTTTGTGCCAAATAAAATTGTGGACTCCCGCAATAGTTTTTAGCGTATAACTCATTTATAATTCCGTATACGGCAAAAGTGCATATAATAAAAGTTACTCTAAATAACAAAATAAACAACTTTTGTTATGTTTATATTTGCGGAAAAACCAATAGGAAACGAAATATCGCTATTTTTAATTTCAGGCTTCCCTTGTAACCCCCACTCCTGCCCGTCCATAGAAATGTTGGTATGGCTTATTATTATGAAGGCCTCACTGCTAATACACATACCGAGTTTTATTTAGTTCGGTTGAGTCTTTTTTGGCAAATAATATTGTTGACTCCTGCTATAATTTTTAGCGTATAACGCATTTAAACTTCGGTATACGACAAAAGTGTATATAACAATAGTTACTCTAAATAACAAAATAAACAACTTTTGTTATGTGCATATTTGCCGAAAAACCAATAGGAATCGAAATATCGCTATTTTTAATTTCCGGCTTCCCTTATAACCCCCACTCCTGTTCGTCTCAGAGGATATTAATATAGCCTAAAGTCTAAGTTGGGTTAGTAGTAATATACATACCAAGTTTCATAAAATTCGGTTCAGCCGTTTATGCGTGAAAAGGTAACAAACAAACAAACAAACAAACAGACACGAAAGAAACAAAATGCAGATATGGTGTCTATGACATGTGAAACGAAAAGTTATCGTGAAATTTCGCGAAAAAAATCAATGTACAGACAGAGGTTACAATTTTATATATATATAGATAAACATTAGAATAGAAAAATATAATAAATAATGATTTCATATACAAATCAAATTTAAAAAAATAACAGAAAAAAGAATTTACTTGAAATTTTTAATCAGAACTTTGTCTCTGTTTTTTCGGTACAAGCTAATCAATATCTGCTGGAATTGATGAAGTAGCTACACGTATGCAGCTTTCTAATCGTGCATCAATCAGTCTTGATCAGTGGTCATTTTTGATTAATTTCATGGTTGAAAATAATTGTTCGTAAACATACGTACTTCCGACACAGAGACATCATTTGCTTTGCATTTTTCGCGAAAAGCGGAAATTTCTGAGGACTCACATACGATTTATAAAAAGTTTTGATGTTTACTGAGAAAAATACATTTTTAAATCGGTATTATTCTGCATGTCAATCACTTCCATTTGAAAGTCTTTGGGAACTGTATCCACATCGGTATTAAATGGCGAGGAAAACATTTTCATTGAAACCAATGCTTATATATTGTGCGTATTTTTAAGAAGTAGTAACTTTTTTTTTTTTATAAATGTGGAAAGTGAGACATAATTATTCTGCAAAAAATGCTGTTTCCACTATTTTAATTTGCGCTCAAAGCCCTGAATTTTATTATGCAAATTGTAAATAAACTGTCCTTTGCCTTGAAGTGCCACATTAAGATCAGTGCTGAGTCAAGTCGATAAGAAACCCAAAATCGCACATCCATTTTTTATTACCAAAATGAGGAAAGGCATATCCCTTCATACCCAAGAACAATTGTATTTCGATTTTTAAGTTATATACTTTTTTTAGCGTTGTACCTCTACTAAGCCAACGTACTTCGGTATTGAAAACCAGGGTTCAGTTTCTAAATCTTTCAGGAATTCTTTCTAAATTCACGGCGATTTAACGCCAGCGACTTTATAAAACTGATTAGTTTAATTATTGGTATAGTTGGCAAACTCAATCTTTTAGCACACAAATTTTCCTGGTGAATAATGGAGTGGTTAACGAACGTTTCCCTTCTGGTGGCCTTCTTAATTTCTTTAAATAGCCTTCCTGATCCTTCTATCACAATGGTAAACATTGCTCGTGTTCCATCTGCCGATATACTGTCGATAAATTGAAATGTTTTCCAAAAAAAAGCTTTAGTTCATCGTACCGGTCTTTGCCGGTTGTAGTCCCTTGCATTGGAATCAGTGAACACAATTCTTCGGTAATATTAAATTTATTGTCAATACCACGTAACAATATAGCCAGTTGTGCTGTATCGCTAATATCCCAACTCTCATCAAGTGCCAAAGAACAGTATTCGAATTTTGCAATGCGTTCACGAAGCGTTCTTGCTATGTTCTTAGAGAAGTCTTCAATTCTCCTGGCAATGGTGAATCTTGATAAACTAATGCTTGAAATAATATTTATTTTATCAGGAAATGCTATTTCTGCAACAGCAGTCAGATATTCCTTTATCATCTCTCTATCCGCAAAGGGTTTAATTTTTTTTGCCAGTATTTGACTGACAATAAAACTAGCCTTAACTGCTGTATTTGATAAATTAGCTTGATTTTTAAAAATAATCTGTTGTTTTCCCAAGTTTTTCTCCATTTGATTAAACTTATCTATCCGGAGTTGTCCGGTTAAGTTTTTATATTGTTGTTCATGTTTTGTATCCTAATGCCTTTGTATGTTATATTCTTTTAATGTCGACACAGTCTCTGAGCATATTAAGAATACAGCTTTATCTTTGAGGAAAGTGGAAAATAATCAAATATCCACATTTCTTGGTAATGCCTGTGCTCATCCGCAACCTTCTGTTTTTTCATTTGCCTTTCCGACATGATATTATGGATTAAAAATTTGAAAATTAAAACAATTTGTAAGAAAAATTAATTTAGTATAAAAAAAAAACTCTAATATTACCTTTTTGACATCATCATTGCACACGCCTTTCATGAAACACAATAATTTCTAATATTGCTAGTTAACAGCATATCAGACTGATTGTGCGACAGAAGCAAACACAAACAAGCACAGACGCGGCGCGGTTCGTATTGGATGTTTGAACAAGTCGCCGACAAGTAAGTAACTCGTCACAAAAAATGTTTCGGTTTAGTGTGTACTACCAATAAATTATAATTCCTTTTTTAAAATATAATGATGGGAGAAAACCGATAAAATAAATTCAATTTTAGAAATGCTTGGCGGGCCGCATAAATATGTTGAAAGGGCCGCAAGCTGCCCGCGGGCCGCGTGTTACTCATTCCTGTGCTAGATCATTATTCTGTCATAAGCAATTCCCTGGGTAAAAACAGGCACCTCATTTACCGTGTCCTATGTAAATGTGAATCGTGTTCGTCCCTCGTGAATTGGATTAGAGATTCGTTACTACTGCCGTTATTAGTAGGCATATTTCTGTATTGTAAAACTTCACGTGGGAAATCTGCTTAGTTTACGCAGCCCCTGCGTGACGGACTTTTTCTAGCCAGGGTGGGTCCAAGGAGTTTATTTAATGAGTCCGTCACTAAATAAATTTCTACTGTCCAGGGCGGGAATCGAACCCGCCACTCTAGGTCTACCACGCGAGATTAAGACCGACGCGTTAACTCGCACGGCCAGCCTGAGCCCCATTTTGTACATAAGATTATATTCGTAATAGTAAATCTCACAATCAGTGGAAATCACTTCCAGAAATGCCAGCATTTCACAGGAAATAAGTAAACTCAATTAACGTCTTTAGCCTCCCATCGATTTCCTTAAATTATTGATCCAAAATATTATTTTAATAATTTATCTACCTGATGGAATTAAATAACAGTGGTACCCTAAAAATAATGTCATTTATATTCAAAAAGCTAGGTGAGGGGAAGAGATCGACAATCATATCGAGTTTAAACGGATATTGTTTTTTGTCATAATGATATTACCATTAACGTCTAATTGTTATGATGGTACAAAATATTTGTTTCAATTCCATCAAAATATCGGAAATTATTAGCAGATATTAGCAGAACCAAAGAGTTTGATCCCTATAACTTCCGCTATCACTCCTTTTGTCAATTCAGCATGATTTTGTTTAAATATACATTTTACTAATTAAATAACAGAAATGCTCTTATAGTTTACATTTCTATTGGAAATAAATAACAAAGTTAAGGAAAAATAAATAAATGAGAAGGGGGCAACGGAGATATATAATCTCACTAATCCGAATCATATTTAGAGCTATATATGACTAAAACATAAAATCATTTGTCATAGTGTGCATTCATTAAAACACATAAATAAGCACTAATAAAATTAAAGACTCCCGCTATAGTTTTAGTGTATATCCAGTGTTTACTTCATTTTATGAAAATAGTGAATGCAACAAAAGTTACAATAAATAACAAAATAAACAAATTCTGTTATATGCATGTTTACCGTGTATCTAATAGGAACGAAATACCACAATTTTTCATTTCAGGCCTCCCTCATAACCCTAACTCCCGTTTGGACCTAAAAATTTTAATATAGTTTATAATCATGGAAGAATTAATGCTAATTTCAAGATAACATTTCGTTTCACATGTCATAGACACCATAACTGCATTTTGTTTCTTTCGTGTCTGTTTGTTTATTTGTTTCACGCATAAACCTGAACCGAATTTTATGAAAATTGGTATAAATATTACTACTAGCCCAACTTAGACTTTAGGCTATATTAATTTTCTCTGAGACGAACAGTAGTGGGGTTTATAATGGAGGCCTGAAATTAGAAATAGTGATATTTCGTATTCGTATTTTGTATTTGGCCCTAACGATTGAACGGAAGTTAACAAAACTCAGTATGTGAATTAGCATTAATTCATAAACGATTATAAGCTATATTATATTTTTTTGATTTTAACGGGAGGGGGGGGCTTATAAGAGAAGCCTGAATTCAAAATTCGTGATATTATATTTTCTGTTCGGTTTTCAGTCACTGTTGGTCTTTGTACCGTATCGTGGGAATGAAAGTTTAATTCAAACAGACGGGAAATATAAAAATATTGTGGACAGTGAAGCCATACATAAAAATTGACGTATAATATTGATATGCTCATCAATTCTTTCCAATATGAACTACCAGGTACCCCACCTGGAAAAATTAATTGAAATCTATGTTAATACTAGCTCAGATACCCGGCTTCGCCTGGGAATTCCTTTGAGGCAGAATGATGATGGTTTTTTTTTGGCAAGGCTTTACTTTGCACATTTTACCATTTGGTTGTGGGATAAAGGGTGTAAATCGCTAAACTTGCGTGACATCAAACAAAGAAACCAAATAAATAAATGCTTTGCACAATATTTTGACATTTACCCGTCCCAGTGTTTAGGGTTAATACCCGTCGTTTCTGTGGATTTGTTAATAATAAAATTAATTTTTTATGTAAGACTTCACTGTCCTCCTTATTGTCATATTTTCCGTCTCCAGTGCATTGTGCATAGCTTTGAATTATTAAGTTAAAAATATTAACATAGATTTGAATTAATTTTTCCTGGTGAGGTACCTGGTAGTTCATATTGGAAAGAATTGATGAGCATATCAATATTTCTACGCGAATAACTTGATTCATACATTGTTCCAGAAAAAATGTATAAAACAAAAGTTACTCTAAATAACAAAGTAAACAACTTTTGTTATGTGCACGTTTGTCGAAAAACAAATTGACAACGAAATGCCGCGAATTTTTATTTCAGGCCTCCCTTATAACCCCCACTCCCGTATGAACCTAGAAATTTTAATATAGCTTATAATCATAGAAGAATTATTGTTAATTGACATACCGAGTTTTGTTAAGTTCGGTTCAATCGTTAGTGCCCAATAAAATTGTTGGCTCCCACTAATGTTTTAGTGTTTATCTCGTTTATACTTTGCTATAAGACAAAAGTGAATATCACGAAAGTTGCTTCAAATAAAAAAATAAACTACTTTTGTCATGTGCATATTTGCAGAAAAACGAATAGAAAACGAAATACCGCTATTTTTAATTTCAGACCTCCCTTACAACCCCCACTCCTGCACGTCCCTAGAAATGTTGGTATGGCTTCTGATAATTAAGTCATAAGTACTAATACACATACCCAGTTTTATTTAGTTCGGTTGAGTCTTTTGTGCCAAATGATATTGTTGACTCCCGCTATAGTTTATAGCGTATAACGCATTTAAACTTCGGAATACGACGAAAGTGTATGTAACAAAAGTTACTCTAAATAACAAAATAAAAAACTATTAGTATATGCATATTTGCTGAAAGACCAATAGGAAACGAAATATCGCTATTTTTAATTTCAGACCTCCATTATAACCCCCACTCCTGTTCTTCTCAGAGAATATTAATATAGCCTAAAGTCTAAGTTGGGCTAGTAGTAATATTTATACCAATTTTCATAAAATTCGGTTCAGCCGTTTATGCGTGAAAAGGTAACAAACAAACATACACGAAAGAAACAAAATTCAGTTATGGTGCCTATGACTTGTGAAACGAAAAAGTATCGTGAAATTTTGCGAAAGAAAATCAATGTACAAGCAGAGGTTACAGTTTTATATGTATAAAATTGTAACTTCTGTCTGTACATTGATTTTTTTCTCGAAATTTCACGATAACTTTTCGTTTCACATGTCATAGACACCATAACTGCATTTTGTTTCTTTGGTATGTGTTTGTTTGTTTGTTTATTTGTTTGTTTGTTACCTTTTCACGCATAAACAGCTGAACCGAATTTATGAAACTCGGTATGTATATTACTACTAGCCCAACTAGGCTACATTAATAGGACTTTAGGCTATATTCTCTGAGATGAATTTTATGAAACTTGGTATGTATATTACTATTAACCCAACTTAGACTTTAGGCGATATAAATTTTCTCTGAGACCAACAGGAGTGGGGGTTAGAAGGGAGGCCTGAAATTAAAAATAGCGATATTTCGTTTCCTATTGGGTTTTCGGCAAACATGAACATAACAAAAGTTGTTTATTTAGAGTAACTTTTGTTATATACACTTTTTTCGTATACCAAATTATAAATGACATATGCGCTAAAACCTATAGCGGAAGTGAACCATTTTATTTGGGACAAAAGACCCAACCGAAATAAATAAAACTCGGTATGTGTATTAGCACTAACGTTTTCATCATAACAATCCATACCAACATTTCTAGGGACGGGCAGGAGTGGGGGTTGCAAGGGATGCCTGAATTTAAAAATAGCGGTATTTCGTTTTCTATTCGTCTTTCAGCAAATATGAACCTAACAAAAGTTGTTTATTTTGTTATTTAGAGTAACTTGTGTCATATTAATTTTTGTCTTTTTAACAAAGTATAAACGAGATATAAACTATAAACTAAAACGGGCGTCAACTATTTCATTGGGCGCTAACGATTAAACCGAACTTAAAAAAAAACTCGGTATGTGCATTAGTATTAATTCTTCCATGATTATAAGCTATATTAAAATGTTTAGGTTAGAACGGGAGTGGGGGTTATAAGGGAGGCCTGAAATAAAAATTCGCGATATTTCATTGTCTATTTGTTTTTCGACAAACATGCACATAACAAAAGTTGTTTACTTTGATATACAGATTAACTTTTGTTTTATACATTTCTCCAGGAACAATGTGTGGAGCAAGTAATTTATGTAGAAATATTGATATGCTCAACAATTCATTCCAATTTGAACTATGAGGTACCTCACCTGGAAAAATTAATTCAAATTTATGTTAATATTTTGTCCTTAATAACTGAAATCTATGCATAATGCACAAAAGACGGGGAATGTGACTATTTGGAGGACAGTGAAGACTTACATAAAAAATTAATTTTATTATTATTAAATGCCAACAACGGGTATTAACCCTAAACACTGGGACGGGTAAATGTCAAAATATTGTGCAAAGTAAACCCATACCAAAAAAATACCATCACCATTCAGCCTCAAATCAATTCCCGGGCGAAGCCGGGTATCTGAGCTAGTATATATATATATATATATATATATATATATATATATATATATATATATATATATATATATATATATATATACACACACACACACACACACATACTAGCTAAGGTACCCGGCGATGCCCGGGAAATCATTGTTGACTGTCTAATGATGGTATTGTTATAGCAAGACTTCAATGTGTACAAATACACTTCACTCCAAGACGTAATGTTTTTCCGAAATAGCCAATCATAAAGGGTAAATTTTGGGTATTAATAGAATAGAAAGTTTAGTTATGAAGAATAAAGAAAAATGTGTTCCTAATCTATCCCTCTTCACTTTTTGACTCACCGTTTTTAATAACTCAAACCATAATCATGAATAGCATTTACTAAAATTAAATATCGTCTATAATGAACATATTTCCTTTCAAAAATCAATCAGAGCATCACCATTTTAAGCATAGTTTAGCACGTAAGATTATATTCGTAATAGTAGATCTCAGTGGAAATCACTTCCCCTGATGCCAGCATTTGACAGGAAAGAAGTTAACTCAATTAACTTTATAAGCCTCCAGTCTATTTCCGTTCTCGCATTAGCGTTATCAACATTCTTCTCCTTAAATTATTGATTCCAATCATTATTTTAATAATGTATCTACCTGATGAAATTAAATAATAGTGTGACCCTAGAAATAATTTCATTTATATTCAAAAAGCTAGTCGAGGGGAACCTAAGTAATACTTCAAACAATCATATCGAGTTTAAACGCATATTGTCTTTTGTCATAATGGCGCTACCATAAACGTTTAATTTTTATGATAGTACATATTTGTTTCAATAACATGAAGCTATCGGAAATAAGATAATATGTTACCGAAATCAAAGAGTTTGATTCCCTACTACTTCCGCTATCTATCCTTGAGGAAATTCAGCATGATTTTGTTTAAATAATACATTATACAAATTAAATAATGGGAATGCTCTTATAGTTTGAATTTCTATTGGAAATAAATAACAGAGTTATTTTCTAGGGAAAATAAATAAATGAGGAAGGGGAGGGGGCTGAGATTTTTAACCTCAATAATACGAATCATACATAGAACAAAATAATCGAAATAGGTAAGACGAAAACATAACATCATTTGTCATAATATGCCTACTTAAATAAGTACTAATAAAATAGTCGAATCCCGCTATAGACTTAGCTTATATCCCGTATTTACTTCATTTTACGACAAAAGTGAATGAAACCAATGTTGCTCTAAATAACAAAGTAAACAACTTTTGTTACGTGCACGTTTGCCGAAAAACAAATAGAAAATGAAATATCTCGAATTTTTACTTCAGGCCTCCCTTATAAACTCCCACTCCCGTTCGAACCTAAAAATTTGAATATAGCTTATAATCATAGAAGAATCAATGCTAATTCACGTACTAAGTTATGTTAAATTCCGTTCAACCGTTAGTGCCCAACAAAATTGTTAGCTCCCGCTTCAGTTTTTAGTGTATATCTCGTTCATTTTTTGTTATACGACAAAATTGAATATAACAAAAGTTACGTTATTATTATTAATTATTAACGTCCACTTTTTGCAACTCAGGCTAAAAGTTACTTTAAATAACAAAATAAACAACTTTTGTCATGAGCATATTTGCAGAAACCCCAATAGAAAACGAAATACCCCTATTTTTTATTTCAGACCTCCCTTACAACCCCCACTCCTGCCCGTCCCAAGAAATGTTGGTATGGCTTTTTATAATGAAGGTTTGTTGCTAATACACATACCGAGTTTTATTTAGTTCCGTTGAGTCTTTCGTGCCAAATAAAATTGTTGACTCCTGCTCTAATTTTTGGCGTATAACGCATTTGTACTCGGAATACGAAAAAAATGTATATAACAAAGGTTACTCTAAATAACAAATTAAATAACTTTTGTTATGTGCATATTTGCCGAAAAACCAATAGGAAACGAAATATCGCTATTTTTAATTTCAGGCCTCCCCTATAACCCCCACTTCTCTTCGTCTCAGAGAATATAGCCTAAAGTCCTATTAATGTAGCCTAGTTGGGCTAGTAGTAATATACATACCGAGTTTCATAAATTCGGTTCAGCCATTTATGCGTGAAAAGGTAACAAACAAACAAATAAACAAACAAACATACACGAAAGAAACAAAATGCAGTTATGGTGTCTATGACATGTGAAACGAAAAGTTATCGTGAAATTTCTAGAAAAAAAATCATTGTAAAGACAGAGGTTACAATTTTATATATGTACTAGCCAAGGTACCCGGCTTCGCTCGGGAAATCATTTGAGACGGAAATATTCTATTTTGTTTTTGGCAATGCTTCTACGTACAACTGCTCTTCCCGTCTTGGCTCATTTCTTCCCGTAATGGTCCGTTGGAATATAAAATTTTAGATTTGAAGAATAAATGAAAATAAGTCTCTAATCATTTCCCTCTCCACTGTTTGACACACCGTGAATAATTCAAATCATAATCATGGATAGCATTTATTATTATTAAATATCATCTATAATGTACGTATTTTCTGTATACAATCTAGCTAATATACCCGATGATGCCCGGGAAATCATAGTTGACTGACTAATGATGGTATTTTTATATTTTTATAGAATATCGTTGAAAAACCAATGGGAATCACAATATCGCGAATTTTTATTTCAGGCCTCCCTTATAACCCCCACTCCCGTTCTAACCTAAACATTTTAATATAGCTTATAATCATGGAAGAATTATATTATATTCAAACAGGTTAAAAGATGAATCGCCATTGTAGAGACATCTCAAATAAATAATAATAGATTATCTGTTCTGCCGCTTGCCTGCCGACCTCATATTGGTCTATGTTTACATGATAATTGATGCTTATACTTTTAGCAATGCAGTGTTATTCTCAGGAATGTGAAATTTTTTAATTATCAAAAATAAATAATTTAAAAAAATGAACGCTGGGGAGGTGTACCTAGTTATTTATGGGATTTATTAACTCACCTCTGTTAATATATGTTATATTTTACTATGTACCTATATGGATATACAGT
This sequence comes from Riptortus pedestris, assembly GCA_019009955.1. Taxonomy (NCBI): domain Eukaryota; kingdom Metazoa; phylum Arthropoda; class Insecta; order Hemiptera; family Alydidae; genus Riptortus; species Riptortus pedestris. Next base: position 2,226,937 of record CM032233.1, read on the forward strand.
TTTGAATCTATACTTTCAAAAGAGTATGTTTAATAGCGGTAATGACGTACCTAAAACAGCTGTCAACGTTGGGCTTTGTACCGCATCAAGGGAAAGGAATATTTATTCATACATGGTTTAGAAGAGAGAATACTTTCTACGATTATGAATTCTCTAGTCCATTACGTTATAAAAAAAATTGCATGCACAGGAGACGGGAAATATGGCAATATTGAGGACAGTGAAGCCTTAAATAACAAATAATTTTATTATTAACAAATCCACAGCAAGGTCGGGTATAAACCCTAAGCACTGGTACGGGGAAATGTCAAAAACCTGTGCCAAGTAAAGACTTATCAAAAAAATATCATCATCATTCAGCCTCAAATGAATTCCCGGGCGAAGCCGGGTACCTTAGCTAGTATATATATACATATATACTAGCTCAAATACCCGGGTTCGCCCGGGAATTCATTTGAGGCTGAATGGTGATGGTATTATTTTGGCCAGGCTTTACTTTGCACATTATTTTGACATTTACCCGTCCCAGTGTTTAGGGTTAGTACCCGTTGTTTGTTAATAATAAAATTAATTTTTTATGTAAGTCTTCACTGTTCTCCAAATTGTCATATTTTCCGTCTTCTGCATTATGCATAAATTTCCGTTATTAAGGACAAAATATTAACATAGATTTGAATTAATTTTTCCAGGTGAGGTACCTCATAGTTCAAATTGGAATGAATTGTTGAGCATATTTCTACGCTAATTACTTGCTCCACACATTGTTCCTGGAGAAATGTATTGTAGCAGCTGTTTAGTGTCACAAGTGCAACCTTCCCTAACGGCTATTTACCCGCCACAGGTAGTCAGTGTTGCCCAAAAAAATAAAAGAAGACGGCAGTAATAACACCATTTGGACTCTTCGAATTCCTCGTCATGTGTTTCGGCCTGCGGAGTGCCGCCCAGACGTTCCAACGACTCATGGACAGCATATTGGCTCTACCTTATGTCTTCGTGTATTTGGACGACATACTGGTAGCATCCGCCTCTGAGGACGAACATCGGGTTCACTTGGACGAAGTCTTCCGGATACTAAACGATCACGGCCTTACTATCAATCCCAGCAAATCGGAATTCTGCAAACCTGAAATCGATTTTCTGGGATTCCTCGTCAGTTCCCAGGGGATCAAACCTCTTCCACAAAAAGTTAGCATGATTGCAGAGTTTCCCCGACCCAGCAACAAGGGACAGCTTCGACGATTCCTGGGAATGCTCAACTTCTATAGACGGTTCATGCCTAAGGCTGCAGACCACCAACGTCCCCTACACGCACTCGTCGGCAACAGCAAGAAAAGCGACTCCACTCCGCTCGAATGGACTGAAGAGGCAGACTCGGCGTTTCGGCAGTGTCAACAAGACGTTAAACAGGCCCTCATCTTGTCACATCCCTCTGACGATGCCGAACTCACACTTGCTTGTGACGCTTCGAACACGGCGATTGGAGTGGTTCTGCAAAAACGGGAAGATCCTGGATGGAAACCTCTCGGATTCTTTTCCAAGGCTTTAACGAACGCCGAGCAAAGGTATTCGACGTACGACAGGGAGCTTATAGCCATCCATCGAGCACTCCGGCACTTCAGACCCCTTCTTGAAGGACGTAACTTTGCCATCCTTACTGACCACAAACCTCTAGTTCACATGTTCCGACAGCGCCCGGAAACCGCTACGCCCATGCGTATCAGGCTCGTTAATTTCATCAGCCAATTTACGACGGACATCCGACAGTGGCAGGGAGGGACAACATGGTGGCAGATACCCTTTCAAGGATGGAAGAGATATCACTCCCCGACGATATGGAGACGATTGCCATGGAGCAAGAAGCTGACTCCAGCATCCCTGAATTGCTTCGCAACCCGGCACTAACCCTCAAATGGATGGACGCGCCACAGTGCACGAAGCCCCTGCTTTGCGAGACTACCACATCCAGAGTTCTCCCCTATCTGCCCGCATCCTTAAGACACGCCATCTTTAAGAAGCTCCATGATCTCAGCCACCCAGGAATACGTGGATCACGACGACTCCTTAGCCAACGTTTCTTCTGGCCTAATATGCAGATAGACATCGCCTCCTGGGCACGCGGCTGTGTGGCCAGCCTACGCAGCAAAGTTTACCGCCACACGGTTACTCCACCAGGCTCCTTTATTCCAGTCGGCCGCTTCGAGCATATCCACGTTGATATTATCGGACCTCTTCAGTCGTCGGATGGCAAACGTTATTGCCTGACTATGATCGATAGGTTCACCCGGTGGCCTGAAGCTCAACCAATCGCAGACATTAGCGCCGAGACCATCGTCAGGGCTTTGCACAGCACTTGGATTTGTCGTTATGGTGTCCCGACAAGAATAACTACAGACCAAGGCCGCCAGTTCGAATGCGAACTCTTTCGAAATCTGACCCAGATTCTGGGTGTCAAACGCTGTAGGACGACAGCCTACCATCCGCAGACTAATGGGTGCGTCGAAAGGTGGCACAGAACGCTCAAGACAGCCTTAACAGCTCATCTAATCGGCTCAGCCAAATGGACCGAAGCGCTGCCTACAGTCCTTCTCGGTTTGAGAGCAGCTGTACGGGAAGACAATAACAGCAGTGCTGTAGATTGTGTGTTCGGACAGCTCCTCCGTTTGCCAGGTGAGTTACTCACAACCACCCAACGGCCTGAAGACACTGACGAGTTTCTCCGGATACTGAGGGACAGCATGAAAGACATACGTCCAGCACCTCATCGATCCAGCAATAAACCAATTTTTGTCCCGGACGATCTAAAGAACTGCAAGTACGTTTTCTTGAGGGACGATGCAGTTCGTCAACCATTGATGCCACCATACTCTGGACCACACCTAGTCATAAATAGACAGCTGAAGACATTCACCATTCAGCTTCCCTCCGGACCGAAGATTGTCTCTACCGACCGCCTGAAACCAGCATACACCGTCAAGGACCCAGCTCAACTAACCCTAGCTCGACCACCAGCGCAGACACCTTTTACTTCGCCATCGACAGCACCACAGGCATGCGACCAACCATCCAGCAACGACTCAGCCACCCGAGCGGAACCATCCCTTCGGACTCGCCAGGGCCGACTCGTCCGTCTTCCCGTCCGCTTCCGTGACTGAGCCGTTGGGGGGAGTGTTGTAGCAGCTGTTTAGTGTCACAAGTGCAACCTTCCCTAACGGCTATTTACCCGCCACAGGTAGTCAGTGTTGCCCAAAAAAATAAAAGAATTAATTAATTAGGATAAATCTACCGGGCTACACTGCGGTAACCAGACAATAGACTACCCTTTTTTTAGTGTATAACCAATCTCTCTCGTGTGCACGTGCTCTCTGCTAATGAACAATATTAACAGTTTTAATTTGATTTTTTTATCGTTTTTTATTAGAAGTGTTTTCATATTTATTATTTAATTTATCATTATTTTGCAATACAGTGCGTTATTTTAATTTTGGAGCATTTATTAGTTTTTTATACCTCGTGCCCTAAAGAATAAAACAAAAGTTAATCTAAATAACAAAGTAAACAACTATTGTTATGTGCATGTTTGTCGAAAAACAAATAGACAATGAAATATCGCGAATTTTTATTTCAGGCCTCCCTTATAACCCCCACTCCCGTTCTAACCTAAAAATTTTAATATAGCTTATAATCATGGAAGAATTAATGCTAATTGACATACCGAGTTTTTTAATGTTCGGTTAAATCGTTAGCGCCCAATGAAATAGTTGACTCCCGCTTTAGTTTATAGTGTATATCTCGTTTATACTCGTTAAAAGACAAAAATGAATTTGACAAAAGTTACTCTAAATAAAAAAATAAACAACTTTTATTATGTTCATATTTGCCGAAAAACGAAATACCGCTATTTTTAAATTCAGGCATCCCTTACAACCCCCACTCCTGCCCGTCCCAAGAAATGTTGGTATGGGTTGTTATAATGTAAGCGTTAGTGCTAATACACATACCGAGTTTTATTTATTTCGGTTGGGTCTTTTGTCCCAAATAAAATTGTTCACTTCCGCTATAGGTTTTAGCGTATCTCTCATTTATAATTCGGTATACGAAAAAGGTGTATATAACAATAGTTACTCTAAATAACAAAATAAACAACTTTTGGTACGTTCATATTTGCCGAAAAACCAATAGGAAACGAAATATCGCTATTTTTAATTTCTGGCTTCCCTTATAACCCCCACTCCTGTTCGACTCAGAGGATATTAATATAGCCTAAAGTCTAAGTTGGGTTAGTAGTAATATACATACCAAGTTTCATAAAATTCGGTTCAGCCGTTTATGCGTGAAATGGTAACAAACAAACAGACACCAAAGATTCAAAATGCAGTTATGGTGTCTATGACATGTGAAACGAAATGTTATCGTGAAATTTCTCGAAAAAAATCAATGTACAGACAGAGGTTACAATTATATATATATATATATATATATATATATATATATAGATAAATATATAGATAGATAGATAGATAGATAGATAGATATGGTGTTGTTGTTTTTTTGGAGGTTTGGTCAATGTTGGTGAAAAAATTCTTAGTTTATGCCAATATTTCGAGAATTTTATTTTCTCTTCATGAGAGCTGTAAAAGTACAGGTGCTACTTTATAATATCGCACATTGTTGTTAAATTAGAGTGTAACAGAAGGTGTTTATGCTATTTTTACTTACCAAGACTAAAGATACTTAAAAACTGCTATGCATATTGCACTAGAGTTACTGGTTATAGTAACCTTCCCTGGTCTGTTTACATTGAGCACGGTCGCAGCCTTATGTTTTTGTATATCTACAGTTTATTGCCTTATGTTTTTTGAACTATGGTATAATTATTATTTTAGCTATTATATTATGTTGGAACTATTGTTATGTGTTATTACAATTATTGGTATATTTTATTAAAGCTTTTTTCATCTTGTATGAAAGCTAATATGTTTTAACGAAGGAACCACTTTAACGTTCTTCGTTAAATAATTAAATAAACGTCTCAAATTCATCACTTTTTATTTTAGGAAGTTGAAACATAGTTAATGAAACATGTAACAAGAACACTAAAGCACAACACATCTTGGACTACAACACAACCCACATTTCTATACTGGTCTCCGCCATTTACATAACTTCCTATCTTGTCCTGGCGGCGAATATTGTTCCTGTTGCCCTACATCATTTCCTGGCAGGTTATCCTGCGGTTACCTCTACAGCTATTCGAGACTACCTTTATTATTATTGTTCCGACGCACTTACGCCATAGTACTCCCCCCTAATAACGGTGTCGAGGAATCTGACGTTTGTTTAATCCGTCCCCCATATCGACTGGTGAGGGGTAGTGTCGGCGTAGGCAAAGCTTGGGATGTTTCAGCTGAAACTTCAGGGCTTTTCCTTGCTTGGTCCGCAGTGGCATTCGCCTGTTTCGATGGGATCTCCTCTGCCAGCAGGAAGGCGGGTTTCACTCTATCCAAAGACAACGTGAGAGCACGTTTCCAAGGGCTCATGAACAAAAGTCCCTTTGTCTTTGGTGCTAACTTTGGCTGGGCGGATCCTCTCGACCGTGCCCTGTACTTCCTTGATGAGGGTGCTTGTGCCCTTTGCTGGGGCTACGGGGCAGAAGAAGTCTCCAGGAAGTCTAAGGGTTTGACCATAGAGGACTTCTGACACACTGTAGTTCGTACCGTCTTTAATTGCTGTACGAAGTCCAAGCATGACCGTCGACAGGTACTTGGTCCAGTGTTCCGAGACCAGATGAGACATTAATGCACTTTTCAGGGATCTGTGCCACCTTTCTACCATTCCATTAGACTGGGGGTGATATGGTGTAGTTCTGATCCTTTCTGTGCCTAGGTATTTTTCCAGGCTCCTGAATATGTCGCTCTCAAATTGCCTGCCCTGATCTGTTGTTATCTCGCTGGGGACACCAAATCTGCTGACCCAACCGTTGTAAAAGGCAGCGGCCACTGTATCGGCCGTTATGACTTCCAGCGGGATTGCCTCAGGCCATCTTGTGTGCCTGACGATAAGGGTAGCGCAGTATTTCATTCCAGCAGATGGTGGGAGAGGGCCTATAAGGCCCATGTGCACATGCTCCAAGCCTCCAACTTCTAGGAATTTTCCTGGCGGGGAAACGGTGTGTCGGTAATCCTATACAGCTGCGGGCCCATTCCGTAATGTCCTTCTGCATATTTGGCCAGAAATATTTCTTGGAGATCTGCTTCCTTGTGGCTCGTATTGCGGGGTGGCTTAATTCATGTGTGGTCTTGAAAATAGGTTTCCTGCACTCCGGAGGAAGGTATATCCTTGCTTGGGAGGTGGAGGTCTCACACAGGACTGGTTTAGTTGCTTCTGGAAGGGTGATTAGGCGTAGACTTAAGTTTGGGTTAGTTTTCATTGCCTTAATTTCGGTATCAGCCCTCTGTAGTTCAGCCAACTTTGTCAGGTCGTTCAAGAAACTGATCTCCTTGATCCTTGAGAGTGCATCAGCAACTCGATTTTCTGAGCCTTTTACATGTTTAATGTTTGTTGTGAACTGACTAATATAATTTAACCATCTTATCCTAATGGGTGTTGCGGAGGATGCTTTCTGGCGCATTGCATATATCAAGGGTTTATGATCTGTAAGTATGGAAAATTCTCTTCCCTCTACAACAGGTCTGAAATGTCTTACGCTCAAGTAGACTGCTAACAATTCGTGATCGTACGTTGAGTACTTCTGCTGTGCTTCAGATAAAGTTTTCTAGAAGAATCCTAGAGGAACCCATTTTCCTTTGTATCTCTGTTGAAGAACGGCTCCTACACAGTGATTCGAGGCATCACAGGCTAGTGGAAGTTCAGCGTCATTTTTGGGATGTGAGAGTAGAGCTGCATTAATATAACATGAATGCAGATTTAACATAATATAACAATAATAACGGTAACACATAGCAATAATAGTTGTTACATAGTAGAATAATAATAATATAATAGCTTTAATACAACATGAAGGTGGCTTTGATAAAAAAAATACTATATAACAATCATTGTAGTAACACACAGCAATAATAGTTGTAAAATAATAAAACAACAACAACCTAGTAGCTTTAATATAACATGAAAATAGATTTAACAAAATATAACAATAATAGTTGTAACATGGTAGAATAACAATAACATAATAGCTTTAATACAACATGAAGGTGGCTTTGATGAAAAAAAAATATAACAATAATTGTAATAACACATAGCAATAATAGTTGTAACATAGTGAAATAACAATAACATAATAGCTTTAATACAACATGAAGGTGGCTTTGATGAAAAAAAAATATAACAATAATTGTAATAACACATAGCAATAATAGTTGTAACATAGTGAAATAACAATAACATAATAGCTTTAATACAACATGAAGGTGGCATTGATGAAAAAAAAATATAACAATAATTGTAATAACACATAGTAATAATAGTTGTAACATAGTGAAATAACAATAACATAATAGCTTTAATACAACATGAAGGTGGCTTCGATAAAATAAAATATAACAATAATTGTAGTGATACACAGCAATAACACAGGCCTACAAATTAAAATGTTTTTGGTACCTAGGATTTTGAGCAAATTTTAACTATATTTTTTTGCTGAATCTAAATATTTGAAAGCAGTTTTTCTGTATCAGCTCCTAAATTCTCAGATAAATTCACTTATCTATCAGATTTAGTCTCTGCAAGATGCCCTATCCCTCACTCAGAAGAAGTGCCAATTCCAACTTTTCACCAGCTACCAGAACTCTGTGAGCCCGCATATGTCTCTCTGATCAGAATTCTGATACTACTGAAGGTGACAGTGATTTTGAAACGATAGCATCAATTCCTCAATGTTTCAACCAAGATGAGTTAAATGACCTCACTAGAGATCTCAACCGGTCAAAAGAAGCTTCTGAATTACTGGCTTCCAGGTTGAAGGAAAATAATTTACTTGAACCAGGAACGAAAATTACATTTTATCGTACAAGGGAGAAAGATCTGCTATCTCTTTTCTCTGAAGAACAAAATTTTGTACTTTGTCATGCTATTAGAGAACTCCTGGTAGAAATGGGTCTTCCTGAATATTTTCCGGATGACTTTCTCTTTGGACAGCAAAGTGGCCACTCCAAGTATCCTTGTTCCATGTGCCTCTGGGGGGATAGCAGAGACAAAACGCAACACTGGGTTAGAAAAGAGTGGCCTAGGAGAGAAAACATGGATGTGGGGGAAATGAATATCATCAATGACCCTTTAGTTCCACGAGAAAATCATCTTTCCACCATTGCATATCAAGCTGGGTCTAATGAAGCAGTTTGTAAAGGCTCTTGACAAGAATGGATCATGCTTTGCATATATAGGGGGAAAAATGCCTCGGCTGAGTATGGGAAAAATTAAAGCAGGAATATGTGATGGCCCACAAATAAGACAGCTGATTAAAGACTCTGACTTCATAAATTCAATGGTTGAGATTGAACAAAAAGCCTGGAATTCATTTGTTTCAGTTGTCCAAAATTTTCTGGGTAAACACAAAGCTGAAAACTATGTTGAATTAGTCAATGAGATGTTGAATAATTTCAGGTCACTTGGGTGTATCATGAGCATTAAGGTGCACTATTCACACAGCCACTTGGAACGTTTTCCTGATAATTTAGGAGACATTAGCGAGGAGCAAGGTGAAAGATTTCAACAAGATATAAAATGTATGGAGGATCACTATCAAGGAAGGATACTCACATGATGGCAGATTACTGCTGGACTTTAAAACGGGATTGTTCTAAAATACATCCAAGAATGTCACGCAAAAGAAGTTTCCAAAATGTTCAGTGAGTAATTGGTTTAAATAATGACTATTCCTGTTTTCTTTTGTATATAATAAATAATATCTGTGTAATATAATAAAAATTCCTTGTTTATTATGTTTTTTTAGACCATGGTTTTTCTTTTAAAATAGTTTAATGTATAATTCAATAAAATGTTGATATCTTAAAAATTTGAGCTGATAGGCAAAAACTAATAGTATATTTGAATTCAGGTCATCAAATTCATAAGAAATCACCTCCAAAATCATTGGCTCCAAAACCACTGTTGACCAGTGTAATAGTTGTAACATAATAAAATAACAATAAAATAAATTGGTACAACATAAGAATAGCTTTAATAAAATGTAGCAATGGTTGTGATAACACACAGCAATAAATGTTGAAACATAATATATATAACAATAACATAATAGCTTTAACAAAATATAACAATAATTGTAATAACACATAACAATAACAGTTGTAACATAATAAAATAACAGATTTCATACAACATGAATATAGCTTTAATAAAATATAACAATAATTGTAATAACACATAACAATAACAGTTGTAACATAATAAAATAACAGATTTCATACAACATGAATATAGCTTTAATAAAATATAACAATAATTGTAATAACACATAACAATAACAGTTGTAACATAATAAAATAACAGCTTTCATATAACATGAATATAGCTTTAATAAAATATAACAATAATTGTAATAACACATAACATTAATTCCAACATAGTATAATAGCTAGGATAATAATTATAATACAGTTCAACAAACATAAGACAATATACTGTAGATATACAAAAACATAAGGCAGTGACCCTGCTCAATGTATACAGACCAGGGAAGGCTACTGTAACCAGTAACTCTAGTGCAATATGCATAGTAATTTCTAAGTATCATTAGTCTTGTTAAGTAAAAATAGCATAAACACCTCCTGTTACACTCTAATTTAACAACAATGTGCAATATTATAAAGTAGCACCTGAATTTTTACAGCCCTGAAGAAGGGAAAATAAAATTCTCGAAATACCCGGCTTCGCTCGGGAATCCTTAGAGTGTGAATGTTGATGGTATTTTTTATTTGGCAAGGCTACAATGTGTACAGCTACTCTTCCTGTCAGGGCTAATAGTTTTCCCGTTTGCAGAGGTCTTATAGTACAGAAATTAAAGTTTTGAAGAATAATTGAAAAGTAGGCCCTTATCAATCCCACTCCACTGTAACAGATTGCATCGAGTAAAGTATACTGCCCCCCCCTCTCTTATCGTCTTTCGAACATTAATTCATAAGAAACGCCAGTTTGTCCTTAAGTGTCTGTAATACTTTATTTGATTAAAACGTGAAAACTGTATGAACAAACAGTTTTAGTACCGTGAAGATAATGTAATCAGATTTGTTAATATAATTTAATGTATTACAGGATTGATATCCTAACTGAGTTGGCTCCACTGGGCATAGTAGGGAGGCGTGGGGTTACTTCCCTGACGACCTCATATTGGTCTATGTTTGCATGTTAATTGATACTTATAGCAATGAAGTGTTATTCTCAGGAATGTGAATTTCTTTAATTAAATAATATTAAAGGATGAATGCTGGGGAGGTGTACCCAGTTATTTCTGGTATTTTTAACTCTGCTCCGTTAATGTATTATCATATACTTTACTGGACACCAATATGAATACACAGTTTAAAATCGAGACTTGCAAAAGAGTATATTTAATAGCGGCTATGACGTACCTTAAACAGCTTTCAACATTGGGCTTTGTACCTCATCAAGGGAGAGGAACTTTTATTCATACATGGTTTGGAAAATACGGGTACTTTCTACGATTATATGGTCCATTACGTTATAAAAAAAATTGCATGCACAGGAGACGAGAAATATGGCAATATTGAGGACATTGAAGCCTTAAATAACAAATAATTTTATTATTAACAAATCCACAGCAACGTCGGGTATAAACCCTAAGCACTGGGACGGGGAAATGTCAAAATACTGTGCAAAGTAAAGCCTTACCAAAAAAATATCATCATCATTCAGCCTCAAATGAATTCCCAGGCGAAGCTGGATACCTTATATACAGGGTCCGGCATAAAAACCTGACGATTTTGTAGTAATTGTTATGTTGGCACCACTGTCATTGAGACGGCGGGAATGTTGTACATCGACAGGTCTATTCTTGCCATTTCAGTAGCCAGTATGTTGCACTAACATCATCTTATACGGATGGAATTTCAGGTCGGATTGAAGAATTCGTCGTACACTTCGATCAGAAATGGCTAGCGCAACAGCATGTTTCGCTGCTGAACGTCGTGGAGACCGTGTAACAGCTACTCTTACCGCGTTAATGTTTTCAGGCGTTCTCACAGTCCGTTTTCGTCCTGGTGGTTTCGTTTTTAAAGCAGACGACGTGTTCCTAAAATTCTTTACCCACAACAAGATCGAATTTCTGCTGGGAACAGGCGTGTGTCGATTTAAATTGAAATGTCTGCGAAATAAACGCTGTGTTAAAATAACTGAGTCATTATTTTTAAAATAGGCTTCAATCACAAACGCTCGATGTTCACCCGACCACGACATACTGGCTACTGAAATGGCAAGAATAGACCTGTCGATGTACAACATTCCCCCCGTCTCAATGACAGTGGTGCCAACATAACAATTACTACAAAATCGTCAGGTTTTTATGCCAGACCTTGTAGTATATGTATAACATTGTATCCTTTGTCTGTACATTGATTTTTTTCTCGAAATTTCAGGATACTTTTTCGTTTTACATGTCATAGACACCATGACTGCAATTTGTGGTATTGGTGTCTGTTTGTTTGTTATCTTTTCAAGTCAAAACTACTTAAACGAATTTTATGAAACTTGGTACGTATATTACATACTATTAATCTAACTTAGTTTATAGGCTATATATTCTCGGAGAGGAACGGGAGAGAGGATTAAGGGAGGATTCATATGAAAAATTGCAATATTTTGTTTCCTATTAGTTTTTCGGAAATGATGTACATAACCTAAGTTTTTTATTTTGCTATTTAATGTAACTTTTGTTATAAACACGTTTGTCGTATACCGAAGTATAAATGAGATATACTCTAAAAACTAGAGCGTGAGTCAACAATTTTATTGGGCACAAAAAACTTAACCGGATTAAACAAAATTCGGTTGTGAATTAGTAATATCTCCCCTATGATTATAAGTTGTACTAGAATTTCTAGGGACGAGCAAGAGTGGGGGTTATAGTAGAAGCCTGAAGTTAAAAAAAGTCCGTCACGTAGGGGCTGCGGAAACTAAGCAGATTTCCCACGTGAAGTTTTACAATAGAGAAATCTGCCTAATAACAACAGTAGTAGTAATGAATCTCTAAACCTATTTATGAGGGACGAACAGTTACGGAAACGGCCGCCCTAGCTCTCGGCGGAATGTCCCGAACATAGCCGACTCCTGCCGACCACACACACAATACTAATGCAAATATCTCGGTTAATATTCAAGATAGAGAATAGATGTATGGGACATTATTTATAGTAAATGTAATTTTCAATAACATTGGTGCTATACATTTTTTCGATCCGACGCATAATAACGGAAATATTTCGAATCCCCCCTTTAAACCCCGCCTCCCGCCGCGGCCATTTCAGCCAATAACGAACGTGATCTTTCTTTTTGCATGAAACGATTAAATATCAAGTTTGGTACCGAACAACAAAAATTGCGACCGCTAGAGCGTGAACAGACAAATATATATATATATATATATACTAGCTCAGATGCCCGGCTTCGCTCGGCAAGGCTTTACTTTGCACAATATTTTGACATTTACCAGTCCCAGTGTTTAGTGTAAATACCTGTCGTTTCTGTGGATTTGTTAATAATAAAATTATTTTTTTATGTAAGACTTCACTGTCCTCCATATTGTCATATTTCCCGTTTCCTGTGCATTATGCATAGATTTGAATTATTGAGAACAAAATATTAATATACATTTGAGTTAATTTTACCCGGTGAGGTACCTGGTAGTTCCAAAGAATTGTTGAGCAAATTTCTCTAAATAACAAAATAAACAACTTTTGTTACGTGCATATTCGCCCAAACCCCAATAGGAAACGAAATATCACTATTTTTAATTTCAGGCCTCCCTTATAACCCCCACTCCTGCCCGTCCCTAGAAATGTTAGTTGGCTTATTATAAGGAAGGCGTTAGTGCTAATTCAAATACCGAGTTTGGTTTAGTTCGGTTGAGTTTTTTTTCTCCAAATAAAGTTGTTGACTTCCGCAGTAGTTTTTAACGTATAACTCATTTATACTTAGGTATACGACAAAAGTGTATATAACAAAAGTTACTCCAAATAACAAAATAAACAACTGTTGTTATGTGCATAATTGCCGAACATGCAATAGGAAACGAAATATCGCTATTTTTAATTTCAGGCCTATTAACAAAGCCTAAAGTCTAAGTTGGGCTAGTAGTAATATACATGCCAAGTTTCATAAAATTTGGTTCAGCCGTTTATGCGTGAAAAGGTAACAAACAAACAAATAAACAAACAGACACGAAAGAAACAAAATGCAGTTATGGCGTCTATGACATGTGAAACGAAAAGTTATCGTGAACCCCCGTGAAGATATATATATATATATATATATATATAATTTTATAAATATATATATATATATATATATATATATATATATATATATATATATATAAAATAGTAACCTCTGTCTGTACATTGATTCTTTTCGCGAAATTTCACGATAACTTTTCGTTTCACATGTCATAGACACCATAACTGCATTTTGTTTCTTTCGTGTGTGTTTGTTCCCTTAAGGGAAATCTGCTAATAACGACATTTCGTATCGTATTGGTTTTTTGGCAAAGATACATATAACAAAAGTTGTTTATCTTGTCATTTAAAGTTATAAATGAGATATACCCTAAAAGCAACAGCGGGAGTCAACAATTTAGTTAGGCAAAAAGACTGAGCCAAACTAAAAAAAATCGGTATGTATGCTAGCATTTTTTCCCTGATAATTATAATCTGTACCAACACTGCTAGGAGTGGGGGTTTTGTAAAGTAGGCCTGAAATTAAAAATAGCGATTTCTCGTCTCCTGTTGGTTTTTCGGCATAAATGCCCATAAAGAAGTTGTTTATTTTGTTATTTAATAGTTATTTATTATAAAAGTGACGAAAGTAGATCATTTTACAACTCGAGTGAAATGTTTACCCACACGAGCGAAGCGAGTGTGGTAATTTCACGAGAGTTGTAAATTCTACTTTCGTCACGAGTGTAATATTAATTTTTTTCTGTAATCGTGTAATACATGATCAGATCTAACCAGAATATGAACAAAATTAGGATGTTGTGAAGATTATGGTATGTTGTTGGTAGGTTATAAGCATGGTTGTGAAAGGTTATAAGCATAGTTATAAAACAACTAGTGATGATTGCGAAGTAGTGCAGTTATAAACAAGTGCAGGTTATAGACAAGGAAGGTAATTATTATTATATTTAAATTTTAATATATATTGATTATTTCCACCAATAATTCATTCACATTTCAATTTATTTTGTTAAAAGAAATTCTTACAATGTTAAGAAACATTTAAAAGCATTTAATTTCGAACTTCAAATTATTTTTTAATTTATACTTATTACTAATTAAGAAGGCCATTCACTTTCTTCACTCTATTGCAAAATGTTTCACTTTCTTCACTCATTTCAGTTTAGTAATGTTACCATTATTCAACGATTACAGAAAAAGTATTTTTTGTTATATGCACTTTTTCGTTTACCGAAGTACGTATAAACAAGATGCAAACTAAAAACTATAGTGGGCTTGAACATTTTTAAACGACATAAATGATAAAACGAAAAGGTATTCTTCAGGACATTTTACTTTAGAAGTAGTATAGTGTCGATTTTTCAAAACTTTCTTCCAATGACCCCTGATCCTAACACGCAGAAAAAGATATCCATCTTCAAATTTACAAATATTTTACTAATACTAAAATGTAAGGCCTTGAAGGAAATCAGCTACTGAGGTTGTTCTCATGGCGCACCATGCTTCAAATGCCATTATATATTAGTGGTCATAAAGATTACCAGAGATCCGTTCACTTTTTGGTAGGGACACTGAATATTTGAAGAGTTGAGTACTGCCTCAAGAACTGATTTGATTTAAGGGAAATAACCTAAAACAACGTTTATATATAATTGAAGTGGTGTGTACCTGTGCTTCAGTGAGCCTGAGTGCATGGGCTAGGTATAACCTTTCTGGGCCAACCATGTACTGCTGTCTCTCGAACTCTGCTTCTAACCTCTCCAGCTGCTCTGCCGTGAAGATAGTTCGGACTCGCTTGCACTTACTCTTCCTGCTCCTCTCGCACTTCTCCTTCTCCCCTGCAAGCATACACACCCCCAATTAGCACCTGCTGCACCTCACTACTGCCCCCATTACAATGCACTTACTCTTCCTGCTCCTCTCGCACTTCTCCTTCTCCCCAGCAAGCATACACACACCCAATTAGCACCTGCTGCACCTCACTACTGCCCCCATTACAATGCACTTACTCTTCCTGCTCCTCTCGCACTTCTCCTTCTCCCCAGCAAGCATACACACTCCCAATTAGCACCTGCTGCACCTCACTACTGCCCCCATTACAATGCACTTACTCTTCCTGCTCCTCTCGCACTTCTCCTTCTCCCTTGCAAGCATACACACCCCCAATTAGCACCTGCTCCACCTCACTACTGCCCCATTACAATGCACTTACTCTTCCTGCTCCTCTCGCACTTCTCCTTCTCCCCTGCAAGCATACACACCCCCAATTAGCACCTGCTGCACCTCACTACTGCCCCATTACAATGCACTTACTCTTCCTGCTCCTCTCGCACTTCTCCTTCTCCCCTGCAAGCATACACACCCCCAATTAGCACCTGCTGCACCTCACTACTGCCCCATTACAATGCACTTACACATCCTGCTCCTCTCGCACTTCTCCTTCTCCCATGCAAGCATACACACCCCCAATTAGCACCTGCTGCACCTCACTACTGCCCCATGACTATTCACTTACTCATCCTGCTCCTCTAGCACTTCTCCTTCTCCCCTGCAAGCATACACACCCCCAATTAGCACCTGCTGCACCTCACTACTGCCCCATTACAATGCACTTACTCTTCCTGCTCCTCTCGCACTTCTCCTTCTCCCCTGCAAGCATACACACCCCCAATTAGCACCTGCTGCACCTCACTACTGCCCCCATTACAATGCACTTACACATCCTGCTCCTCTCGCACTTCTCCTTCTCACCAGGAAGCATACACACCCCCAATTAGCACCTGCTGCACCTCACTACTGCCCCCATTACAATGCACTTACTCTTCCTGCTCCTCTCGCACTTCTCCTTCTCCCCTGCAAGCATACACACCCCCAATTAGCACCTGCTGCACCTCACTACTGCCCCCATTACAATGCACTTACTCTTCCTGCTCCTCTCGCACTTCTCCTTCTCCCCTGCAAGCATACACACCCCCAATTAGCACCTGCTGCACCTCACTACTGCCCCCATTACAATGCACTTACACATCCTGCTCCTCTCGCACTTCTCCTTCTCCCCTGCAAGCATACACACCCCTAATTAGCACCTGCTGCACCTCACTACTGCCCCCATTACAATGGACGTACTCTCCCCGCTCCTCTCTGTACAGATTGCAATGCTTGGAATGTAGAATGGGGGTCTAAATGGACGAACCTGAGAGGAAGAATAATGGCGGACTTCATCAATGAGTGTGGACTCCAGGTGCTTAATGATAGACACCACCCATGTTCAGGGCCACCTTCGGCGAATCGATATAACTTATGTCACGCCCGACTTGATCTGCAAGATCGAAGACTGGGACATGAATCATAATACAACCAGTAAATACGTCACCATACGTCTAAGGCTGAAACCTGAAGGGAGGCCGGAGAGGACCAGCTCGGTAGGGAAATTTGCCCTAAAAGATAAACTATCGAGAAACACTTGCCCAATGCCGCTTTTTGAGAGTCACTCAGCAGGTTTTTCCAATTCACCAAGCCGACGAGAGTTCCAAGCTTGTTGCTCTCCAGAACACTTTGCTTACTGCGGCGAAAGCGAATTTCAATCGTCATAATCAGCGACCCGACAAAAATTCCTGGTGGAATGACGAAATTACCGTAGCTAGGGCCTTAGTTAACGGAACAGGAAAGAACGCCCAGAGATGCGCAGAACCAGAATTGCGTCACGCGCTGGCAACTATACAAAATAATCAAAAAGGAGTCCTGGCTTTCGTTTGTGGAGGACACCACAGTAAACGGGCCATGGGAAGTTGCGTACAGGGCAATAAAATAGCAGACGCCCCGCACTACCCGCCGTAGAAAGTAAAGGGCAGTACCCGACAAGCACTGAATCAGAACACAAGTACCTGCTAGAACAGATACTTGGCGAGGACGACCTGTAGGCACCGAGTTCGCTTCAGACTGGGAGCGGCTGGAAGTCGAACTTGCTGTGGCTAAAATGAGCACCCAGCGGGAAAGGGTATGCGGCCAGCTCATCCAACAAGCAATGCCTGTAATAGAAGACCAACTGAGGACAGTATTGAATAACTGCCTGTCAATTGGGTATTTTCCGAAAATATGGAAAATAGCCACTGTAGTGTTGTTAAAGAAAAGAGGACCCCGGAACCCAGGCTCCGCAAAAAGCTACAGGCCAGTATGCCTGCTTCCTGCCCTGGGAAACGTTCTGGAAACACATATTAATAACATTTGTCCCACTATTCATCAGGAAGCTGAGCGCCAGGCCATGCGGAGGCATCCCAGGGCGATCGACAGAACAGGCCATAAGGCGCCTGAAAGACGTCTGCTACGAAGGAAACCCTAAATACGCCATAGCCGTCTTCCTAGACATAGCAGGAGCTTATGATAATGCGTGGTGGCCGCGGATTCTTGTGTCCTTTCAAGAGATAGTGTTGCCGAGCAACATTCACGCCTTAATAAGCAGCTTCCTCGAAGATAGGAAGGCCTACAACGGGAATGGGCCTGGCGCCGCTGTGAATATCATGAATGTCAGTCTACAAGGAGCAGTTCTTGGACCTCCATGGAGGCTGGCACTGATAGATGACCATAGATGAACATCATCACCGACTGGCTGATGGAGGCGAAGCTATATATTGTGGCCGACAAAATGTCTGCCTTAGTGATAAGGGAGCACTTCGAAGAAAGACACTCCCCTAGGATTCGAATAGGACACGTCGTGAAATTCCCAGAGCCGGTACGTATCTTAGAGTCAGCTCAGATTTCAATCCAGAGCCACTCGTTGATGCGTTGCAGGGTAAAGTGAATTGCAACATCAAGATATTACAGAGCATGTCAGGGCAACATAGTTACTGCAATATAAGCCGACTGCTAGGATATACATATCTAAGCACAGTCCTGTATGCAGTCCCAGCCTGGGGGCCAATGCTTAAAAGGAGCCACTACGCGTTGCCCCTTAAGGCACAAAGGCAGATTCTGCTAAGAATATACAAGGCATATTGTACTAACACTTCCGAAGCAGTCCACATTATTGCGGGGATCGCTCCGATCGACCTTGTGATACGGGCCAAGGTGGCGGAAAGATGCACGATAAGAGGATGGCAGCCTCCAACCTCTATGCCTCCGGAGCTCCAAGATGCATTAAATATCGAACGAGAAGAAGCCTACTTTAAGGGGAGAGTAAGGGAAGCAGCAAAAAGCTATGTCACTAGCGAGTCGGAGAAGCAGTGGCGGGACACCACCATAGGATTGACGACCAAGGCCTTCTTGCCGACAGTTGCCTTCAGACTAGAAAGGGAATGGATCTTTACCAATCACTAGATAAGCCAATTCCCGACCGGGCACGGTAATTTTGGAGACTATCTAAATAAATACAAAAGCAAGCACAGCCCGAGGTGAGATTGAGGGGAGAATAATGAGTTATCGCTGCACGTACTAAAAGAATGCCGACAGCAGACTAAACCTAATGAGTGGTTTAGCCTTAAATGATCATCTAAAAAATAAATACCATCATTCCATCATATGGTCCATTTCGTTATAAAAAAAACTACATGCACAGGAGACGGAAAATAAAAAAAATATTGAGGACAGTGAAGCGTTACATAACAAATAATTTTATTATTGACTAATCCACGGCAACGACGGATATAAACCTAAACACTGGAACGGGGAAATGTCAAAATATTGTGCCTTGCCAAAAAAAAAAAAATAAAAACCATCATTCATCCTCAAATGAATTCCCGAGCGAAGCCTATATATATACTAGCTCAGATACCCGGCTTCGCCCGGGAATTCATTTGAGGCTGAATGGTGATGGTATTTTTTAGCAGGCTTAACATTGCACAATATTTTGACATTTACCCGTCCCAGTGTTTAGGTTTAATACCCATCGTTGCTGTGGATTTGCTAATAATAGAATTATTTGTTCGATAAGGCTTCACAGTCTTCGATATTTTTATATTTCCCGTCTCTTATTCATGTAAATATGGTGAATTTTTATTTCAGGCCTCCCTTATAACCCCCCTCCCGTTCGAACCTAAAAATTTTAATATAACTTATAATCATGTAAGAATTAATGCTAATTTACCTACCGAGTTTTGTTAAGTTCGGTTCAGCCGTTAGTGCCCGCTAAAGTTTTAACGTATAACTCATTTATACTTACGTATACGACAAAAGTGTATATAACAAAAGTTACTCTAAATAACAAAATAAATAACTTTTGTTATGTGCATATTTACCGACAAACCAAAAGAAAACGAAATATCGCTATTTTTAATTTCAGGCTTCCCGTATAACCCCCACTCCTCTTCGTCTCAGAGAAAATTAATATAGCCTAAAGTCTAAGTTGGGTTAGTAGTATTATACATACCAAGTTTCATAAAATTCGGTTCAGCCGTTTATGCGTGAAAAGGTAACAAACAAACAAACAAACAAACAAACAAACAAACAAACATACACGAAAGAAACAAAATGCAGATATGGTGTCTATGACATGTGAAACGAAAAGTTATCGTGAAATTTTGCGAAAAAAATCAATGTACAGACAGAGGTTACAATTTTATATACGAGTATATATAGATATATTTATATATATATATATATATATATAGTATATATATAGTATATATATATATATATATATATATATATATATATATATACTAGCTAAGTTACCAAGCTTCTACCGGGAATCCATTTGAGGATGAATGATGGTTTTTTTGGCAAGGCACAATATTTTGACATTTCCCCGTTCCAGTGTTTAGGTTTATATCCGTCGTTGCCGTGGATTTGTCAATAATAAAATTATTTGTTATGTAACGCTTCACTGTCCTCAATATTTCTTTATTTTCCGTCTCCTGTGCATGTAGTTTTTTTTATAACGAAATGGACCATATAATTCATAATCATAGAAAATATTTCCAAACCATGTATGAATAAAAGTTCCTTTCCCTTGATGTGGTACAAAGCCCAACGGTGACAGCTGTTTTAGGTGCGTCATAACCACTATTAAAAGTACTCTTTTGTAAGTATCGATTGTAAACTGTATATTCATATTGGTACTTAGTGTGTTCAGTAAAGTATATCATATATTAAAGGAGCAGAGTTAATAAATACAAGAAATAACTGGGTGCACCTCCCCAGCGTCCATCCTTTTAAATTATTTATTTATGATAATTAAAAAAATTCACACTCCTGAGAATAACACTACATTGCAAAAAGTATAAGCACCAAGTAACATGTAAACAATAGACCAATATGAGGTCGGCAGAGAAGCGGAAGAACCGATAAGACAAAGGAAGTTTCCGGACACCTCCCTAGGCTCAGTCCTGCCAACATGCTATTAATTTAGGATATCATTTCTGTAATACATTAAATTATATTAACACATCTTATTACATTATCTTAGCAATACTTGAACTGTTTGTTCAAATAGTGAAAATTATTTTAATTAAATAAAGTATTAAATACGCTTAAGGCCAAACTGGCGTTTCTCATGAATTAATGTTTGGGAGGAGAGAAGGGCATAGGGTCAGTACACATTACTTGGTGCAATCTGTAAATGGCGTTAAACAAATAATAGATTTGAATTATTAATCGCTATAGATTTTAGCGTATAACTCATTTATACTTCGGTATACGACAAAAGCGTATATAGCAATAGTTACTCTAAATAACAAAATAAATGACTCTTTTTATGTGCATATTGGCCGAAAAAGCAATACAAAACGAAATATCGCTATTTTTAATTTCAGCTATCCCTTCTAACCCCCACTCCAGTTTGTCTCAGAGAATAATAATATAGCTTAAAGTTTATGTTGGGCTAGTAGTAATATACATACCAAGTATAAAATTCGGTAAAATATAAAATTCGGTTCAGCCGTTTATGCGTGAAAAGATAACAAACAAATAAACAACCACCAAAGAAAAAAAATGCAGTTATGGTGTCTTACGTGTTGGCAGCACCCGCTCTGCTGACATCACAAGCATCAGCATTTATTCCCCTTACAATCCCTTCCTCTCCTTGTCATTCCCAGTAGCTCTAGACTGTCACTCTGCTCTATTTTAAGTTTGTAGTTGTTGTAAGCAATAAAAGTTATTTTTAAAAAGGCTTTCTCGCATAATGCATACTTATTTTATATTGGCGCTCGAATATAGGGTATATAGGGGGCGCTCGAAAGTTTTCATTTTCAAGTGTGATCTATTTCCCACAATTTTGAAAACTTTGGATTTTAATCCTTAACTACTTCTTACCCAAAGTATAGTGAATCCTTGCACTTTTTATTCGTGATCTATTTGCCGAGTCCCCCATTACATTGAAGCAGAGGACACCCTGGAGCAGGAAGAAAGAATCTGGAGGAGCAGAAGATTCAGGAGGTCTACATCATCATCCGAGGAAGACCCGGAGGAACAACATCACTACAGTCTGAGTAGCCTCTGTATAGCTCATAAAAATTCCCTTGTTATTCAACCTTCTAAATTAAGCCCTATTATGTCAAACAAACATGAAATCCCAACTATGACCTAAATCCAAAAAGATATGTCGAGCCAAAACATTGGCTAAATTCAAATAATATCCAAACCTCTCCCAATGGATATTTTAAAATACATCCCTAGGTACGATGGAACTAGCTACAAATTACCACAGTTCATAGCCACGAATTATTTAATTCATATTGCACCCTATATAATAATGAAAAAGTCTGTCTCGCAGGGGCTGCGTAATCTAAGCAGATTTCCCACGTGAAGTTTTACAATAGAGAAATTTCACGAGAGTCGAGCAGTTAAGGAAACGGCCGAACTAGCTTTTGGTGGGAAAGTCACCCGTCCGTTAGCCGCCCAGATTTAATAAAAATGCAAATATCTCGGTTAATATTCAAGATAGAGAATAAATGTATATAACAATATTTATAGTAAATTTAATTTGCAATAAGATTGTTTCTGTACAATTTTTCGATCCGACGTACAGTAACGGAGATATTTCGAATTTTCGAAAATCCTCCCCTCTAAACCCCCCCCTCCCAATGGTCAAATTTCAGCCGTTAACGAACTTGATCTTTCTTTTTACATAAAACGAGTAAATATCGAGTTTGGTAACGATCAAACAAAAATTGCGACCGCTAGAGCGGTAACAGACAAATATATATATATATATATATATATATATATATATATATATATATATACAGTTTTGAACGGACCTCATTTTCGTCATCTACTAGGTAGTATCGATGGACATTTGAAGAAAAATTTCGAAAATTCCGTCATGAGTCAACCTCAATAGCTGATTTCCCTTAAGGGAAATCTGCTAAAAGAAAATAACTTTTTAAAGCAGCTATGTGCCATTCAGATGGTCCTGCCGAAGCTGTTGCTTACAATAATAATTGCGCGACACTAACTGACTTATTAGAATCACTATGAAAATATTTTGCTGACAACAGGCCAATTCCAGACCTCATAGCAGAGCTATCTGTCATGAGATTGAACCGTAGAGAACACCCGATAGAATTTCTGAATAGGTTGGATGAAAAAAGAACTTCTGTGGTAACCCGATATAAACTGGACAAGGTGACTGGCTCTCTGCTAGACCAGCTGATACTGCAACTAGACGCTACTATGGACATTTACACATGGTGTACATCCTACCCGCAGGACCACACTCACAGCTATTACAGATACAAAACTTAAACGATGCTAGATCAAAATTAATAAGCGACTACAGCATTATGTTTTCACAATTAAAACTAAACCACTCTATTGAAGTCATGAACAAAATTGACACACATAAACATAAACATAATTTTAGAATTCCCAATTTTTCTCATCAAATATCTCCCCCTAGATTTAGACCAAATTTTCAACCAAATCAAAACTTTGCTCAACCCTTTCAACCAAGACCCTTTAATACACAACCCTTTTTCCAACAAACTCAACCATTTGTGCAACAACCCTCTGTTCACTCTGTTTGACTGTGGAATAGTCAAAATGCTGTATCTATGAAATCGATTCAACCTAAGCTTAATAAACATTTCATTTCTCCATATGAGATAGCATATGTCGAGTCAAATAAACCAAATAATTCCGAAAGTGATAACAGGTTACAGCACATGTAAGAACAAATTAGTACATTGACAGGTTCAATAAACAAACTTACAGACCATTTTTTAGACAGAAGTCACCACCCACACAAGCCGCCGGATCCAGGTTTGAATTAAAGCCAATGGATAGATCACTCCCCAACTTTTTGGACCAGGAAAGCAGGAAATGGTTAATAGACACGGGATCTTTAAAGAATTATATAAATCCGGAAATAGTGCCACCTCATTGGTGTAGGTTACAAGCAAAAAATTCGGCTAGTAGTCTACTATAGAAAATTAAATGAAAAAACTATAGAAGATAAATTCCCTTTGCCTAATATAGAAGATCTTTTCGGTAAAATTGGACGAGCAACTTCAACCATAGACTTAGCTTCGATCTGTCATCAAATAGAATTGGATCTAGAATCAATTCCAAAAACTGCATTTAGCACGGAAAATAGTCATTGGGAATATACAAGGGTCCCTATGGGTTTGAAAAATGGATCTCCCACATTTCAAAGGGCCATGAGTATAATTTTTTCGATCATGCCAAATGTATTAGTAACAATTGACGATATCATCATTTTTTCAGATAACTTAGAAGAACATTTATAACATCTAAAAGCGGTTTTTGAAAAATTAAAATTTCATAATCTAAAAATTCAAATCGATAAGACTGAATTTTTAAGCGCTAATTATTATATTTAGGACATATAATTTCAGATCAAGGTATTAAGCCAAATCCTTTAAGAGTAGACGCTATCGAGAATTTCCCGATTCCAGAGACTCAAAAAGAAGATTTAGGTCTTACGGGTCATTATCGTAAGATGATTCGATATTAGGCTAAAATAGCAAAACCCCTAACGTTAGCACTAAAGAAAAATTCTAAAATTAATATAAATAATGTAGAGTATAAACAAGCTTTTGAACAATTAAAAACTCTTTTGCAGAATAACCCAATTTTAACACTGCCCGATTTTTTCAAACGATTTATTTTAACAACAGATGCTTCAAATTTTACACTTGGAGCAGTTTTGTCACAAAATTTTGATGGTAAAGATTGGCCAATAGGCTACGCGTCGCGAACATTAAATAAGCATGAAGGAAATCTGTCAACTAAAGAAAAAGAATTATTGTCAATTGTATGGGCTTGCAAACATTTCCGTCCATATCTATATGGAAGAACATTTTTAATTCAAACGGATCACAAACCTTTGCAATGGCTCCACACTCTTAAGGAACCGAATTCAAAATTATTAAGGTGGAACTGTATTTTGTCCGATTTCGAATTCGATATTAAGTATGTCGCCGATAAAACGAACGTTGTAGCAGACGCATTATCTCGCGTTCAGTATTGTACCGCTTTAGAATACGAGATAGAACGATAAGAAGTACTCCATGAATTCCTTCAAAATTATCCTCCAAATAATGATGAAATTAAGGATAATGAAAGTCTAGTTACAATACATTCGCAGGAAAGTTCAGGTGAGCAGGTTGTTATTTGTAACGAAAGCAAAATTTTGAATGTTGAAATGAATCAAATTGTTCTACAACGAGAAAATTCGAATCCTCAAATTCGAAAAATAATTAATAAAACCCGTCTCACATTTTCTTTTAAAAACTCATTAGACAGAGAAAAAATGAAAACATATTGTATACAATATTTAAAACCTAACACAATTTACGGTGTATAAAAGATGGTATTTTACTAGATGAGTATAATAATGTATTTGAGAATTTTAAAAATATTATAAGTAGTAGTTTTAGTACAATTAAAATTAAACGTTACTCTAAGTTAAATTTAGACATAATACCGAAATCAGAACAAGCTGAAGTAGTTTCTAATTATTATGTAGGCAAAACCTATCATAGAGGTATTAGTGAGTTTTATGAACATATTCGTAGGAGATATTATTGGCCAGGAATGTTCAAAGATATTACAGACTTTATCAATAAATGTTCTATTTGTCAAAAAGTTAAGTATGAGAGGAAACCTATTCAAGTGGTATATAAACAAACACCAACTCCTGATCGACCTTTTGAAAAAATACAAATTGATGTATTTTATTATGTCAAACGTAAATGTTCAACAATTATTGATATTTTCGAAAAACTGCTAGCATACCCTCTTAGTAGTTCGAACCAAGTTGAAATTCAAGACCAACTAAGTAACTATCTTGCTTTATTTCCTGTGCCTAAAATTATTCAAATGGATAACGGACGAGAATTTGACCATATTGGTTTACGAAACTTTCTCAAGCTATATGGCATAGAACCATACTATACAACACCAGGACATTCTGACTCTCAAGGACTATTGGAACGGTCACACTCTACACTTATTGAATTACTCAATTCAATACAATTAGAACATAAGGATTATAATGTGGAGAAATGTATGACACTTGCGTTAATAGCATTTAATAATTCAATGAATTCTAATTTGAAACTGACACCGATGGAAGTTACTTTCGGAGTAACCCAAACCATTACATAGAAGACATGACAGAAACATTAATAACTGAAGAGAATATAAACATTTATTTTAACCAATTACAAACAATACATAAACTAGTAAAAAGGAAAACTGACAAGGAAAAAGAAGACCGAACAAACAAACTAAATGAAGGTAGAGAACAAGAACCTCACATTCCTGACGAACCTCGCTTAAAATCTACATTCAACAAAAAAACACAAACCTAAATATTTCAAAACGACATATAATAAAGAGACCAAGAAAGTAACATTTAACAGAGGAAATCTTAAACGGTCCATTAAATTTCACCCAAATAGGATGAAACGTCCTAGGGAAAAAAAATGAAAATTTCATTTGTTTCAGGTTAAAATGCTAGTGTTCCTACTGATCCTCAACCCTGCAGTAGCGTACAGGCTAACTGACCTTACTGACACACCTGGAGTCACTGCCATAAAAATACAGGACTCCTTTTCATAAATTCAACTTATACTTATTTTCATCACATTGACACTGATGTACTACAAAAAGAATTGACAAGTATTGACCGAATTATTAACATTTATACGAAGAAAAATTATCAACATTTTTTGGATTCTATCCGTGTACATCTAAACCGAACTTTACAAAACTCGGTATGTCAATTAGCATTAGTTCTTCCATGATTACAAGCTATATTAAAATTTTTAGGTTCAAACGGGAGTAGGGGTCATAAAGGAGACCTGAAATAAAAATTCGCGATACTTCATTGTCTATTTGTTTTTCGACAAACGTGCACATAACAAAAGTTGTTTACTTTGTTATTTAGAGTACTTTTGTTTTATACATTTTTTCTGGAACAATGTATGAAGCAAGTAATTTGCGTAGAAATATTGATATACTCAACAATTCTTCCAATATGAACTACCAGGTCCCTCACCTGGAAAAATTAATTGAAATCTATGTTAATATTTTGTCCTTAATAATTCAAATCTATGTATAATGCACAGGAGACGGGAAATATGACAATATGGACAAGTCTTACATAAAAAAATAATTTTATTATTAACAAAACCACAGCAACGACGGGTATAAACACTAAACACTGTGACGGGGAAATGTCAAAATATCAGGGAAAGTAAAGCCTTGCCAAAAAAATACCATCACCATTCAGCCTCATATGAATTTCCGTGGCGATGCCGGGTATCTGAGCTAGTCTTAAATATACTTAGAACAAACTAGACCACTTAAAAATAAACAATAGTAGACCAAAACGAGGTTTAATCAATGGCCTAGGCACGGCTATCTCGTGGCTGACTGGCAATATGGATGCTCAGGATATACAAAAATATGATGCAATAATTAGTTATATACAGGCTAATAATTATCATTTAGAGCATAATGTACAAAGTCAATTGTCTATTAATAACCAATTACTTAGACAATTTAATAAAGGTATATCAATAATTGAGACTAATAATGCTAGATTAGAAAAAAAAAAAGTATTTTAGGAACGAAACAAAAGCTTACTCAACAGTACTGTATTTTGTTTAATAATTTAATGTTGCTATATAAAATTATTAACGATATAGAAACTAGTTTAGACTATTGCAAACTTAATATTCTTCATTCCAGTATCATATCTTAGAGAGAACTGGAGGCACTTATTAATAATACTCATATAACTTTTATATCGAACTAGCTGTACCCTGCGCGTGTTGCTACGCCACCAACTAAAGTACTAAATTACGATAAAGATATATATATATATATATATATATATATAAAAGTTACTCTAAATATCAAAATAAACATCTTTTGTTACAAAAAAAAAACAATAGGAAACGAAATATGACGATTTTTCAATTTATTCTTCTCTAGCAACCCCCGTTCCTAAAAATGTTAAGTCAAAAATGTGGAGTTTCGTTGATTTCGATTTTGTCTTTAGTGTCCTATAACATTGTTGACCCCTTCTATAGTTTTTATATCTCATTTATACTTCGTTATACGGCAAAATTGCATATAACAAAAATTACTTTAAAAAACAAAAGTCCGTCACGCAGAGGCTGCGTAAACTAAGCAGATTTCCCATGTGAAGTTTTACAATAGAGAAATCTGCATACTGGTAATACAACACCACCGTGAGTAAATACAAAGGGCAATGAGAAATCTTTCAGTTAATTTTAATAAATTCCCAACTGAAACGGCTTCTGAATAATAAGAATAATTTATAGTTAAATTACTCAAATTTTAGTAGTCCAAGTACTAAAGAAGGGGGGGCGGATGAACAGATTTGCATAAATCTCACAAAGTAAAGAAGGTAAGGTAAGGTTAGAGACGACAGGTAAGGTTAGAAGTAGCTTCCACCTGAGCCCGGTAGTTACGATGGCTCCTGGGTAGGATCGATGGACATTTGAAGAAATTTTTCGAAAATCGCGTCATGAGTACGACCTCAATAGCTGATTCCCTAAAGGGAAATCTGCTAAAACAAACAACTTTTTTCATATGCACGTTTGCCGAAAAATGAATAGGTTACGAAACATCTCAATTTTATACTTAATTTAACAGCCCCCCCCCCCCAACTCCTGTTAGTATCTCGAAATTTCAATATATTTTAAAATAACCTGTGCATGTATTTTTTTTATATATATAACATAATCATGGATTATCATATTAACCATATTATTAATTTGGCTAATACGATAATCTATTAAAATAATTAATGCATAGATTAAAATAATTAATTAATTAAATAGCTTAAACAAATCACTGAAATATAATTTTAGCAGCGAGAAGAGAGAAAGGAAGTCTTCCACATCTATTTCCTCACTCACTGTTGCCAACAAACATCCCACTTTTTTAAGATATCAGTTTTGTTTACATTAATTTATGTTTAATTATTCTTATTACATTTTCTTCACAATACAAAAGTGTTTGTTGAATTTATTTTCCTATGGTAGTTATATAAAGTAGTAAATACATTTAAGGAGAAACTGACATATCTAATTAATTAATGTTAGGGAAAGAAGGGAAACGAAATATCGCTATTTATAATTTCAGACATACCTTACAACCCCTACTCCTGTTCGTACCTCGAAATTTGAATATAGCTTATAATCAGAGATGTGTAAATTCCAAATCACATACGGAGTTTCGTTGATTTCGATTTAGTCTTTCGTGTCCTATAACATTATTGACCCCTTCTATAGTTTTTCGTGTATACCTCATTTATACTTCGTTATACGACAAAAGTGTATAATACAAAAGTTACCCTGAATAACAAAATAAACAACTTTTGGTATGTGCATATTTGCCGAAAAACCAATAGGAAACAAAATATCGCTATTTTTAATTTCAGGCCTCCCTAATAACCCCCCCCCCCTCCTGTTGGTCTCAGAGAATATTAGTATAGCCAAAAACCTAACCTGGGTTAGTGGTAATATACATACCAGGTATCATAAAATTCGGTTCAGCCGTTTACGATTCTATTAAGGACATGCAGACAAACATTCATTTTTATATATATATATAGATGACCCTATTGTCTTGTGACAAATTTCCAAAGTACATTGCTCTATTCAGAATAATATTATTTCCTATTTTATCCAAATCCCAATTCCATCTCCTACATTTGAAACATTTTTCCTTTTATCCTATCCTGTATATCACAAAAGCCGGGTTATAACATCAGTAATAGCCCTCTTTTATTATGAGATATACAGAGCTATGCACTGTGAACCTCTTAATGATTATTATTATTATTATTGTATATATTTTAGTCAAGATTAATAATAATAATTATTAATAATTAACCAATTTGTATTATGTAACGAGTCCCATATTACTATAAATAATAACGGACACAATGTAACTGTTCATACCATAATAACGGAACTTTTATATGTCAATTCATCCGAAATACTTTATAATTCTCCCATACCATATTCTTACTGGGAATCATATTCTATTTTAAGTTTTCACATGCCACCAATTGCGGAAGAAACTTTATTTGCGTTTGATCATATAAACAAGACTAATTTAAATATAGAGCCACTAGAGCAATTGGATACTGATGATTTTGACTTCAGTAATCTTTATTT
This sequence comes from Riptortus pedestris, assembly GCA_019009955.1. NCBI lineage: Eukaryota > Metazoa > Arthropoda > Insecta > Hemiptera > Alydidae > Riptortus > Riptortus pedestris. Next base: position 2,256,998 of record CM032233.1, read on the forward strand.
TATTATATGTATAATTGTTATTACATTAGCATTATTATTCTGTGTACTATATACATATTATATAAGCAACCAGGCTTTATCACCAGACTACAGCCAACAGAAGCAAAAGAAATGGAAACTCGGACTGCTTCTTCATCATCGCTTCCTCGCTTAGCACTTACTTGGCCGAGGACGGCTTCGGCTTAAGGAGGGAGGAGTTACGTCTTGGCAACATCCGCTCTGCTGACATCACAAGCATCAGCATTTAATCCTCTTATAATCCCTTCCATTTTTCCTCTCCTTGTCATTTCCCCAGTAGCTCTAGACTGTTACTCTGCTCAATTTTAAGTTTGTAGTTGTTGTAAACAATAAAAGTGATTTTTAAAAAGTCTTTCACGCATTATTTATACTTAACTTATGACATGTGAAACGAACAATTATCGTGAAATTTCGAGAAAAAAATCAATGTACAGTCAGAGGTTACAATTGTTTATATATATATATATATATATATATATATATATATATATATATATATATATATAGAGAGAGAGAGAGAGAGAGGGGGGGAGAGAGAGATAAATATATAGATAGATAGGTGTATATATATATATATATATATATATATATATATATATATATATATATATATATATATAGTTTTGAAAGGACCTCATCTTCCGAATAGCATCGATGGGCATTTGAGAAAAGTTTTCTAAAATCGTGTCCTGAATACAATCACATATTGTTGCGAAAATTATATACATGAAAAATTAAACAGAGATAATCACGTATTTGGGAAGTGCGGAGGAGATGAAAGGTGCCACCATATGATCACGCCCGTCCTCGGCAAAACCTGTTCAGATCAAGAAGAGTCCAGAGTATTCCACTTAGATGTTTTTCTGACAAGCCATAAAAAGGGACGCAGCCTGCCCCGAGTCAGTCAATTTTGTTCTCAGCTCTCTTCAAGTAATCATCAGAGAGAGCGTTTAGTGCAGCTTTAGTGAACAGTGCGTCTTAGTTGCAGTGCGGTAAAGTGTTAGCAGATTTCCCTTAAGGGAAATCAGCAATTGAGGTTGTACTCATGACGCGATTTTCGAATTTTTTCTTCAAATATCCATCTATCCTACCCAGGAGAAGACATATATATATATATATATATATATATATATATATATATATATATATAATAGCTAAAGTACCCGGCTTCGCTCGGGAAATAATAAGAGGAAATGTTGATTTTTATTTTTGGCAGTGCTTCAATGTGTACAACTACACTTCCCGTCTGGGGGTATAGTTTTCCCGTGAGGGTTAGGCAGGGGACTTATAGAATAGAAATTTTAGTTTCGAAGAATAAATGAAAATAGTCCCTAGACAATCCCCTGTCCATTGTTTGACACACTGTGAATAATTCAAATCATAATCATAGTTAGCGTTTATTAGAGTTAAATATTGCCTATAATGTACATATTTCCTGTCAGAAACCAATCCAAGATTGTGAGCTTAGTTGTACACGTAGTAGTAAATTTGAGTAGAATGCAATTCTATCATTTCACAGGAAATAAGGTAACACAATTAACTGTGTTATCCTCCCGACAACTTCCGCCGCTTCTTCGGCATCAACGTTGCTTTACTTAAATTATTTATTTAAAACATAAAACAAAATATATTCTAGTAATTTATATACCTGTTAAATAAAGAACAGTGATACCCTAAAAATAATTTAATTTATATTCTAAATGCGAGTTGAGGAAAAGAGATTGTAGCCCTCCCTGCAAACTCAAATCATTTAGAGTTTAAACGTAAATTGTCTTTTATTATAATGACATTACCAAGTAGCCTTTAATAGTTATAGATAGTACATAGACATTTCAATATCGTCAACATATCGGAGGAAATGAGATAATATATACAGCAATTAAAGAATTTGATTCCGCACAACTTCCGCTATCACACGATGTGCGAATTCAGCATGACTTTGTTAAATAATGCACTATAAAAATTAAATAATCAACTTGCTCTTATAGTTGAATTTATATTGGAAATAAATAATGATATATTTTCTAATTAAAATAAAAAACAATTGAGAAGGGGATGGAGCGGAGATTTGTTACTTCCCTAATCCAAATCATAGTTAGAACTATCATATAAGTCTAAAAACATAACATGATTTGTCATAATATGCGTATATTACAAACACTTTAATGAGTAATAAAAAAATTGTTGACTCCAGCTATAGTTTGAACCCCCACTCCTGTTCGTCTCAGAGAATAGTAATATAGCCTAAAATCTAAGTTAGGATAGTAGTAATATACATACCAAGTTTCATAAAATTCGGTTCAGCCGTTTATGCGTGAAAAGGGTCAAACAAACAAACTGACACCAAAGAAACAAAATGCAGTTATGGTGTCTATGACATGTGAAACGAAAAGTTATCGTGAAATTTCGACAACAAATCAATGTACAGACAGAGGTTACAATTTTATATATATACTAGCTAATGCACTGGCGATGCCCGGGAAATATTTGTTGACTCACTAATGATGGTATTTTTATAGCAAGACATCAATGTGTACAATTACAATTCCCTCCACGACTTTGTTTTTCTGAATTAGCTAATCCTAAAGGGTAACTTCTCTGTACTAATAGAATAGAAATTTTAGTTATAAAGAATAAATGAAAATGTTCCTAATCTATTCCTCTCCACTTTTTGTGACTCACCGTTTTGAATAATCCACACCACAATCATGAATAGCATTTATTATAATTAAATAATATCTATAATGAACATATTTCCTGTCAAAACCAATCCGAGCACAAATAGTTTAATCATAGTTTTGTACATAAAATTATATTCGTAATAGTAAATCTCACAATCAGTGGAAATCACTGCCAGCATTTCACAGGAAATAAGTAAACTCAATTAACTGATTTAGCCTCCCGTCGACGTCTGCTCCTGCATCAACATTGATTCCCTTAAATTATTGATCCAAAATATTATTTTAATAATTGATCTACCTGATGGAATTAAATAAAAGTTGAACCTTAAAAATAATTTCATTTATATCCAAAAAGCTAGGTGAGGGGAAGAGATCGCTGCCCTTCTTGCAATCTAAGTAATCTTTAAACAATCATATCGAGTTTAAACGCATATTGTCTTTTGTCATAATGATATTACCATTGTTATAGATAGTACATATTTGTTTCAATAACATCAAGGTACATTATACAAATTAAATAATGGAAATGCTCTTATAGTTTACATATCTATTGGAAATAAATAACAATGTCATTTTCTAGGAAAAATAAATAAATCAGAAGGGGGCGACGAAGATTTATAACCTCACTAATCCGAATCATACTTGAACTATCATATAAGACTAAAACATAACATCATTTGTCCTAATATTCATTTATTAAAAACCCCTAAATAAGCACTAATAAAATTAATGACTCGCGCTATAGTTTTAGCGTATATCCCGTGTTTACTTCATTTTACGACAAAGGTGAATGCACACAAAAGTTACTCTTAATAACAAAGTAAACAAATTTTGTTATGTGCACGTTTGACGAAAAACAAATAGAAAATAAAAAACGCGAATTTTTCATTTCAGGCCAAAATTGTTGGCTCCCGTTTCATATTTTAGTGTATATCTCGTTTATACTTTATTATAGGACAAAAGTGAATATTACACAAGTTACTTCAAATAAAAAAATAAACTACTTTTGTCGTGTGCGTATTTGCTGAAAAACCAATAGGAAACGAAATACCGCTATTTTTAAATTCAGGCCTTTCTTACAACCCCCCCCCACTCCTTCCCGTCCCTAGAAATGTTGGTATGGCTTATTATAATGAAAGCGTTAGTGCTAATACAATATACAAATTTTGACCCGTGTGGTCAATCTTAAGGGTGTAGCGAGCCCAAATGTATAGACGCTGTTTTTATGTATTATTATTTTTTATGGTTGTAATGTATTTGTTAATGGAGTATTTGATGAATTGTAATAAATTATCGCAAATAAAAATTTTATATAGAATGGATGGATACTTGAAGAAAAATTTCGAAAATTGCGTCATGAGTACGACCTCAATACCTGATTTCCCTTGAGGGAAATCTGATAAAATGCAAATGTATAGTTTAATAATCAAAATAGTAAAAAAAAAAAAAAAAAAAAAAAAAAAAAAAAAAAACTAATAATATATATAAAAACTTAAAAAAATATAATAATAATCATAGAACATTAAATTTGCAATAGGATTGGTTTTATATACTTTTTATCGAGCCGACGTATAATTACGGAGATATTTGGAATTTTGGAATCTCCTCTCAAATCCCTCCCCGTATTCCTTGTCCCATTTAGATAATAAGAAATATTATCTATAATAGTGATGACTGAAACGGTTAAATATTGAGCCTGGTATAGATCAAATTTTCGAGACAAGTACGTAAAATCAAACTTGATGACATCATCGCACAACCAAGTTGCTCGTAACTGGCTAAATAAAGGTTTATTGTACAGAATATTTGGTATTTTAGGTTAGAACAAAGAGGCTCATGTTGTAACAGCTGATTGTTAATATGTCATGGGTAGGAGTGGAGTCCGCGCGGGGCAGGTGATGACCGCTCATCTTTAGGAAGACTGGGGGGATTGCTGCCAATGCCTCAAATCTCAAAGGGGGCGACAGGTAAGGGACGGGAGACCCCGGAATGAGATGGAAGCCTAGTTGGGCACCCTAATAGGAAACACTTCTCATCAGAGCTGAATAGGAAACTCAAACTAAGGGGGGGGGGCACAAAAAGTCCTGTCGAGCGATCTCGCTGAGCGGCGGGGGCAGAGGGACGAGAAGAACTAAGGAGAAAAGTATGTCACGCAGGGGCTGCCTTAACTAAGCACATTTCCCACGCCAAGGTTACGTACTGGTAACACTACCTTCAATGTGAAGTGAATAAATACAAATGGTAGTGAGATATCCTTCAGTCAATCTACAAGTTAATAATCTTCACAACAGAAAGCAGCTGAATTGTAAACAAACAGGCCAACCAACCTCGAAGCACTGAATAGATAGATAGACCGGAAAGAAAAACAATTATGAAATATATCTGAATACAACATATTAATTTTATTGAAAACAATTTACTAAAGCAAGTGCTGTAATTTGTAATGAATCAGAATCATTATTATCTCAAATCTTTGAAATCCAAGAACAAAAGAAGGGGGGGGGGGTTAACAGAACGTATTTGTTTGTATCTCGTATAATAAAGATTCGTTGAAAACAATATTTGGTATTTAAGCTTCTAATGAAGTAGTTCATGATATAACAGCTTATTATCAATATGACACTAGTAGGAGTGGGGGGTTTACTGAAAGCGTAAAACGATAAAATCCAAATATCTCGGTTTATACTCATTATACGATATATATATATATATATATATATATATATATATTAATATTTATAGTAAATTTAATTTGCAATAAGATTGTTTCTATACTTTTTTTCTATCCGACGTATAGTAACAGAGATATTTCGAATTTTCGATATTCCTCCTCTCTAAACCCACCCACCCTTCGTCCGATTTCAGTCGTTAAAAAACTTGATCTTTTTTTTACCATAAAACGACTAAATATCGAGTTTGGTAACGATTACACAATAATTGAGGTAACAAACAAATATATATATATATATATATATATATATATATATATATATATATATATATATATATAATTGCTGATACATTGATTGTCTGTACATTTTTTCTCGAAATTTCATGACAACTTTTCGTTTCACATGTCATAGACACCGTAACTGCATTTTGTTTCTATGGTGTCTGTTTGTTTGTTTGTTACCTTTTCACGCATAAACGGCTGAACCGAATTTTATGAAACATGGTATGTAAATTTCTACTAACCCAACTTAGTGGGTTATAATGGAGGCCTGAAATTAAAAATAGCGATATTTTGTATCCTATAGCTTTTCGGGCAAATATGTACATAACAACAGTTGTTTATTTTGTTATTTAGAGTAACTTTTGTTATATTCATTTTTGTCGTATACCGAAGTATAAATGAGTTATACGCTAAAAACTATAGTGGGGTCAACAGTTTTATTTGGCACAAAAGATTCAACCGAACTAAACAAATTCGGTATGTTAATTAGCATTAATTCTTCCATGATTATAAGATATATTAAAATTTTTAGGTTCAAACGGGAGTGGGGGCTATAAGAGAAATCTGCTAATAAAAATTCATTTTCTATTTGTTTTTCGACAAACGTGAACATGAAAAAATTTGTTTATTTTGTACAAAAGAGTAGCTTTTGTAATATCTTATTTCCGATATCTTGATGTTATTGAAACAAATATGTACATATCAAAACAATTAAACGTTAATGGTAATGTCATTATGACAAAAGTCAATATGCGTTTAAACTCGATATGAATGTTTGAAGTATTACTTAGTTGCAGGGAGCACTACGATTTCTTCTCTTCACCTAGCTTTTTGAATGTAAATGAAATCATTTTTAGGGTAAGACTATTATTAAATTCCATCAGGTAGATAAATTATTAAAATAGTATTTGAATCAATAATTTAGGGAGAAGAATGTATATAATCTCATGCGGGAGAGGAAGATGATGGGAGGCTAAAATAGTTAATTGAGTTTACTTATTTCCTGTGAAATGCTGGCATTATTCGAAGTTATTCTCAGTGAGGTTTACTATTACGAGTATAATCGTACGTACAAAACTATGCTTAAACTGTATGTGCTCGGATTGGTTTTTGATAGGAAATAGGTTATTATAGATGATATTTAATTGCAATAAGTGCTATCCATGATTATGGTTTGAATTATTCAAAAACGGCGAGTCAAAAGTGCAGAGGGATAGATTAGGAACACATTTTTATTTATTCTTCAAAACTAAAATTTCTATTCTACTACTCCCCAAAAGATACCCTTAAGGATTGGCTATTTCGGAAAAACAATACGTCGTGGAGGGAAGTATAATTGTACACTTCAAGTCTTGTATAAAAATATCATTATTAGTCAGTTAACAATGATTTTCCGGGTATCGCCGGGTACCTTAGTTAGTATATATTTAAAATTGTAAACTCTGTCTGTACATTAATTTTTTTTTTTAAATTTCGCAATACTTTTTCGTTTTACATGTCATAGATCAGATATCTGCAATTTGTTTCTTTCGTCTATGTTTGTTTGTATTTTGTTATTTAATGTATCTTTTGCTATATACACTTTTGTCGTATAACAAAGTATTAACGAGATATACACTAAAAACTAAAGCGTGAGCCAACAATTTTATTGGGCACTAACGATTGAACGCAACTTAACAAATCTCAGTATGTGAATTAGCATTAATTTTTCCATGATTATAAGCTATACTAAAATGTTTAGGTTCTAATGGGAGTGGGGTTTATAAGGGAGGCCTAAAATAAAAATTAACGATATTTCATTATTCAAACGGCTGAACCAAATTTTATGAAACTTGGTACGTATTTTACTACTATTCCAACTTGGTAGCTAACCAAGTTAAAAATAGCGATATTTCGTTTCCTATTAATTTTTCGGCACAAATGCACATACCAATAGTTGTTTATGTTGTTATTTAGAGTAACTTTTTTTTTTTTTATAAATTTTTCGTTAAACTATGTATGAAGCAAGTAATTTGCATAGAAATATTGATATGCTCAAAAATTCTTTCCAATATGAGGGAAGGTACCTCACCTGGATAAATTAATTCTAATCTATGTTAATATTTTATCCCTAATAATTCAAATATATGTCCTTTTGTTAATGCCAGTAACAGGTTGCACCAAGTAAATTATACTGCCCCCCCCCCCCTCGGCTTCACTTCTCCCAATCATTAATTCATGAGAAGCGCTAGTTTGACCGTTAAAATTATTTGAACAAACAACTTTAATATTGTGAATATAATGTAATCAGATGTGTTAATATAATTTAATGTATTACAGGATTGATATCCTAAATGAACAGTAGGTTGGCAGGACTAAGTCTAGGAAGGTGTCCGGATACTTCCTTTGTCTTATCGGTCGCTTCCCTGCCGACCACATATTGGTCTATGTTTACATTGATGTAAATGCTTTCCGTTTTAGAGATTATTAACTTTTATTGTAAATTAACTGAAGGATTTCTCATTACCGTTTGTATTTATTCTCTTCACATTCACGGTAGTGTTACCAGTATGTATCTTTATCTATTGTAAACCATCCCTTGTGAAATCTGCTTAGTTTACGCAGCCCCTGGTTGACGGACGTTTTTAAAACTAGGTATGTTAAAGTCACCAAATATAAGTATATTGTTCTGATTAAATTTAATATGCCTTTCAAGTACAAAGAAAAAAATGTCCATACGTCTGAAGTGAGGAGCTAACTACGAATGTAAGCAACACAGATAGATAGATATAAGCTGTTCAATCCTAACAAAAACAGCTTCGATATCAGTATCAGATAAACTGTAGACAAGTTTAGGTTTAATAGAGGATTTAATGGCAAACAATAGGCCGAGTACATAGCAGCTAGCTTAAATCACTAGAAACTTAATATCTACTATCAAACAGTTGGCAGATTAATATAACATCCAATAATTAGCTGTCTGTCAAATTTAATAAAGGTCTAATCTTGTTGACGTTACATTTATATTGGCTAATTGCCTTCTATCATTTTCAAGATACGTCTTTATTCAGAAATTTTACTCATCCAGTAGGGACTTTTCCAACAACTCCAGATAGGAATTTCGGCATGAATTAGTCAATGTCAGTATTTGTTAGGGGCATTATTTATTGAAAAAGCCATTAGAAAGTAGTTTAATGAGCTGCTTTGATTAAAGCTGTAAAGATAAGCTTGGGAAGGTAAATAAGGTAGCTGTAAGGGAGGGGTGGGGTTGGGGGTGGTTGCTAAGGGTAGGGGTGGGGGTTGCTAGGAGGGGCAGGCCTGATTAGGGCTACATTACAGCCATCCCCACCCCTAGCAGCCAGCCATTGATCCTACCCCCACTCTCCTATACACACAATTAGAATAACCGCTCTCCTCCGCCTCATCTCTCACCAATCAATTCTATAAAGCGGTTAGTTTACACTCGGCCACTAGTACTTTACTCAATTCAAACAGATTAATTAGCGTTAATATGAGCAGATCGGCTAAAATGGACTAGTGAAGAGAGAATAGGAGTGTCAGATGCAACCATTCACTATCTTGTTCCAAATGAATTTGTCCATGACTCAGTTTGGTTCCGAATTGAAAATAAAATATACTGCTATAGGCGATCTGCGGGTCATTCCCTCGAGGGCAATAAGGACTAGAAAGGGATTAGGATGATTATGCATTAGGATAGCCTCCTGTGGAAGTTTTTCATTCTTGCGACAATTAGGTCCTTTACGAATGGGCTATTAAGATCTTTAAGGAGGGCGAGCTTTGAAATATATTATGGAGCAACTACTGTCGAATTTGGATTGGAATGCGCCTCATGTTGGAAGGTTTTGCTCTAGCTTACATTCTATTGAGTAGTAACTAGTATATTGTTAATTTGATTTCGTTAGACAGGCGAGATGTTCTATTTAGCTGTCAGTACAGTTGTCCCGATCCTCTGTCAGCTTCCTCTCTTTTAATAATTAGCAGATTTCCGTTAAGAGAAATCAGCTATTGAGCGTACTCATGAATATTAACCGAGATATTTGGATATTTTACTTTTCCTCCAAAGTAAAGGCCAACTTGTTCGGGGTTCGATGAGGCTTCCCATGAAAAAGGGTAAGGAGAGGCCCCTTCGCCCGATTTCTGAATTGAGTGGACATTATAGGGCGAAAAATTAGACTAGCATTGTGAGCCAAGAGCCGATATATATTAAAGTACTGTACAAAGTCATGGGGAAAACGTATTTCAGGGACATTCATGGTTAGTTTGTATATGCTTGAGGATGATGATGATGTTCTTGGTGGGACTTGTCTACATCTGATGAAATCTGTTGTATGGACCTCATATGGGGGACACTGGTTATGCTTCGCTTGGAAACGTGGGCATTCAAGTTAATCATTTTAAAGCTGAGCACTCACGTATTCGTGTTCTTTACATATTCATTTTTAGCAGATTTCCCTTAGGGAAAATCAGCTATTGAGCTCGTACTAAATGAGGTCCGTTCAAAACTGTGTGTGTGAGTGTGTGTATATATATACATATATATATATATATACATATAAATACTAGCTAAGTTACTCGGCTTCGCCCGGGAATTCATTTCAGGCTGAATGATGTTATATTTTTGGCAATGCTTTACTTTGGTCAATATTTTGACATTTCCCCGCCCCAATGTTTTGGTTTATACCCGTCGTTGCTGTGGATTTGTCGATAATAAAATTATTTATTATGTAGAGCACCACTCTCCTCAATATTTTTATATTTCTCGTCACCTATGCATGTAGTTTTTTTTTAATAACGAAATCGACCATAAAACTTCTAATCATTTAAAGTTATTTTCTTCCAAACCATGTATAATAATAGTTCCTTTCCCTTGATGCAGTACAAAGTCCAACGGTGATAGCTGTTTTAGGTGGCTCGATTGTAAACTGTATATTCATATTGGTATATAGTGTGTTCAGTAAATATCATATATTAACGGAGCAGAGTTAATAAATAGCAGAAATAACTGGGTGCATCTCCACAGGGTTCATCCTTTTAAATTATTCATTTATGATAATTAAAGAAATTCACATTCCTGAGAATAACAATACATTGCTAAAAGTATAAGTATCAATTAACATCAATGTATGATGATATCTCGGTTAATACTCATTATACGGAAAATAAGCATTGAACAATATTTATAGCAAATTTAATTTTCAATAAGATTGTTCTTTTACAATCTTTCGATCAGACTTATCGTAATGGAGATATTTCGGATTTTCGAAATTCCTTCCCTCTAGACCCCTCCCTCTCCACCTTGTCCGAGTTTAGCCGTTAACGAACTTGATCCTATATATATGGTGTTGTTGTTTTTTGGAGTTGTCGGCAATGATGGTGAATAAATTTTAGTTTATTCCAATATTTCGAGTTTATTCCAACACTCCAAAAAACAACAACACCATTTATATATATATATATATATATATATATATATATATATATATATACTAGCTACGGTACCCGGGTTCGCTAGGGAAATCATTTGAGGCTGAATTATGATGATATTTTTTTTTGGTAAGGCTTTAACTTTCACAACTACACTTCCCGTCTGTGCGAATTGCTTTCCCGTGGGGGTCTTTAGAATGGAAATTTTAGTTTTGAAAAATAAATAAAAATAAGTCCCTCTCCACTGTTTGATATACCGTGAATAAAATTAAAATCATAATCATGGATAGCATTTATTACAATTAAATATCATCTACAATGTACATATTTCCTGTCAAAAGCAATCCGAGCTTATTCTGAGTTGGTATTCTGGCAGGTGGAAGTGACTTCTAATGTAGGTAGGATGAAAAAATTGATGGCTACGCTTCCACTATAATAATTTATTGTAACGGCAAAGCACTTTCGATGCTGTGCATTATCGTCAGTGGGCTGTTGACACACAAAATAATAGTTATAATTTTCTATAAGATATGTCAGACACATATAACAAAAAACTTATCTTTCTTAGAACTAAATAACATATAAAATCTAACGTGGAACTGAATAACATTTAAAACATTTCATATATCAACAGTTATTTTTTATTATTGGGTATGGGAGAATGTTTTAATTGTTTTTCCATACACAGTATTGATGGCATCACATACATTTCATCTAACCTTTCGATACATGAATTTAAAAGGTGGTGTGTATGTATGCTGCTAAACACAGTTTCAGATTTTTGTTTGGAGTCAAACAGCAGCTATTCATATCACATCGAAATACAGCGTTCGCGGGAAGTTCTCCTCTACAATCGTTCGAAGAAAAGTGCTGCGGAAATGGGCCATTTGCTTGGCAATGTTTATAGCAACCACGCTTCATCAGAGACAACTTGCAGATAATTTGTTTTTTCTTCGAAGGATTGTAGAGGAGAACTTCCCGCGAACACTGTATTTTTATGTGATATGAATAGCTGCTGTTTGACTCCAAACAAAAGTCTGAAACTGTGTTTAGCAGCATACATACACACCACCTTTTAAATTCATGTATCGAAAGGTTAGATGAAATGTATGTGATGCCATCAATACTGTGTATGGAAAAACAATTAAAACATTCTCCCATACCCAACAAATTAAGTGGGTACAAGTAGTCTTTGTTTCAGTTAGCTTCCTACATGTACCCACTTAATTTAATAAAAAAAAGGTCCGTCACGCAGGGGCTGCGTAAACTAAGCAGATTTCCCACGCAAAGGTTTACAATAGATAAATATACATACAGGTAACAGTACCGTTAATACTCAGAAAATGTACAAGGCTGAATTGTAAACAAACAGGCAAGCCAACCTCGTAGCGCTGCATAGATAGACGGAAAGACAAACAATTAATGAAATATATCTGAATATAACATATTAATTTTATTGAAAACAATTTACTAAAGCTAGTGGTGTAATTTGTAATGAAACAGAATCAGTTTTATCTCTATCACTCAAATTTTAGTTATTCAAGAAAAAAAGAAGGGTGGGGGGTCACCAGAATGTATTTGCATATATCTCACAAAATAAAAGTTCAATGAAAACAATATTTGGTATTTAGGCTTCAATTAATATATTTTATTATATAACAAAGCATTGTTTATGTAACACTAGTAGAAGTGGGGGTTTACTGAGGGCTGAAAACTGAAAAAGGCAAATATCTCGGTTAATATTCAAGATAGAGAATATATGTATATAACATTATTTATAGTGCATTTAATTTCCAATATGATTGATTATATACTTTTCGATCCGACTTGTAGTAACGGAGATATTTCGAATTTTCAAAATTCTCCCCCTCTCCCCCTTGTCCGATTTCAGCCATTAACGAACTTGATCTTTCTTTTTACATAAAACGACTAAATATCGAGTTTGGTAACGATTAAATAAAAATTGCGACCGCTAGAGCGGTAACAGACAAATATATAGATAGATTGATATATATATATATATATATATATATATATATATATATATATATACATACAGTTTTGAACGGACCTCATTTTCGTCATCTCCTAGGTAGGATCGATGGACATTTGAAGAAAAAAAGGTAAGGTTAGAGACGACAGGTAAGGTTAGAAGTAGCTTCCACCTGAACCCGGTAGTTACGATGGCTCCTGGGTAGGATCGATGGACATTTGAAGAAATTTTTCGTAAATTCCGTCATGAGTACAACCTAAATAGCTGATTTCCCTGAAGGGAAATCTGCTAAAAAATAACTGTTGATATATGAAATGTTTTATATGTTATTTAGTTCCACGTTAGGTTTTATATGTTAATTAGTTCTAAGAAAGATAAGTTTTTTGTTATACGTGTCTAACATATTTTATAGAAAATTGTAACTATTATTTTGTGTGTCAACAGAGCACTGACGATGATGCACAGCATCGAAAGCGCTTTGTCGTTACAATAAATTATTATAGTGGAAGCGTAGCCATCGATTTTTTCACCCTACATAAATCCGAGCTTACTTATAATACATAACATTATATATATAATTGTAAATGTGCAGGAAAAAAGAAATATGCAGATAGCAAAATACATTTCACAAGAAAAAAGTAGCACAATTAACTATGTTAGCCTCCTGCCAACTTCCTCTCCTGCTTGAGTGTCATCAATATTGCTTTAATAAAATTACTCCTTCTAAATATTAAAAATTTTGAATTTTCTATTAATTTATATTGCTATATAGTAATTTATATTTTATTCTGGTGTAAATAAATAACTATGGTACCCTTAAAATAATTTGATTTATATTTTAAAAGTGAGGTGAGGGAAAGAGATTGTAACACCCCCCTCCTGTAACCTCAAATCATATTGAGTTTAAACGCGTATTCTTTTGTTATAATGACATTACCAAAGTAATGCTTAATAGTTGTGGATAGTACATAGTCATTTCAATATCGTCAACATATCGGAGGAAATAAATTGTTTAAATAATACATTACACATGTAATTAATCTGACATTGGATTACATAAACCCATCATAAATGGTCATATATTTTATCTTCTGAATATTGCCAGCACAGGGCACATTAAGATTATTATTTATGAATACTTAAATGTATAGTTTTTACCATTAAATAAGAGTTATATCCAATTTGGAGTTAAGTCTCCATGTGCCCTGGTATTTAGTAACGCCGATGGATTTTAATAATAACATTCACAGCTCTTAACGTCAATACACTAATTAATACTGCGGATGAATTTCGATAATAATTTCCTGTTAAATACACTTTTTGAGTATATTTTGATCGGCGGGTTCAAAGGGCGAGATCGGCAATGCCTATATCAGGACGAAGTCACGAAGGATTAAAGGCAGTCATATCTGAGATACTCCCGACAGGAGACCTCGGTTCAGGACACCTTGCTAATCTTTCAACTTTGATCCAGCCTGCCTCAGCCAGAACACTTATCGCCTCCACTATCTCTCACGGCAGAGTGCCATAGAGAACTTCTAAACAGCTTCTAAAAACAGCTAAGTGTTTTAATTGTAATATAGTGTATGTAGAGACACGGGGGGGGGCGAAAGGGCCGGGCAACCCGGGCGACTGCCCGGGGCGACGCAGCCAGGGTGGCGACCAAACGCCCAAGTAGTGAAAAATTTCGATTTTATAAAGTTAATATTTTGTATTCTCTTGCGTAAATTTCTTTTATAAACTTTTTTAATATAAGCTAACTCAAAAACACACAATGTATTACGTATAGCCTACTATAATGTATGCAAAAAGGTGATGGCCTACATACTTTTTCAGTCATCTTATCTTTTCACTTGAAAATATGATAATATTTTGATTGATAACTACCACTTAAGATGCCTCAAAACTCAGTATTCTAAACCCTATTTTGAACAAATTTCCGGGGGAGGGCCCCCGGACCCCCCTTTTTTTTGGGGGGGGGGGCGACAAAACGGTTGTTTGCCTGGTTCAGTATTTTGCCTTGAGCCGGCCCTGTGTAGAGATAAGTGTCCTCCATTATATTATTAAAAGGTGCCTCTTCATTTTCATTTTATTGGTGAAGATTTAATTATAAATAAATTTATTATTATCAAATCAACATCAACAACGGGTAGAACACATTAAACAATGTGACGCGGAAATGTAAAAATATTGTTAAGAAGTAAAGTCTTGCCAAAAAAATACAATCTTCATTCATCCTCAAATGAATTGCCGGGCGAAGCCGGGTACCTTAGCTAGTATATATATAAAATTGAAACCTCGGTCTATACATTGATTTTTTTTCAAGAAATTTCACGATAACTTTTCGTTTCACATGTCATAGACACCATAACTGCATTTTGTTTCTTTGGTGTTTGTTTGATTGTTTGTTTGTATGTTACGTTTTCACGCATAAACGGCTGAACCGGATTTTATGAAACTTAGTATGCATATTACTACTAATCCAACATAGACTTTAGACTATATTAATTTTCTCTGAGACGAATAGGAGTGGGGGGTTATAGGGAGGCCTGAAATTAAAAATAGCGATATTTCGTTCTTTGGCAAATATGCACATAACAAAAAGTTGTTTATTTTGTTATTTAGAGTAACTTTTGTTATATACACTTTTGTCGTATACCGAAGTATAAATGCGTTATACGCTAAAAAGTATAGCGGGAGTCAACAATTTTATTTGGCACAAAACACTCAACCGAACTAAATAAAAATCAGTATGTGTATTAGCACTAACTCCTCCGTTATAATAAGCCATACCAACATTTCTAGGGACGAGCAGGAGTGGGGGTTGTAAGGGAGGCCTTGTTGATTTTGTTATTTAAAGTAACTTTTGTTATATTCACTTTTGTCGTATAACAAAGTATAAATGAGATATACACTAAAAACTAGAGCGGGAGCCATCAATTTTGTTGTGCACTAGCGATTGAACCGAACTTACCAAACTCTGTATGTGAATTAGCATTATTTCTTCCATGATTATAAGTTATATTAAACTTTTTAGGTCCAAACGGGAGTGGGGGTTATAAGAGAGGCCTGAAATGAAAAATTGTGATATTCCGATTCTCATCGGTTTTTCAACGATTTTCTATATAAAATATAAAAATACCATCATTAGTCAGTCAATGATGATTTCCCGGGCATTGTCGGGTATATTAGCTAAATTGTATATACAAAATAAGTACTTAATAGATGATATTTAATTATAATAAATGCTATCCATGATTATGATTTGAATAATTCTCGGTGTATCAAACAGTGGAGAGGGAATGATTAGAGATTTATATTCATTTATTCTTCAATTCTAATTTACTTTTTTTCCTTAAGTCGCCCAATTGGTCCTTACGGGAAAAAATGCGCTTAGACGGGAAGTGCAGTTGTACAAGGAGAAGCATTCCCAAATACAAAATAGAATCTTTCCGCCTCAAATGATATCCAGAGCGAAGCCGGGTACCTTAGCTAGTATATATATATATATATATATATATATATATATATATATATATATATATATACTAGCTCAGATACACTGCTTCGCCCGGAAATACATTTCAGGTGCAAGGCTTTACTTTGCACAATATTTTGACATTTACCCGTCCCAGTGTTTAGGGTTAATACCCGTTGTTGGCATTTGTTAATAATAAAATTAATTTTTGATGTAAGTCTTCACTGCCCTTCAAATTGTCATATTTCCCGTCTCCTGTGCATTATGCATAGATTTTAGCTATTAAGGACAAAATATTAACATTGATTTGAATTATTTTTTCCAGCTGAGGTACCTGATAGTTCAAATAGGAATGAATTGTTGAGCATATCAATATTCCTACGCAAATTACTTGCTCCACACATTGTTCCTGAAGAAATGTATATTAAAAAAAAAATTAATCTAAATAACAAAGTAAACAACTTTTGTTATGTGCATGTTTGTTGAAAAACAAATAGACAATGAAATATCGCGAATTTTTATTTCAGGTCTCCCTTATAACCCCTACTCCCGTTCTAACCTAAACATTTTAATATAGCTTATAATCATGGAAGAATTAATGCTAATTGACATACCGAGTTTTGTTAAGTTCGGTTCAATCGTTAGCGCCCAATAAAATAGTTGACTCCCGCTTTAGTTTATAGTGTATATCTCGTTTATACATTGTTAAAAGACAAAACTGAATATCACAAAAGTTACTCTAAATAACCAAATAAACAACTTTTGTTATGTCCATATTTGCCGAAAAACGAATAGAAAACGAAATACCGCTATTTTAAATTCAGGCTTCCCTTACAACCCCCACTCCTGCCCGTCCCTAGAAATGTTGGTATGGCTTATTATAATGAAAGCGTTAGTGCTAATACACATACCGAGTTTTATTTATTTCGGTTGGGTCTTTTATCCCAAATAAAATTGTTCACTTCCGCTATAGGTTTTAGCGTATATCTCGTTTATAATTCAGTATACGAAAAAAGTGTATATAACAAAAGTTACTCTAAATAGCAAAATAACAACTTTTGTTATGCTCATATTTGCCGAGAAAACAATAGAAAACGAAATATCGCTATTTTTAATTTCTGGCTTACCTTATAACCCCCACTCCTGTTCGTCTCAGAGGATTCTAATATAGCCTAAAGTCTAAGTTGGGTTAGTAGTAATATACATACCAAGTTTCATAAAATTCGGTTCAGCCGTTTATGCGTGAAAAGGTAACAAACAAACAAACAAATAAATAAACAAACACACACGAAAGAAACAAAATGCAGTTATGGTGTCTATGACAAGTGAAACGAAAAGTTATCGTGAAAATTCGCGAAAAAAATCAATGTACAGACAGAGGTAACAATTTTATATATATATAGATATATCCGAATGTCTTCGTGCGGAATGGTCGAGAGTTCAAGAGAAAAATGCTACAGGTCGATCGTTCTGCGAAAGTGTAGCTCCTATTGCATGTTCAGAAGCATCTGTCTCAACTGTAAAGACGGCTTCTTCATCAATAGCACTGACTAAAGCGTTTTCTATGTCTGATTTTAGTATTTCAAAAGTTTGAGCTGCTCGATTATTCTTGGGAAACGGACTTGATGTCAAAATGTTAATTTTCTGAGAAAACTGAGGAATGAAATTAGAAAAGTGTGAAACTATTCCCATTGCTCTCTTCAAGGTGGCTGTATTCGTTGGTAGGGGTTGCTCACGTAAGGGTAGGGGACGGTCCGGATCAGGGCGTATTGTTTTATTGCTTACGACAAACCCGAGTAATTTTATTGAACGGACGGAGAAAATACTTTTTTGTTCATTCATTGTAAGACCATATTTATCCACAGTTTTCAAAAATTTCCTCAGGTTTGCGTCATGTTGATCCTTCCCACATACCGTTATATCGTCCAAATATGCATAGACTCCCGTAAGTCCTTCTCGAGTAATGATGTTATGGATCGTCCGTTGAAAGCAAGCAACTGTATTTCGTGGGCCAAATGGAATGCTCTGGAACTGCCACAATTTGCCTTCGGCTTCGAACGCTGTAAATGGCTTGTCTTCGTCCGTTATCTGTATTTGGTGATACGCACTTTTGAGGTCGATAGAGCTGAAGACTTCGTAGCCCGCAACGGTGTTCACGATATCATCAATTCTCGGTAAGGGATACGCATCAAGTTCTGTATATCTAAATATACTCGTAGACTTCCACGGTCCTGGTCATTAATACTATTAAGGTCTTCGGGTCTTGACCGTGTCTTCATATTGGTTGCCAACGTTTCGCTAGACATGCTTCTAGCTTCCTCAGGGCTATCTCTGAGACTGAACTTCAGTCTCAGAGAGAGCCCTGAGGAAGCTAGAAGCTTGTCTAGCGAAACGTTGGCAACCAATATGAAGACACGATCAAGACCCGAAGACCTTAATAGTATTTCTGTATATCTGTTAATTGTCTGAGAATAATCCATCACCATGCGCCGTTTGTGATTTTCTGTCTGCGTAACGAGGACCTGAGCTCTCCAAGGGGAAAAACTTTCCTCAATTATGCCATCTTTCAATAGTTTTTGCACTTCTAGTTCGATTAACTTGGCATCGGAGGTAGAGTGACATCGAGACTTAATCGCAATAGGCTTCACATCGCGCGGGACGTTTCTAAATAGTCTTACTGGCTCAACACTCGCCATGGTAAGCCCACAGATATTGAGAGGCTCCCGCGTTCCCCCAAATTTAATTTCGATAGACGAATGACTGCTCGTCCCTGCATCGTGTCCTAGGATGACATCAGCCCAAAGATCTGAGAGAATATTGAGTGTTACTCCGGGGTAGAAATGATCTTTTATCTTCAAATCTACTACGCAAGCCTTGTTAATTGTGGAATTCAGAGTAGTAGACGTCATGGATACCGTTAAATGAGTTGGTAAGATAGGAGCTTTCAACTGCCTAGCTTTTTGTTCTGAAATGAAGCTAAGTGAACTCCCTGTATCTATAAGTGCCCGGGCTTTTATTCCATTTATTTTAACTAGAATGATAGCTTTCCTGTGAGAAAAATGGGTCGACGCGGAAACGGCAGCATTTGTGGGCTTTTTGCACCGACAGCCCTTGACAAAATTCCATCAAGAGTTATGATTAACTCTGGCGAAGTGGCCAATCTTGTTACAGGCCTTACAGATCTGTTCACGGGCAGGGCAAGAGGTCCTCCGGTGGTAGTCGTAGCCGCAGAAGTGGCACTTCCTTTTAGCAGCAGCTGTAACCTTCCCGGAGCTGCCCCCAGAGGACTGAGAAGAAGACCTAGACCTAGTGTAGGGAATGGCTTGGATGAATGGACTGAGGAATTAGACGAGCGGATGGCCCCGCCCTCTGGGACCGGACTGCGTTGACCGACTGTTCTTGGTACTGAAGGGACTGTTCTATTGCCGACTCTAGGGCCTTTGATTGTCTCGAGGCCTCATCAAGGCTAAGGTTGGGACTCTCTAATAATCTTTGGCGTATGTTGGATTCACGGAGACCGGCAATGAAAGCGTCTCTTATACAATCATTACGGTTAGTCTCGGCCGTAATGGCTTTGAAATAGCAGTCGATGCTAAGAAGCTTTAACGCTTCTAAATATTTTGCAACTGATTCGCCAGATTGTTGCCGCCTAGTCGCTAACTTGTGACGTGCAAAAACTTCGTTCACCGAATTTGTAAAGTGCTCTTTAGGACGGCAATGGCATCAGTACCGCATTCGTCAATTAAGTCGTAAACGACCGGAGATACGTGATTTACCAGTATGCGTAATTTCTCGTTGTCACTTACTTGGTAAGTTTGCAGGAAGTTTTGAAACGTCTTGTACCAGTGGTTCCATTCAAGTGATGCAGTTTGTGAATCCACTTCAATTGCACGCCGATCTGGCCCAAGTAATTTATGCATAGTCTTAAAAATTTTATTTTTGTCTAATAAATTGAAATAATTTAACTATAGATAACCTGTGAACTAGGTTAAACAACATGTGTTAATTAAAACATTTGAATAATAAACAATATATCAAAACGTATATTGTCTTTTGTCATAATGGCATTATCAAATAAAGTTTCATTGTTATGATAGTACACATTTGTTTCAATAACGCAAGATAAGAAATAAAATAATATATTACCAGAAGCAAAGTTCGATTCTCCACAACTTCCGCTATCATTCCGAGTGCAAATTCAGTATGACTTTGTTTAAATAATACATTATACAAATTAAATGATGGAAATGCACTTATAGTTTACATTTCTATTGGAAATAACAAAACAAAGTTATTTTCTGGGGAAAATAAATAAATGAGGAGGGGGTGACGGAGATTTATAATCTCACTAATCCGAATCATACTTAGACCTATCATATAAGACTAAAACATAACATCAATTGTCATAATATACCTACATTAAGATTACTTAAATAAGTACTAATAAAATTGTTGACACCCGCTATAGTTTTAGCGTATATCTCGTGTTTACTTAATTTTACGACATAAGTGAATGTAACAAAAGTTACTCTAAATAACAAAATGAACATCTTCTCAATGTGCATGTTTGCCGAAAAACCAATAGGAAACGAATTCGTCGATTTTCCATATAATATTTAACGCTCTTGGTTAAATAACAAAATCAACGTCTGAAACACATATTATTTTATTAATCAAGCACAATATCGACTACAACATAACATGACCCACATATTTACACTCTGGGCTCAGCCATTGAATAACCTATATGTTTCCATGGTAACCTAAAAACTGTTAATGTTGCTAGTACATCACTCTAGGTAGGTTATCTTGTGGTAACCTCGAGCGCGTATCGAGGCACATGTTATTAATGTTATCCGGGCTCACCTCCGCCACAAAGGCCTCCTGTACAACCTCCAATCTTAGTCGCCCCTAGAAATTTTGATATACCTTATAATCATAGAAGAGTTAATGCTAATTCACATACCAAGTTTAGTTTAGTCCAGTTTAGTCATTCGTGACCAATAAAACTGTTGACACCCATTATAGTTATTAGCGTATATCTCATTTATAGTTCGGTATAAGACAAAAGTATATAAAATACGGCTACTTTAAATTACAAAGTAAACAACTTTTTTTATGTGCATATTTGCCCAGAAACAAATATCGCAAGGTTTATGGAACCCCCAATCCTGCTCGTACCTAGAAATGTTGGTACAGCTTATTGTCATGAAAGAGTTAATTCTAATTCACATACCGAGTTTTGTTCTGTTTGGTTGAGTCTTTCGTGCCATATATAATTGTTGACTCCCGCTATAGTTTTTAGCGTATAACTCATTTATACTTCGGCATATGAAAAAAGATACTCTAAATATTTATAGTATATTATAGTTTTTAAAGTATAACTCATTTATACTTCGGTACACAAGCAAATATAACAAACGTTTCCCTACATAACAAACTAAACAACTTTTGTCATGAGAATATTTGCCGAAAAAGCAACACGAAACGAAATATCGCTATTTCAAATTTCAGGTCTAAAGTCTAAGTTGGGTTAGTAGTAATATACATACCAAGTTTCATAAAATTCGGTTCAGCCGTTTATGCGAGAAAAGGAAACAAGACACCCAAGAAACAAAATGTAGTTATGGTGTCTATGACATGCGAAACGAAAAAGTACGATGACATTTCGGGGGAAAAATCAATATACAGACTGAGGTTACAATTTTAGCAGATTTCGCTTAAGGGAAATCAGCTATTGAGGTCGTACTCACGACGCAATTTTCGAAATGTTTCTTCAAATGTCCATCGATCCTACCCAGTAGATGACAAAAATGAGGTTCGTTCAAAACAGTATATATATATATATATATATATATATATATATATATATATATATATATATATATAAACCTTCGAGTGGGAACCTGCTTAGTTTGCGGAGCCCTTGTGTGACGGACTTTTTTTAAATTTCAGGCCTTCCTTACAACCCTCATTCCTGCTCGTCAAGAGAAATCAGTGTTTAGGGTTTATACTCGTCGTTGCTGTGGACTTAATAATAAAATTATTTGTTAAGTAAGGCTTCATTATCCACAATATTTTTATATTTCCCGTCTCCTGTGCATGTATTTTTTTAATAGCATAATGAAAAATATAATTCATAATCATAGAAAGTATTCTGTCTTCTAAACCATGTATGAATAAAATTTCGTCTTGTAGATGTGTATTTTATCTAAAATGTAGTCGTACCAGAGATCATTTTATTATTATATATAAAAGTAACATTTTAAAAACAAAATCTATTTATATATCTATCTATATATTAACTAAAGCTTATGCGCTACCATTATAATTGAAACTAATCTTTAGTCCGGGACAAGTCTTATAGTGTACTTTTGACGGATCTATTCGCCACAATTTGTGAAATTAAGAAATCTTTATTGATTTAAATGTTTTTGCATGTTGTACTATGTAATAAGTAAATAAAAATTTATGGAATTCTATTATATTAACGCACATTGGCTGAAAAACTGCGTCTTCTCTTAGTCAACATATCCAGGCCTAGATTCTTATATCTGAATATGTTTAAAATAAATCATTTTATTGAGAAGATTGTGCCAGTTTTTTCAAATAACGTTAATTAAGAATCAGACTCGAATTAAAAATTTATATTAGAAATATCTTCATATTTCGAATAAAATGTTATTGGGAAAAGTTGATAGTTGTGTACTTTTATCCTTTTTGACACAACATGGAACAATAATATTTAATGGTCTATAATTCAAGATTTTGTAATTGTACCAATTGATTAAGTTGCAGTGACATTCATAATAAAGGTCTTAAATTAAATGGGCGCAAGCTTTGTGTCTTATATTGTTTAAACAAAATGGAATGTGCATTTATGTCTTATACTTGAAGTATTTTTAACAAACTAATTAGTCAATTTAATTTATATTTGCGTACCTCAATATTTTACTTTCATTCAATGAATCAAAAACAAGGAGATAGTGAATTACATTTGACGATGGAAAAAAACCCAATAGTTGAGGACACAATTGTAGTTCACCTCTTGATGAACAAGATCGGTTCTGCAACGTTTTACGATCTGACACATAATAAGAGAGATATTTTGAATTTGGAATCCCTCCCCCCCCCCATATAAACTCCTACTATACCAGCACCGATTTCAGCAAATAATAAATATAAGCCTTAGTGTTGACTGAAATGGATAAATATCCAGTATGATTTTGATCAAATACACATTTTTAAGACAGGAACTTAAATCCATGGCGTATTTGCACGTCTCTCACAAAGTAATAGTTCAATGAAAACCATATTTGGTATATAAGATTTAAATAAAGTGCTTCTTGATATAACAGCTTATTGTTAATAAGACTTTAGTCGAAGTGGAAGAATATACTAATATCTCGCTAATCAAGATAATGAAAAATCGTATTTAACAACATTTATAGGAAATTAAATTTGCCATAAGATAGTAGGATGTATACCTTTTCCCGATCCCATATTTGATAACGGAGATATTTCCAAATCCCCCCCCCCTACTACTAGTCCCCCTAACCCCCCCCCTACTACTATTCCCCCCTAACCCCCCTACTACTAGTCCCTCCTAACCCCCCCCTACTACTAGTCCCCCCTACCCCCCCTACTACTAGTCCCCCCTACCCCCCCTACTACTAGTCCCCCCTAAACCCCCCTACTACTAGTCCACCTTAAACCCCCCTACTACTAGTCCCCTAACCCCCTAACTACCCCCCTACTACTCCCCCTAACCCCCTACTACTAGTCCCCCTAACCCCCCCTACTAACTAGTCCCCCTAACCCCCTACTACTTGTCCCCCCTCACCCCTACCACTAGTCCCCCCTAACCCCCCCTACTACTAGTCCCTCCTAACCCCCCCCTACTACTAGTCCCCCCTAACCCCCCCCTACTACTAGTCCCCCCTACCCCCCTACTACTAGTCCCCCCTAACCCCCCCTACTACTAGTCCCTCCTAACCCCACCCTACTACTAGTCCCCCCTAACCCCCCTACTACTAGTCCCCCCTAACCCCCCTACTACTAGTCGCTCCTAACCCCCCCCTACTACTAGTCCCCCCTAGCCCCCCTACTACTAGTCCCCCCTAACCCCCCTACTACTAGTCCCCCTAACCCCCCTACTACTAGTCCCTCCTAAACCCCCCTACTACTAGTCCGCCCTAATCCCCCCTACTTCTTGTCCCGCCTAAACCCCCCTACTACTAGTCCACCTTACACCCCCCTACTACTAGTCCCCCCTACCCCCCCTACTACTAGTCCCCCCTACCCCCCCCTACTAAGAGTATAAACAAAATTTACGCTAAAACCTATAGCGGGCGTGAATAATTTTAAAAGGACATTAAAAAGACTAAACCGAACTCAACAAAACTCCGTATGTGGGTTAGTATTAATGCTTCTTTGATTATAAGCTATATTCAAATTTTTAGGAACGAACAGGAGTGGCGGTTATAAGGGAAACGCAAATTAAAAATAGCGATATTTCGTTTTCTGTTGAGTTATTGGCAAATTTGCTTATATCAAAGGGTGTTTATTTTGTTCTTTAGAGTAACTAACGGGAAGGGGTAGTTGATAACTAAAAGTAAAGATGATGTTTCTTTTAAATTAGAGCTAAACATTAAATGGCCTGTTTAAATCAGTAGAAAGTATCTACACATTAAACTTTAGGTGATAATGACTTAAACACCATTTATTATTTGCTCTTTTTGTTATGTTATGTTCCCTGCCAGAACTACTTCGTTAATTATCATAAATTATTTATGAGGAGGCTATTTAATGTTCTGGGGAGGCTAATTAGCATGTTACAAGCAGCATAGCAGGCTAATATGTTACATATAACAAAGCATAAGTACAACTATGAATACAAAGATTCTCCTTCAGTTATTTATATTATAAACAGTATTTTGAACAGTAGAGAGGGATTGATAAAGAACTCCTTAATTCACTTTTTTCTATTCTTTGAGAATAAATAAATCGCTAATAACTCGTTATAGTTACTAGGATAAATAGTAAGCTAAAGACTTGAGGCGGGAAGTGTAAAAATATTGTGCATAGTAAAGCCAAAAGAAATTACAATCATTATTCAGTCTCTCCGAGCAACGCAGTTATGATTTCCCGGGCGAAGCCGGGTACCTTAGCTAGTACACATATATGAGTCCGGTCATCCCCGTGTACTTGGTTAGATCGAGTCTGAGTTAATCTCGTAGCTATATAGTTTATACTAGCTGTTCAAGTGCGAATTTTGGCATAGTTAGGTGTCTTGAATCATAGAGTGTGCCTACAAAATCTAGTTGGGTTGCTGCTAGTACAGGAGGAACTGTGAACGAGTAAAGGAAAGACGTAATCGGTTAAGATTATTGCTGTTATCTCAGGGATGAGTAAGGGCCTGCTCTACAGACGTATCCTCAAGCTCAGTTACCCCAATATCAGCTGTTCGCCGCATATCAAAAACTATTGTAATTCCTGTCAAACGGATAGTTGTCTTGCATTCAATTCTGTTGTACATTAACTCACTTTAGGTGAATATCATACTAAACATACCTGTTACCAACGTTGATTTTTGGTTCTTATTAACAAAAACAATGAAGACACAAAATGCTCGCTAAACAAGATTAACTCAGCTCAAGCTTACTGGTTGAGATCTTCGAGAGAAATAGTCCCAGCAGGAGATTAGAATCAATGCATTAGAAAGTGAAATAAGGGTTTTAAAAGAAGATAGAAAAGAAACAACCTTCTATTTCTCAACGTGCCTTCTACTGAAAGTGAGGAGGTTTCATCAAAACATATCTCTTTGTAAGGAGGTAGAAGTACGAGTGGCACGATATGCAGTTCGTAACTGCTTTAGATTTGGAAAAGGTCAGGAACCAAGGCCAATTTCGGTATCGTTCAATAATAGCAATATAAAACAAGCAATAATGAAAAAGAATTTTTTTCTTGCTAGCAAGAATATCAGATTAAGCCATGATAGGTTGCCAGAGAATAGGAAGGAAGGCCGAAAAAAAATTTTCTTGCATCAATAAATTAAAGGCTATAGACAAAAATATTAGCTATAGAAAAGGTTTTTCAAACTCAGAGGTAGTCTTTACCGTTTGGTGGAAGTGGAAAATATGTTGAATGTCTCGGCTGTTAATGTTGAAGAAGAGGAGGACAAATTGAAACAAATGCAGAAAAGGAGGAAAATTGAAGAGAAATTAAAGCATTTCGAGTTGCGGGCAAGATGCAAGCCGCAGGACGGACCGCCTACTCCAAACATCAGATGTGCCACATATAAGCCCAGATCGATCAAATGGCTCTAGGAAATCACCAAACAACCTCGTAATTAATACTACTAACAGATTAGAGATCACAGAGCCTATTAAACACTCATCGCTCCAACTACAGCTGGACCTAACTCGAACAGCAAATGAAATAAACCTTCCTTCCCCCCCCCCCCCCACCCGGCCCCCCCCCCCCCCGCCCGCCCCCCCTCACCCCCCCGACCCCCCTCCGGCCCCCCCCCACCCCCACCCCCCCCCCCCCCCACCACCGCACCCCCCCCCCCCCAACCCCACACCCCCCCGCCACCCCCGCACCCCCACAACCCCCGACCCACACCACCCCCGCCCCCACCCCACACCCCCCCCCCCCGCCCCCCCCCCCCAGCACCACCCCCCCCTACCCCCCCCCCCCCCCCCACCCCCCCCCGCCCCAACCACCCCCCCCCCCCCCGCCACCCCCGGCCCCCCCCCACCCCCCCCCCCCCCCACCCCCCCCCCCCCCCACCCCCCCCCCCCCCCACCCCCCCCCCCCCCCACCCCCCCCCCCCCCCACCCCCCCCCCCCCCCACCCCCCCCCCCCCCCACCCCCCCCCCCCCCCACCCCCCCCCCCCCCCACCCCCCCCCCCCCCCACCCCCCCCCCCCCCCACCCCCCCCCCCCCCCACCCCCCCCCCCCCCCACCCCCAATATGAACATTGTTGCCATACTAGTCGGTGGAGATCGTCGTATATGAACATTTTCATTATTCAATTTTTATTACGTAATTTTGAAACAAAGTCACGCTGAATTCACACAAACAGTGATAACGGAAGTTGCGGGTGATCATACTCTTCATTTCTGGTATATAGTAGCTTATTTCCTCCTATATGTTGACGCCTCCTTACAACCGACCATTTCTGAAGTATGTGTGCCCGGAGCGGGTTTAATAAAAATAATGTGCATTATAGATACTATTTAATTAAAATAAATGCCATTTTAATTCAAATATCTATTCTATAAGTCCCTACAGTTACCCTGGCCTTTATGGAAATATAATAGGCCCAGACGGGAAGTATAATTGTACACATTATCACCTTGCTATAAAAGTACCCTCAATATTGAGTCTCTAATGATTTCCCGAGCGATGCCGGGTACCTTAGCTAGTCTGTATATATATATATATATATATATATATATATATATGTGTGTGTGTGTGTGTGTGTGTGTGTGTGTGTGTGTGTGTATTTGTCTGTTTACGCTCTAGCGGTCACAGTTTTTGTTTAATCGTTACCAAAGCCGGTATTTAATCGTTTTATGTAATAAGAATGATCAAGTTTCGTTTACTGACTGAGATTCGGACCAGTGGTGATGGGGGATGTTTCATAGATGGGAAAAAGAATGATCAAGTTTCGTATACTTGACTGTAGATCGGACCAGTGGGAGGGGGAGTTGTATTAAGAGGAAAAGAATGATCAAGTTCGAATTACTGACTGAGATCGGTACCAGTGGGTGGAGGAGGGGGAGTTTAGAGGAAAAGAATGATCAAGTTCGTTACTGACTGAGATCGGACCAGTAGGAGGGGGAGTTTAGAGGAAAAGAATGATCAAGTTCGTTACTGACTGAGATCGGACCAGTGGGAGGGGGAGTTTAGAGGAAAAGAATGATCAAGTTCGTTACTGACTGAGATCGGACCAGTGGGAGGGGGAGTTTAGAGGAAAAGAATGATCAAGTTCGTTAATGCCTGAGATCGGACCAGTGGGGAGGAGGAGTTTAGAGGTATAGAATGATCAAGTTCGTTAATGACTGAGATCGGACCAGGGGGAGTTGGAGTTTAGATGAAAAGAATGATCAAGTTCGTTAATGCCTGAGATCGGACCAGTGGGAGGGGGAGTTTAGAGGAAAAGAATGATCAAGTTCGTTACTGACTGAGATCGGACCAGTGGGAGGGGGAGTTTAGAGGAAAAGAATGATCAAGTTCGTTACTGACTGAGATCGGACCAGTGGGAGGGGGAGTTTAGAGGAAAAGAATGATCAAGTTCGTTAATGGCTGAGATCGGACCAGTGGGAGGAGGAGTTTAGAGGAAAAGAATGATCAAGTTCGTTAATGGCTGAGATCGGACCAGTGGGAGGGGGAGTTTAGAGGAAAAGAATGATAAAGATCGTTAATTGCTGAGATCGGACCAGTGGGAGGGGGATTTTAGAGGAAAAGATACGTATCAGTGCGTTACTGGATGAGATCGGACCAGTGGGAGGGGGAGTTTAGAGGAAAAGAATGATCAAGTTCGTTAATGGCTGAGATCGGACCAGTGGGAGGGGGTGTTTAGAGGAAAAGATACGTATCTCCTTTACTATACCTGTATGTCGGATCGAAAAATTGTATTGAACCAATCATATTGTAAATATAATTCTCAATAAATTATTTTATGCACGTTTTTACTTTATCTCGTTTACTAACCGAGATATTTGCGTTTTTATTAAGTGTTTTTGGATAATGGACGAGATGAGACCAGCTTATTTCGGCTCTAGTCGTGAGCTAGATCGGCCGTTTCCGTAACTGTTCGGCTCTCGTCAAACTACTACTGTTACTAGTAGGCATATTTCGGTAATTTAAAACTTCACATGGGAAATCTGCTTAGTTTACGCAGCCCCTGGGTGACGGACTGTTTGAAAATAGTGAATCAACCAAATTAATATGTTCTGGATGAGTCGAAATGGATACACTCTTCTAAAGCATTCATTGATCCGATTTATAATAACAGAAATTTTTAATATTCTTAACCCCCCCCCCCCCAGTAATCCCCGACTGTTTCAAATCTGATTTCAGCTAATAACGAATACGATTTTTAGTATTGACTGAAACGGTTAAATATCAACTATGGTATTGATAAAATAAACATTTTCGACTAAAGAACGAAACATTTTAAATGATGACGTATAATTTCAAAGATATTTCGAATTTTCAAAATATGTCCTATTTCAGCCATTACCCAACTTGATTTTTAGTTTTGCATAAACGAAATAGAAAGTATATATATATATATATATATATATATATATATACTAGCTCAGATACCCGGCTTCGCCCGGGAATTCATTTGAGGCTGAATGGTGATGGTATTTTTTAGCAGGCTTTACATTGCACAATATTTTGATATTTACCCGTCCCAGTGTTTAGGATTGATACTCATCTTTGCCGTGGATTTGCTAATAATATAATTATTTGTTCGATAAGGCTTCACAGTCTTCGATATTTTTATATTTCCCGTCTCTTATACATGTAAATATGGTGAATTTTTATTTCAGGCCTCCCTTTTAACCCCCCTCCCGTTTGAACCTAAAAATTTTAATATAACTTATAATCATGGAAGAATTAATGCTAATTGACATACCGAGTTTTGTTAGTTCGGTTCAGCCGTTAGTGCCCGCTAAAGTTTTAACGTATAATTCATTTATACATAGGTATACGACAAAAGTGTATATAACAAAAGTTACTCCAAATAACAAAATTTAAACAACTTTTGTTATGTTTATTTTTGCGGAAAAAACCAATATGACGAATATCGCTATTTTTAATTTCAGGCTTCCCTTAATAACCCCCACTCCTGCCCGTCCATAGAAATGTTGGTATGGCTTATTATAATGAAGGCCTCAATGCTAATACACAAACCGAGTGTTTTATTAGTTTGGATGAGTCATTTCTGGCAATAATATTGTTGACTCCGGCTATAATTTTTAGCGTATAACGCATTTAAACTTCGGTATACGACAAAAGTGTATATAACAAAAGTTACTCTAAATAACAAAATAAACAACTTTTGTTATGTGCATATTTGCCGAAAAAACAATAGAAAACGAAATATCGCTATTTTTAATTTCAGGCTTCCCTTATAACCCCCATCCTGTTCGCCTCAGAGAAAATTATTATAGCCTAAAGTCTAAGTTGGGTTAGTAGTAATATACATACCAAGTTTCATAAAATTCGGTTCAGCCGTTTATGCGTGAAAAGGTAACAAACAAACAAACAAACAAACAAACATACACGAAAGAAACAAAATGCAGATATGGTGTCTATGACATGTGAAACGAAAAGTTATCGTGAAATTTCGCGAAAAAAATCAATGTACAGACAGAGGTTACAATGTTATATATATATAGACTAGCTCAGATAACCTGCTTCCTCGGGGAATTCATTTGAGGCTTAATGGTGATGGTATTTTTTTTTTCGGCAAGGCTTTACTTGCACAATATTTTGACATTTTACCCGTCCCAGTGTTTAGTTTAAATACCCGTCGTTTCTGTGGATTTGTTAATAATAAAAAATTTTTTTTATGTTAACTTCACTGTTCTACATATTGTCATATTTTCCCTTTCCTGTGCATTATGCATAGATTTGAATTATTAAGCACAAAATATGAAACATACATTTGAATTAGGTTTTCCCGGTGAGGTACCTTGTAGTTTCAAAGAATTGTTGAGCAAATATCACTAAATAATAAAATAAACCACTTTGTTATATGCATATTTGCCGATACCCCAATAGGAGACGAAATATCACTATTTTTAATTTCAGGCCTCCCTTATAACCCCCACTCCTGCCCGTCCCTAGAAATGTTAGTATGGCTTATTATAAGGAAGACGTTAGTGCTAATTCGCATACCCAGTTTGGTTTAGTTCGGTTGAGTCTTTTGTGCCAAATAAAATTGTTGACTTCTGCTAATCACTTTTTGGCGTATAACGCCTTTATAATTTAGGTATACACCAAAGTGTATATGACCAAAAGTCTCTCTAAATTAACAAAAAAAACCACTTTTTTTATGTGCATATTTGCCAAAACCCCAATAGGAAACGAAATATCACTATTTTTAATTTTCCCAGGCCCTCCCCTTTATTAACCCCCACTCCTGCCCGTCCCTAGAAATGTTAGAATGGCTTATTATAAGGAAGACGTAATTGCTAATTCACATACCCAGTTTGGTTTTTAGTCGGTTGAGTCTTTTTGTGCCAAATAAAATTGTTGACTTCCGCTATAATTTTTAGCGTAAAACGCCTTTATACTTAGGTATACGACAAAAGTGTATATCACAAAAGTTACTCTAAATAACAAATTAAACAACTTTTGTTATGTGCATAATTGCCAAAAATGCAATAGGAAACGAAATATCACTATTTTTAATTTCAGGCCTCCCTTATAACCCCCACTCCTGTTCGTCTCAGAGAATATTAACATAGCCTAAAGTCTAAGTTGGGTTAGTAGTAATATACATACCAAGTTTCATAAAATTCGGTTCAGCCGTTTATGCTTGAAAAGGTAACAAACAAACAAAGAAACAACATGCAGTTATGGTGTCTATGACATGTGAAACGAAAAGTTATGGTGAAATTTCGCGAAAAAAATCAATGTACAGACAGAGGTTACAATGTTATATATATATAGACTAGCTCAGATACCCGGCGATGCCCGGGAAATCATTGCTGACTGACTAATGATGGTATTTTTATAGGAAGACTTCAATGTGTACAATTGCACTTCCCTCCACGATGTATTGTTTTTTCAAAACAGCCAATCCTAAAGTGTAACTTTCAGGGTTAATAGAATAGAAATTTTAGTTTTGAAGAATATATGAAAATGGGTTCCTAATTTATCCCTCACGACTTTTTGACTCACGGTTTTTGAATAATTCAAACCATAATCATTGGGTGGTAGCCATATTCTATCACAATTTAAATTATCATCTATAATGAACATATTTCCTGCCAAAAATCAAACCAAGCACATATAGTTTTAGCATAGTTTTATACATAAGATTATATTCCTATTAGTAAGCCTCAGTGGAAATCACTTCCCGTCGTGGCAGCATTCTACAGGAAATAACTAAACTCAATTACCTCCCGTCCATTTCCGCTCTCGCAGGAGCGTTATCATCGTCGTTTTCCTTAGAATATTGATTCAGAATATTATTTTAATAATTTATCTTCCCGATGGAACTAAATAATAGATCCCTAAACATAATTTCATTTATGTTCAAAAAGCTAGATGAGGGGAAGAGACTAATACTTTAAACATTCATATCGAGCATATATTAAATACCAGAAATGCTCTTATAGCTTATATTCTATTAGAAATAAATAACAAAATTATTGGGAAAATAAATAAATAAATAAGGAGGCGACGGAGATTTATAAGCTCACTAATCCGAATCATACTTACAACTATCATATAAGACTAAAAAATAACATCTTTTGTTATAATATCCATTTATTAAAAACACTTAAATAAGCACTAATAAAATTATTGACTCCCGCTATGGATTTAGTGTATATGCCGTGTTAACTTCATTTACGGCAAAAGTGAATACAACATAAGTTACTTTAAATAACAAAAGTAAACAACTTTTGTCATGTGCATATTTGCAGAAAAAGAAATATCGCTATTTTTAATTGCAGGCCTCCCTTATAACCCCCACTCCTGCCCGTCCCTAGAAATATTCGTATGGCTTATGATAATTAAGGCGTCAGAGATAATACACATACCGAGTTTTATTTAGTTCGGTGGACTCTCTTGTGCCAAATAATATTCTTGACACCCACTATAATGTTTAGCGTATAACGCTTTTATAATTCGGCATTCGACGATAGTGTATATAACAAAAGTTTCTCTAAATAACAAAATAAACAACTTTTGTTATGTGCATATTTGCCGAAACACCAATAGGAAACGGAATATCACTATATTTAGTGTCAGGCGTCCCTTATAACCCCCATTCCTGCCCGTCCCTAGAAATGTTTGTATGGCTTATTATAAGGAAGGCGTTAGTGCTAAATTACACATACGAGTTTTATTTAGTTCGGTTTGAGTCTTTGGTTGCCAAAATACAATTGTTGACTCCCGCTATGTCAATTTTCTAGCGTATAACGCCTTTATAGTTCGGTATAAGGAAAAAAGTGTATTATAACAAAAGTTATTCTAAATAAACCAAAATAAACAACTTTTGTTATATGCATATTTGCCAAAAAAAAACCAATAGAAAACGAAATATCGCTATTTTTAATTTCAGGCCTCACCTTATAACCACCACTCGCTGTTCGTCTCCAGAGAATATTAATATAACTAAAGTCTAAGTTGGGTTAGTAGTAATACACATACCAAGTTTCATAAAATTCGGTTCAGCCGTTTATGCGTGAAAAGGTAAAAACAATCAACCAAATAACAAATAAACAAACAAACAAACAAACAGACACCAAAGAAACAAAATGCAGTTATGGTGTCTATGACATGTGAAACGAAAAGTTATCGTGAAATTTCGCGAAAAAAATCAATGTACAGACAGAGGTTACAATTTTATATTACACGAAACACACATATATACAAAATATACATATATTTGTGAAGGTTTGAGGTTAAACTCATGATAAAAAGAGCTGAAAAAGTTAAAGTTACCTGAGTCATGATCATCTACTTCCACCATTCTGTTTCTCGAATAGGTGTCATTTATTTCAGTTATTGGACAAGATCTTGTACGATTAATGCCCAAAATATTTATTTTATCCAATGGGATTGCATTAGAACTTGATGCCGAATTCTCATGAAGCTGCTTATGGACAAGGATGGCTCTATATGCAAACGTGAAATCCTTGCTACTAGGATTATTGTTGCGTCCTCCTCTTGATCGAATGTACGAAAAAAGTCGCTCAATGTGGTATATATATATATAAATATAATTATAATTTATAATTTATATAAATTATAATTTATAATTATAATTTATATAAATATATATAAATGTGAAACACAACAGCCAAGAACACGCGGTACACTGGAACCCGAATACACGGAAGGGGTGCACGGAGTGGGGGGAAGTCGCGGGCGCCCGACTCACCCCCCACCACTACTCTGCCGCTTCTAGTCTCCTCTATATTCTATGATCACCATTGAGCCTCAAATGATTTCCCGAGCGAAGCCGGGTTTCTGAACTAGTATATATATAAAATTGTAACCTCTGTCTGTACATTGATTTTTTTCGCGAAATTTCACGATAACTTTTCGTTTCACATGTCATAGACACCATATTTGCATCTTTCGTGTATGTTTGTTTGTTTGTTACCTTTTCACGCATAAACGGCTGAACCGAATTTTATGAAACTTGGTATGTATATTACTACTTACCCAACTTAGACTTTAGGCTATATTAAAATTCTCTGAGATGAACCGGAGTGGGGGTTATAAGGGAGGCCTGAAATTAAAAATAGCGATATTTCGTTTCCTATTGGTTTTTCGGCAAATATGAATATAACAAAAGTTGTTTATTTTGTTATATAGAGTAACTTTTGTTATATACATTTTTTTCGTATACCGATTTATAAACGAGATATACGCTAAAACCTATAGCGGAAGTGAACAATTTAATTTGACACAAAAGACTCAACCAAACTAAATAAAACTCGGTATATGTATTAGCACTAATGCCATCATTATAATACGCCGTACCAACATTTCTAGGGACGGGCAGGAGTGGGGGTTGTAAGGGAGGCATGAATTTAAAAATAGCGGTATTTCGTTTTCTATTGGTTTTTCTGCAAATATACGCATTACAAAAGTTGTTTATTTTGTTACTTAGAGTAACTTTTGTTATATAAATATTTTTCGTATACCGATTTATAAACGAGATATACGCTAAAATCTATAGCGGAAGTGAACAGTTTAATCTGACACAAAATGAATATAACAAAAGTTGTTTATTTTGTTATTTAGAGTAACTTCCGTTTTATACACTTTTTTCGTATACCGAATTATAAACGAGATATACGCTAAAACCTATAGCGGAAGTGAATAATTTTATTTGGGACAAAAGACCCAACCGAAATAAATAAAACTCGGTATGTGTATTAGCACTAACGCTTTCATTATAACAAGCCCTACCAATATTTCTATGGATGGGCAGGAGTGGGGGTTATAAGGGAGGCCTGAAATTAAATATAGTGATATTTCGTTTCCTATTGGGGTTTCGGCAAATATAAAGATAACAAAAGTTGTTTATTTTGTTATTTAGAGAAACTTTTGTTATATACACTATCGTCGTATACCGAAGTATAAAGGCGTTATACGCTAAAAATTATAGCGGTAGTCAACTATTTCATTGGGCGCTAACGATTAAACCGAACTTAAAAAAACTCGGTATGTCAATTAGCATTAATTCTTCCATGATTATAAGCTATATTAAAATTTTTAGGTTAGAACGGGAGTGGGGGTTATAAGGGAGGCCTGAAATAAAAATTCGCGAAATTTCTTTGTCTATTTGTTTTTCGACAAACATGCACATAACAAAACTTGTTTACTTTGTTATTAAGATTAACTTTTGTTTTATACATTTCTGAACTAGTATATATATAAAATTGTAACCTCTGTCTGTACATTGATTTTTTTCGCGAAATTTCACGATAACTTTTCGTTTCACATGTCATAGACACCATATTTGCATTTTGTTTCTTTCGTGTATGTTTGTTTGTTTGTTACCTTTTCACGCATAAACGGCTGAACCGAATTTTATGAAACTTGGTATGTATATTACTACTTACCCAACTTAGACTTTAGGCTATATTAAAATTCTCTGAGATGAACCGGAGTGGGGGTTATAGGGGAAGCCAGAAAGTAAAAATAGCGATATTTCGTTTCCTATTGGTTTTTCGGCAAATATGAACATATAAAAGTTGTTTATTTTGTTATTTAGAGTAACTTTTGTTATATACACTTTTTTCGTATACCGAATTATATACGAGATATAGACTTTAAACTAAAGCGGGAGTCAACCATTTCATTGGGCGCTAACGATTAAGCCGAACTTAAAAAAACTCGGTATGTCAATTAGCATTATTTCTTCCATGATTATAAGCTATATAAAAATGTTTAGGTTAGAACGGGAGTGGGGGTTATAAGGGAGGACTGAAATAAAAATTCGTGATATTTCATTGTCTATTTGTTTTTCGACAAACATGCACATACCAAAGCTGTTTACTTTGTTATTTAGATTAACTTTTTTTTATACATTTGTCCAGGAACAATGTGTGGAGCAAGTAATTTTCGTAGAAATATTGATATGCTCAACAATTGATTCCAATTTGAACTATGAGGTACCTCACTTGGGAAAATTAATTCAAATCTATGTTAATATTTTGTCTTTAATAACTGAAATCTATGCATAATGCACAGGAGACGGGAAACATGACAATTTGGAGGACAGTGAAAACTTACATAAAAAATTAAGTTTATTATTAACAAATGCCAACGACGGGTATTAACCCTAAACACTGGGATGGGTAAATGTCAAAATAGTGTGCAAAGTAAAGCCTTGCAAAAAAATGCCATCACCATTCAGCCTCAAATGAATTCCCGGGCGAAGCCGGGTATCTGAGCTAGTATATATATAAAATTGTAACCTCTGTCTGTGCATTGATTTTTTTTCGCGAAATTTCTCGATAACTTTTCGTTTCACATGTCATAGACACCATAACTGCATTTTGTTTCTTTGGTGTCTGTTTGTTTGTTTGTTTGTTTGTTACCTTTTCACGCATAAACGGCTGAACCGAATTTTATGAAACTTGGTATGGATATTACTACTAACCCAACTTAGACTTTAGGCTATATTAATATCCTCTGAGACGAAGAGGAGTGGGGGTTATAAGGGAAGCCAGAAATTAAAAATAGCGATATTTCGTTTCCTATT
The DNA here is from genome assembly GCA_019009955.1 of Riptortus pedestris. Lineage (NCBI taxonomy): Eukaryota > Metazoa > Arthropoda > Insecta > Hemiptera > Alydidae > Riptortus > Riptortus pedestris. Next base: position 2,294,531 of record CM032233.1, read on the forward strand.
GCTTTTTCGGCAAATATGAACATAACAAAAGTTGTTTATTTTGTGATTTAGAGTAACTTTTGTTATATACACTTTCGTAGAATACCGAAGTATAAATGAGTTATACTCTAAAAATTATAGCGGGAGTCAACTATTTTATTTGGCGCAAAAGAATCAACCGAACTAAATAAAACTCGGTATGTGTATTAGCACTATCACCTTCATTATAATAAGCCATACCAACATTTCTAGAAACGGGCAGGAATGGGGGTTGTAAGGGAGGCCTGAATTTAAAAATAGCGGTATTTCGTTTCCTATTGGTTTTTCGGCAAACATGAACATAACAAAAGCAGTTAATTTTGTTATTTAGAGTAACTTTTGTGATATTCATTTTTGTCTTTTAACAAAGTATAAACGAGATATATGCTAAAACCTATAGCGGAAGTAAAGTATAAGGGAGGCCTGAACTAAAAATAGTGATATTTCGTGTCCTATTAGAGATTCCGGAAATATGCACATAACTAAAGTTGTTTATTTTGAGTAACATTTGTTGTATTCACTTTTTTTTGTAAACAGTGACCACCTCTTATATGACTGTACATTACTTGACGGACCAAGAACAAAACTCATCAAGTACATTACCTTACAAAACGGAACTTGGCCGACGGACAAACCGAAACTTCTACTCAAATTCAACAAGGGATTTAATGCATTTATTCAAGATTTGGACACCATTTTGTAGATATACACCTATTGTTGTACACATATGTAATGTAATGTTACATATGTTTTATTTTATTTTTGTTTTTATTTAATTAATTTATTGTTCTATAATGTTTACAATTATTATATAAGAAATATTATAATGTAATGCTGAAATGTGTGTAGTATCCAATGGATGGAGCACACAACATGAAAATAAATTCCCACGTTAGAGGGATACTCTGCGTGGAAAACAGGATGTAAACACGGGATATACGCTAAAACTATAGCCGGAGTCATTCATTTTATTAGTGTTTATTTAAGCGTTTTTAATGAATGCATATGATAAAATGATTTTGTGTTAAAGTCACATATGATAACTCTAAATATGATTCGGATTAGTGAGGTTATATATCTCCGTCGCTTCCTTCTCATTTATTTATTTTTCCTAGAAAATAACATTGTTATTTATTCCCAATACAAATGTAAACTATAAGAGCATTTCCGTTATTTAATATGTATAGTGTATTATTTAAACAAAGTCATGCTGAATTGGCACAAGGAGCGATAACGGAAGTCTTTGGTTCTGCTAATATTTATCTTTCCGATATTTTGATGTTATTGAAACAAATATGTACCATCATAACAATTAGACGTTAATGGTAATGCCATTATGAAAAAAGACAATATCCGGTTAAACTTAATATGATTTAAAGTATTACTTATTTTGATGGGAGGGCTACGATCTCTCCCCCTCACCTATTTCTTATAAATATATAAATGAAATTATTTTTAGGGTAATATTATTATTTAATTCCATCAGGTAGATAAATTATTAAAATAATACTCTGAATCAATAATTTAAGAAAAACATGGTGTTTAGCCCTCATGCTGGAACGGAAGATGACAGGAGCCTAAACAGTTAATTGAGTTATCTTATTTCCAATGAAATGCTGCCATTCCTGGAAGTGATTTCCACTGAGCTCTGCTATTACGCTATTACGAATATAATCTAATGTACGAAACTATGCTTAACTATATGTGCTCGGATTGGTTTTTGACAGGAAATTAGTTTCATTATATATTTAATAATTGTAATAAATGCAATCCATGATTATGATTTTAAGTATTCAAAAAGGAGAGTTAAAAAGTGGAAAGGGATAGATTAGGAACACATTTTTATTTATTCTTCAACAGTAAAATTTCTCATTTATAAGTCGCCTGCCTGACACTCACGGGAAAACAATGCGCCCAGACGGGAAGTGTAGTTGTAAACATTGAAGCCTTACCCAAAAAAATACTATCATCATTCAGCTCACAGTAACGACGGGTATAGACCCTAAACACTGGGACGGGGAAATGTCAAAATACAGTGCAAACTAAAGGCTTACCAAAAAAAATACCATAATCATTTAGCCTCAAATGAATTCCCGGGCGAAGCCGGGTACCTTAGCTAGTCTATCCATATATATATATATATATAAAATTGTAACCTCTGTCTGTACATTGATTTTTTTCGCGAAATTTCACGATAACTTTTCGTTTCACATGTCATAGACACCATAACTGCATTTAGTTTCTTTCGTGTATGTTTGTTTGTTTGTTTGTTACCTTTTCACGCATAAACGGCTGAATCGAATTTTTTGAAACTTAGTATGTATATTACTACTAACCCAACTTAGACTTTAGGCTATATTAATTTTCTCTGAGACGAACAGGAGTGGGGGTTATAGGGGAAGCCTGAAATTAAAAATAGCGATATTTCGTTTACTATTGGTTTTTCGGGAAATATGCACATAACAAAAGTTGTTTATTTTGTTATTTAGAGTAACTTTTGTTATATACACTTTTGTCGTATACCAAAGTTTAAATGTGTTATACGCTAAAAATTATAGCGGGAGTCAACAATATTATTTGCCAAAAAAAAACTCAACCGAACTAAATAAAACTCGGTATGTGTATTAGCAGTGAGGCCTTCATTATAATAAGCCATACCAACATTTCTATGTACGGGCAGGAGTGGCGGTTATAAGGGAAGCCTGAAATTAAAAATAGCGATATTTGGTTTCCTATTGGTTTTTCCGCAAATATAAACATAACAAAAGTTGTTTATTTTGTTATTTGGAGTAACTTTTGTTATATACACTTTTGTCGTATACCTACGTATAAATGAGTATACGTTAAAACTTTAGCGGGCACTAACGGCTGAACCGAACTTAACAAAACTCGGTATGCCAATTAGCATTAATTCTTCCATGATTATAAGTTATATTAAAATTTTTAGGTTCGAACGGGAGAGGAGTTATAAGGGAGGCCTGAAATAAAAATTTACCATATTTACATGTATATGAAACGGGAAATATAAAAATATCGAAGACTGTGAAGAATTATCGAACAAATAATTCTATTATTAGCAAATCACCGGCAACGACGGGTATCATTCCTAAACACTGGGACGAGTAAATGTCAAAATATTGTGCAATGTAAAGCCTGATAAAAATAAAAAAAAAATACCATCACACATTCGAGCCTCACTAATGACATTGAATTCCGGTATCTGAGCTTATGTATATATATAATAAATTGTAACCTCTGTCTGTTACATTGCTTTTTTTCGCGAATATTTCACGATAAACTTTTCAGTTTCACATGGTTCATTAGGACACCAATAACTGCATTTTGTTTCTTTCGTGTATGTTTGTTTGTTTGTTTGTGTTTGTTTGTTTGTTACCTTTTCACCGCATAAACGGCTGAACGGAATTTTATGAAAACTTTCGTATGTATATTACTACTAACCCAACTTAGACTTTAGGCTATATTAAAATTCTCTGAGACGAAACAGGAGTGGGGGTTATAAGGGAAGCCTAAAATTAAAAATAGCGATATTTCGTTTCATATTAGTTTGTCGGCAAATATGAACATAGCAAAATTTGTTTATTTTATTATTTAAAGTAACTTTTGTTATATACACTTTTTTCGTATAGCGAATTATAAACGAGATATACGCTAAAACCTATAGCGGAAGTGAACAATTTTATTTGGGACAAATGAACCAACCGAAATACATAAAACTCAGTATATGTATTATCACTAAGATTTTAATTATAACAAGCCATACCAACATTTTTAGGGACGGGCAGGATTGGGGTTATGAGGGAGGCCTGAAATTTAAAATAGAGATATTTCGTTTCCTATTGCTTTTTCAGCAAATATGCACATAACAAAAGTTGTTTATTTTGTTATTTAGAGTAACTTTTGTTATATACACTTTTCTTTTATAACAAAGTATAAACGAGTTAATATACACTATAAAACTAAGCGGGAGTCACACGATTTTAATTGAGCGCTAACGAGCAAACCCGAACTTACAAAGCTCGGTATTCAATTACATTAATTCGTCCATAATATAAGCTATATTTAAGACTTTTTAAAGGTTAGAACGGGAATGTGGGGGTTATAAGGGAGGCCTGAAAATAAAAAATCGCGATATTTACATTGTCTATTTGTCTACGGGAAATATGACAATATGGAGGACAGTCAAGACTTACATAAAAAATTAAAATTATTATAAACAACTGACCACAACGGGTGTTAATCCTAAATAGTGGGACGGGTAAAGGTGAAATAATTGTGAAAACAAAAGCCTTTCCAAAAGAATACCATCACCATTCAGCCTCAAATGAATTCCCGGGCGAAGCCGGGTATCTGAGCTATTATATATATAAAATTGTAACCTCTGTCTGTACATTGATTTTTTTCGCGAAATTTCACGATAACTTTTCGTTTCACATGTCATAGACACCATAACTACATTTTGTTTCTTTGGTGTCTGTTTGTTTGCTTATTTGTTTGTTTGTTTGTTTGTTACCTTTTCACGCATAAACGGCTGAACCGAATTTTATGAAACTTGGTATGTATATTACTACTAGCCCAACTTAGACTTTAGGCTATATTATTATTCTCTAAGACAATTTTATTTGGGACAAAAGATCCAACCGAAATAAATAAAACTCGGTATCTGTATTATCACTAACACTTTAATTATAACAAGCCATACCAACATTTCTAGGGACGGGCAGGAGTGGGGGTTATAAGGGATGCCTGAAATTAAAAATAGCAATATTTCGTTTCCTATTGGTTTTTTGGCAAGTATGCACATAACAAAAGTTATTTATTTTGTTATTTAGAGTAACTTTTGTTATATACACTTTCACCGTATACCGAAGTATAAATGAGTTATACGCTAAAAATTATAGCGGGAGTCAACAATGTTATTTGGCACAAAACACTCAACCGAACTATGTAAAACTCGGTATATCTATTAGCACTAACGCTTTCATTATAACAAGCCATACCAACATTTCTAGGGATGGGCAGGAGTGGGGGTTATAAGGGAAGCCAGAAATTAAAAATAGCTATATTTCGTTTCCTATTGGTTTTTCGGTAAATTTGAACATAACAAAAGTTGTTTACTTTGTTATTTAGAGTAACATTTGTTATATACACTTTTTTCGTATACCGAATAATAAACGAGATATACGCTAAAATCTATAGCGGAAGTGAACAATTTTATTTGGGACAATAGACCCAACCGAAATAAATAAAACTCGGTATGTGTATTAGCACTAACGCTTTCATTATAACAAACCATATCAACATTTCTAGGCACGGGCAGGAGTGGGGGTTATAAGGAATCCCTGAAATTAATAATAGCGGTATTTCGTTTCCTATTGGTTTTTCGGCAATTATGAACATGACGATAAACAAGAACATTTCAATTGTATGAAGCATTTTATAAACAAGTAGCTGTTTCATGAGGAGCAAAGTATATTACTCCCCCCCCCCCTTCCTCTGTCTTTCACTGGAACATTAATTAATCGGAAGTAAGTAATTTCATCCTTTAATGTGTTTAAAACATCAATTAATTCACAAAAAACGAAAGGATTTAAACATACATAATTAGAATTGAAAATAGAATCTGAATATAAGGTAATGTTAGCGGAATTGAGAGTTAGCCGTTAGTCATGTTCTGTTGGTTAACCTGGAGCGTCAGGGACGGGTGAGGAGACCTTCCTGTAATCTAGAACCTTTCTCACTCCCTCTTTCTTTCATCAGTTGTTTTACACACTTTTTTCGTATACCGTATTATAAACGAGATATACGCTAAAACCTATAGCGGAAGTGAACAATTTTATTTGGGACAAAAGACCCAACCGAAATAAATAAAACTCGGTATGTGTATTAGCACTAACTCTTTCCTTATAATAAGCCATACTAACATTTCTAGGGACGGGCAGGAGTGGGGGTTGTAAGGGAGGACTTAAATTAATAATGGTGATATTTCGTTTCACCACAATATTTTGTGCTTAATAACTGAGATCTATGCATAATGCACAGGAGACGGGAAATATGACAATTTGGAGGACAGTCAAGACTTACATAAAAAATTAATTTTATTATTAACAAATGCCAACAACGGGTGTTAATCCTAAATAGTGGGACGGGTAAAGGTGAAAATATTGTGCAAACAAAAGCCTTGCCAAAAGAATACCATCACCATTCAGCCTCAAATGAATTCCCGAGCGAAGCCGGGTATCTGAGCTATTATATATATAAAATTGTAACCTCTGTCTGTACATTGATTTTTTTCGCGAAATTTCACGATAACTTTTCGTTTCACATGTCATAGACACCATAAATGCATTTTGTTTCTTTGGTGTCTGTTTGTTTGCTTATTTGTTTGTTTGTTTGTTTGTTACCTTTTCACGCATAAACGGCTGAACCGAATTTTATGAAACTTGGTATGTATATTACTACTAACCCAACTTAGACTTTAGACTATATTAATATCCTCTGAGACGAACAGGAGTGGGGGTTATAAGGGAGGCCTGAAATTAAAAATAGCGATATTTCGTTTCGTATTGGTTTTTCGGTAAATATGCATATAACAAAAGTTGTTTATTTTGTTATTTAGAGTAACTTTTGTTATATACACTTTCGTCGTATACCGAAGTGTAAATGCGTTATACGCTAAAAATTATAGCGGGAGTCAACAATATTATTTGGCACAAAAGACTCCACCGAACTAAACAAAACTCGGTATGTGTATTAGATCTGCTGTCTTAATTATCATAAGCCCTACCAACATTTCTAGGGACGGACAGGAGTGGGGGTAGTAAGGGAAGCCAGAAATTAAAAATAGCGATATTTAGTTTCCTATTGGTTTTTAGGCAAATACAAAGATGACAAAAGTTGCTTATTTTGTTATTTAGAGTAACTTTTGTTATATACATTATCGTCGTATATCGAAGTATAAAGGTGTCATACACTAAAAATTATAGCCGGAGTCAACAATTTTATTTGGCTCTAGAGACTCAACCGAACTTAATGAAACTCGGTATGCGTATTAGCACAAACGCCTTTATTATAATAAGGCATACTAACATTTATAGTGACGGGCAGGAGTGGGGGTTGTAAGGGGGGCCTGAAATTGAAATTAGCGGTATTTCGTTTTCTATTCGTTTTTCTGCATATATGCATATGACACAAGTTGTTTATTTTGTTATTTAAAATAACTTTTGTTATATTTATTTCTGTCGTTAAGAAAGTATAAAGTAGATATACACTAAAAACTAGAGCGGGGGCCAACAATTTTGTTAGGCACTAACAATTCAACTGAACTTAAAAAAACTCCGAATTTGAATTAGCATTAATTAATCCATGATTATAAGATATAATAAAATGTTTAGGTCCAAACAGTAGTGGGGGTTATGAGGGAGGCCTGAAATGAAAAATTGTGATATTCCGATTCCAATTGGTATTTCAACGATTTTCTATAAAAATACAATCATTAGTTAGTCGACGATGATTTCCCGGGCATTGCCGGGTATATTAGCTAGATCGTATATACAAAATACGTACATTATAGATGATATTTAATTATAATAAAAGCTATCCATGATTATGATTTGAATTATTCACGGAGTGTCAAACAGTGGAGGGGGAATGATTAGAGACTTATTTTCATTTATTCTTCAAACCTAAATTTTTTTTTCTATAAGTCGCCCAAGGGACCCTTACGGGGAAAAGTCCGCCTAGACGGGAAGAGCAGTTCTACACATAGAAGCATTGCCAAAAACAAAATAAAATCTTTCCGTCTCAATTGATTTCCCGAGCGAAGCCGGGTACCTTGGCTAGTATATATATATAATTGTAACCTCTGTCTGTACTATGTTTTTTTTCGCGAAATTTAATGATAACTTTTCGTTTCACATGTCATAGACACCATAACTGCATTTTGTTTATTTCGTGTATGTTTGTTTGTTACCTTTTCACGCATAAACGGCTGAACCGAATTTTTTGAAACTTGGTATGTATATTACTACTAACCCAACTTAGACTTTAAACTATTATAAACGAGATATACGCTAAAACCTATAGCGGAAGTGAACAATTTAATTTGACACAAAAGACTCAACCAAACTAAATAAAACTCGGTATATGTATTAGCACTAATGTCATCATTATAATAAGCCGTACCAACATTTCTAGGGACGGGCAGGAGTGGGGGTTGTAAGGGAGGCCTGAATTTAAAAATAGCAATATTTCGTTTCCTATTGGTTTTTCGGCAAATATGAACATAACAAAAGTTGTTTATTTTGTTATTTAGAGTGACTTTTGTTATATACATTTTTTTCGTATACTGAATTATAAACGAGATATACGCTAAAACCTATAGCGGAAGTGAACAATTTTATTTGACACAAAAGACTCAACCAAACTAAATAAAACTCGGTATGTGTATTAGCACTAATGTCATCATTATAATAAGCCGTACCAACATTTCTATTCCTATTGGTTTTTCGGCAAATATGAACATAACAAAAGTTGTTTATTTTGTTATTTAGAGTGACTTTTGTTATATACACTTTCGTCGTATACCGAAGTGTAAATGCGTTATACGCTAAAAATTATAGCGGGAGTCAACAATATTATTTGGCACAAAAGACCCAACCGAAATAAAAAAACTCGGTATGTGTATTAGCACTAACGCTTTCATTATAATAAGCAGTACCAACATTTCTAGGGACGGGCAGGAGTGGAGGTTGTAAGAGAGGCCTGAATTTAAAAATAGCGGTATTTCGTTTTCTATTGGTTTTTCTACAAATATACACATACCAAAAGTTGTTTATTTTGTTATTTAGAGTAACTTTTGTTATATAAAGTTTTGTCTTATAACAAAGTATAAACGAGATATACACTAAAACTTTAGCGGGACTCAACAATTTTATTGTTCACTAAAGATTGAACCGAACATAACAAAACTCGGTATGTCAATTAGCTTTAATTATTCCATGATTATAAGCTATATTAAAATTTTTAGATTCGAACGGGAGTGGGGGTTATAAGGGAGGCCTGAAAAAAAAAAATTCGTTACATTTCATTGTCTATTTGTTTTTCGACAAACTTGCCAATAACAAAAGTTGTTTACTTTGTTATTTAGAGTAACTTTTATTTTATACATTTTTTCGTGAAAAATGTATGAAGCAAGTAATTTGAGTAGAAATATCAATGTGCTTAACAATTCTTTCCAATATGAACTACCAGGTACCTTACCTGGAAAAATTAATTCAAATCTATGTTAATATTTTGTCCTTAATAATTCAAATCTATGCAAAATACACAGGAGACGGGAAATATTACAATATGGAAGACAGTGAAGTCTTACATAAATAATTAATTTTATTATTACCAAATCCATAGCAAAGGCGGGTATAAACCTTAAACATTGGGACGGGGAAATGTCAAAATATTGTCATTCCCCAAAAAATACCATCACCATTCAGCCTCAAATGAAATCCCGAGCGAAGCCGGGTATCTGAGCTAGTATATCTATCTATATATATATATACTAGCTCAGATACCCGGCTTCGCTCGGGAATTCATTTGAGGCTGAATGGTGATGGTATTTTTTTGGCAAGGCTTTACTTTGCACAATATTTTGACATTTACCCGTCCCAGTGTTTAGTTTAAATACCCGTCGTTTCTGTGGATTTGTTAATAATAAAATTATTTTTTTATGTAAGACTTTACTGTTCTCCATATTGTCATATTTCCCGTTTCCTGAGCATTATGCATAGATTTGAATTATTAAGCACAAAATATTAACATACATTTGAATTAATTTTTCCCGGTGAGGTACCTTGTAGTTCTAAAGAATTGTTGAGCAAATTTCACTAAATAATAAAATAAACAACTTTGTTATGTGCATATTTGCCGAAACCCCAATAGGAGACGAAATATCACAATTTTTAATTTCAGGCCTCCCTTATAATCCCCACTCCTCCCTGTTCCTAGAAATGTTAGTGTGGCTTATTATAAGGAAGACGTTAGTGCTAATTCACATACCGAGTTTGGTTTAGTTCGGTTGAGTCTTTTGTGCCAAATAAAATTGTTGACTTCTGCTAACACTTTTTGGCGTATAACGCCTTTATAATTAGGTATACGACAAAAGTTTATATGACAAAAGTTTCTCTAAATAACAATATAAACAACTTTTGTTATGTGCATATTTGCCAAAACCCCAATGCCTGAACCGAATTTTTTGAAACTTGGTATGTATATTACTACTAACCCAACTTAGACTTTAAACTATTATAAACGAGATATACGCTAAAACCTATAGCGGAAGTGAACAATTTAATTTGACACAAAAGACTCAACCAAACTGAATAAAACTCGGTATGTGTATTAGAACTAATGTCATCATTATAATAAGCCGTACCAACATTTCTAGGGACGGGCAGGAGTGGGGGTTGTAAGGGAGGCCTAAAATTAAAAATAGCGATATTTCGTTTCCTATTGGTTTTTCGGAAAATGTGTATATAACAAAAGTTGATTATTGTGTTATTTAGAGTAACTTTTGTTATATTCACTTTTGTCTTATTACAAAGTATAAACGAGATATACGCTAAAAACATTAGTTAGGCGCTGTCAACTGAACATCTGCCTTTGCACCAGCTGCTACTAAATTATAATCTATATTAACAAACATGCTCATAACAAAAACAGTTCCATTGTTATTTAGAGTAACTTAATATATATCTTGGTCGTATTAAAAATATCAATATTGTAGCCTGCAATTCATTCCAATTTTTGAATAAGTTATACCATTCAATCTTTTAATTTAATTTTTTCTCACCATGATATATTTTGACGATAAACAAGAACATTTCAAGTATATGAAGCATTTTAAAAACAAGTAACTGTTTCATGAGGAGCAAAGTATATTACTCCCCCCCCCCCCTTCCTCTGTCTTTTACCGGAACATTAATTAATCGGAAGTAAGTAATTTCTTCCTTTAATGTGTTTAAAAAATCAATTAATTCACAAAAAACAAAAGTATTTAAACATACATAATTAGAATTTAATATAGAATGTAAATATAAGGTAATGTGAACGGAATTGAGAGTTAGAATTAATCATGTTCTGTTGGTTAACCTGGAGCGTCGGGGAGGGGTGGGGAGACCTTCCTGTAATCTAGAACCTCTCTCACTCCCTCTTTCTTAACTCGGCTGTTATATTCACTTTTTTCCTATACCGAATTATAAACGAGATATACGCTAAAACCTATAGCGGAAGTGTATTTTGTTTATTAGAGTAACTTTTGTTATATACACTTTTTCGTATAACGTACTATAAACGAGATATACGTTAAAACCTATAGTGGGAGTCAACAATTTTATATGGCACAAAAGACTCAACCGAATTAAACGAAACTCCGTATGTGTATTAGCACTAACACCTTCATTATAATAAGCCATACCAACATTTCTAGAGACGGACTGGATTTGGGGTTGTAAGGGAGGCCTGAAATTAAAAATAGTGATATTTCGTTTTCTATTGGGTTTTTTGCAAATATGCACATGACAAAAGTTGTTGACTTTGTTATTTAAAGTAACTTTTGTTATATTCAATTTTGTCGTATAACAAAGTATAAACGAGATATACACTAAATACTAAAGCGGGAGCCAACTATTTTGTTGGGCACTAACGATTGAACCGAAATTAACAAAACTCGGTATGTGAATTAGCATTAATTCTTCCATGATTATAAGCTATATTAACATTTGTAGGTCTAAACGGGAGTGGGGCTTATGTGGGAGGCCTGAAATAAAAACTAGCGATATTTCATTGTCTATTTGTTTTTAGATATACGTGCTCATAACAAAAGTTGTTTACTTTGTTATTTAGAGTTACTTTTATTTTATACATTTTTTTCGGGAAGCAAGTAATTCGCTTAGAAATATTGATATGTTCAACAATTCTTTACAATACCAACTACCAGGAACCTCCCCTGGAAAAATAAATTCAAATCTATGTTAATATGTTATCCTTAATAAACCAAATCTATGCATAATGCACAGGAGACAGGAAATATGAAAATATGGAGGACATTGAAGTCTTACATAAAAAATTAATTTTATTATTAACAAATCCGTAGCAATGACGGGTATGAACCCGAAGCATTGGTATGGGTAAATGTTAAAATATTGTGCAAAGTAAAGCCTTGCCAAAATAATATCACAATTCAGCCTCAAATGAATTCCCGGGCGAAGCCGGGTATCTAAGCTAGTATATATATAAAATTGTAACCTCTGTCTGTACATTGATTTTTTTCGCGAAATTTCACGATAACTTTTCGTTTCATATGTCATAGACACCATATCTGCATTTTGTTTCTTTCGTGTATGTTTGTTTGTTTGTTTATTTGTTTGTTTGTTACCTTTTCACGCATAAACGGCTGAACCGAATTTTATGAAACTTGGTATGTATATTACTACTAACCCAAGTTAGACTTTAGGCTATATTAATATCCTCTGAGACGAACAGGAGTGGGGGTTATAAGGGAAGCCAGAAGTTAAAAATAGCGATATTTCGTTTCCTATTGGTTTTTCGGCAAATATGAACATAACAAAAGTTGTTTACTTTGTTATTTAGAGTGACTTTTGTTATATACATTTTTTTCGTATACTGAATTATAAACGAGATATACGCTAAAACCTATAGCGGAAGTGAACAATTTTATTTGGAACAAAAGACCCAACCGAAATAAATAAAACTCGGTATGTGTATTAGCACTAACGCTTTCATTATAATAAGCCATACTAACATTTCTAGGGACGGGCAGGAGTGGGGGTTGTAAGGGAGGCCTGAATATAAAATTGCGGTATTTCGTTATCTATTCATTTTTCGGCAAATATGAACATAACAAAAGTTGTTTATTTTGTTATTTAGAGTAACTTTTGTATATACACTTTTTTCTTATACCGAATTATAAACCAGATATACACTTTAAACTAAAGCGAGAGTGAACATTTATTGGGCGCTAACGATTAAACCGAACTTAAAAACTCGGTATGTCAATTAGCATTAATTCTTCCATGATTATAAGCTATATTAAAATTTTTAGGTTAGAACGGGAGTGGGGGTTATAAGGGAGGCTTGAAATAAAAATTCGCGATATTTCATTGTCTATTTGTTATTCGACAAACATGCACATAACAAAAGTTGTTTACTTAGTTATTTAGATTAACTTTTCTTTTATACATTTCTCCAGGAACAATGTATGGAGCAAGTAATTTGCGTAGAAATATTGATATGCTCAACAATTCATTCAAATTTGAACTATCAGGTACCTCACCTGGAAAAATTGATTCAAATCTATGTTAATAGTTTGTCCTTAATAACTGAAATCTATGCATAATGCACAGGAAACGGGAAATATAACAAAATATGAAATATGACAATTTGGAGACAGTGAAGACTTACATAAAAAATTGTATTATTAAAAAATGCCAACAACGGGTATTAGCCCTAAACACTGGGGCGGGTAAATGTCAAAATATTGTGCAAAGTAAAGTCTTGCCAAAAAATACCATCACCATTCAGCCTCAAATCAATTCCCGAACGAAGCCGGGTATCTGAGCTAGTATATATATATATATATATATATATATATATATATATATATATATATATATATATATACACTCTAAGGTACCCGGCTTCGCTGGGGAAATCATTTGAGGTGGAATGATTGTATTTTGTTTTTGGGAATGCCTCTATGTTCTATGTTTGGGATTAGTGAAGGGGGGGGGCAGTATACTTTACTTGGTGCAATCTGTTGCTGGCGTTTAAAAATAACATAGATTTGAATTATTAAGGATAAAATTTTAACATGGATTTGAATTAATTTACCCAGTTGAGGTACCGGGTAGTTCATATTAGAATGAAATGTTGAGCATAACACAATATTTCTTCGCACATTACTTGTTTCATACCTTATTTTACAAAAAGAAAAAAAGTATAAAACAAAAGTTGCTCTAAATAACAAAGTAAACAACTTTTGTTATGTGCAAGTTTGCCGAAAAACAAATAGAAAATGAAATTTTGCAAACTTTTACTTCAAGCCTCCCTTATTTTAATAATAATACTTTAAATTTTAATATAGGTTATAATCATAGAAGAATTAATGCTAATTCACATACCGAGTTTTGTTAAGTTCGGTTCAATCATTAGTGCCCAACAAAATTGTTGGCTCCCTCTAAAGTTTTAGTGTATATCTCGTTTATACTTTGTTATAAGACAAAAGTGAATATCACAAAAGTTACTCTAAATAACAAAATAAACAACTATTGTCATGTACATATTTGCCGAAAAACCAATAGAAAACGAATTATCACTATTTTTAATTTCAGGCCTCCCTACAACCCCCACTCCTGCTCACCCGTAGAAATGTTGGTACAGCTTATTATCATGTAGGAGTTAGTGCTAATACACATCCCGAGATTCGTTCAGTTCGGTTGAGTCTTTTGTGCCAAATAAAATTGTTGACTCGCACTATAGCTTTCAGCGTTTAACTCATTTATACTTCGGTATACCACAACCGTTTACATTACAAAAGCTACTTTAAATAACAAAATAAACCACTTTTGTTATGTAGATATTAGCCGAAAAAGCAATAGGAAACGAAATATCTCTATTTTTAATTTCAGACCTTCCTTATTACCCCTACTCCTATTCGTCTCAGAGAATATTAATATTGCCTAAAGTCTAATTTGGGTTTGTACTAATATACATACATACCAAGTTTTATAAAATTCGGTTCATCCGTTTATGCGTGAAAAGGTAACAAATAAACAAACACCAAAGAAACAAATTGCAGATATTTTGAAAATGGCGTCATGGGTACAGCCTTGATAGGTGATTTCTCTTACGGGAAATCTTCTAAAAGTTATTAATATAAAAAATATTCTACACTGAAAGTAAATTAATATTTAGATACTGTAATTTTGGTTTTATAATATTTTCCCAAGGCGCCCATAATAACAGTATTATTTGGAATTTTCTATTTCTCACTGCTCTCATCCCAATTACATCCGGTTAATACTTCATTTTAATATATATGGCATTCTTGGATTTTTAGTGCTATTTTATTTTTAAAATACTTTGCAAATAATATTATAATACAATATTAATTCTATTTTTAATTAGTATTGTAGTGGAAATTGCATTAAATTAAACTTTTTTTCTTTCTTCCGGTCAAACTGGGTATAAAATGGATCCATATATAGAATGTTTTATTTGTTTTTCTTAACTATGATCATTTGGAAGCCCCAATTTTATTTTTTAGTAATAGTTTTGGAAAATAATAGTCTTTTTTTAAAAATAAAAAATTCTTATTCTTATTAATCTTTATAATTTTAATTTTAAAAACATGTCATTATTTGAATAGCATATCAATATTTAATTTTGAAACCTAAGGTACGGACAGAAGACGAGGATATTTATACTTTTTAAATAGTTTAAGTAGATTCAATTATTCGAATTTAGTCATTGGATAAATCACGCGAAATTATACATTTTTTTTTTCACAAATGTAAACTTTATAACTGAAGAACGGGAACAGATAAACCATTATTATTTTAGATATATACTTACTTTTAACTAGCGCTAGAAGATTGGTCTACAAAAAGGGAAGAGTTGTTTTAAAATTTGTTAGGGAATAACTCTTTTTACGGATACATTCGAACAGTCATAAATAATTCAATAACATGTCTCACCTAAAGTTTTTTCTCTTAATTAACTAAGTTAGTCTGTCTGATTGTTTATACTATATATGTTTAATATAATATCTTTCAGGAATGAAATCGTTTCAACGTCTATTATTTCACATCATATTTGCCATAGCTTTATGTCTTTGTGCGGGGGGGGGGGGTATATCATTATCAAAACAGACAATTGGAAAGCATATTTCATTCAATAGATTCGAGTGATAATCACAAAATCAGCATTTATTTTTATTTTTAGGCCTTTCGATTGAGATCAATGTCTAAAAATTATTAACGAATCTTTTCTTTGTATTCAATAGAAACATAACGCTTATATTTAATTTCGATTCCTCCTTCGAATTTCGTAAATATTTGTTCTTACTTCGGGGTTAAGTCAGTATATTTAGTTTGTGAAACAATAATGGTTGTATTAAAATGTATTTATGATTTATTAAAACGATTATTTTTCTCCAAAGTATTTCTAAATAAGTGTTTTACAATTGGCATCACTTTTATAGATAAGACGATATGTTCTAGGTGAGGGCATTCAGTTGGCAGCTTATATCAATAAACAGCTGTGTACTACTCCCTGCAATCACTCGGATTCATATTAAAATGTATGAGTAATTCGACTGCCATTCGGCTTAGTTTTATCTTTGGGTAAATTGTGATAAATGGCTGGGAATTTCGTTCCGTTTCGTATTTTTTAAGCGATGGAAATAGTTAGCAAGTTCGCCCTATCTATGGATCGATGGAAAAAGCTGCTTCGGCATTGCCTCTAATTTTAACGTAATCGGCATATTGATGGAAACTATAACAGTTTATGATTTAGGTTCGTATTATTTATCAAGTTATTCGATCGTTGGACTCGTCCGGTGTAATTTGATGTTGGAAACGATCCATGTATATGTTATTCTGTTTGTCATTATATTGGTTTTGAGTAAGAGGAGTTGACAGTTTCTCTATTGTGTTGCAGTGTGTAAAGCTTACTATGGCTAGTCTTGTGGAAATAGATAATCTAAGTAATACTGAACATATAACTAAACTTTTCCCAAAGTGTAGGCCAAGGGATATCAATTTGAATTCTGTACCTGACAATGAAACATACATAATGGAACCGAAACAAAGGCATAATAGGTGAGTCGATTTTTTAAAAACATTCTTTCTTGGCTTGCTTATTGCTCTGCTCTTAATGTCACACTTCATTCCCAGATCATTTTAGTGCACTTTTGCTTACGCATAGGCAGAGGGCTTTATCATTATATAACCTTTAATAGGAAGTTAGAGTTAAAGCTATAATCTTTATTATTGATAAATGTGTCTACTTGTTTACATGTATCATATTATTAACATTTCTCTAGTGTTACATTAGTCATAACATCATCTATCTTTGTTTCTATTATAGACTGGCTTAAAATGTCTGCCCTACACTTTATTATTTTGCAGTATGGTTATTATTGGGGTTTTTTAAAGTCTTTTCCTGTGTTATAGTTTATCGGCATAGAAACAGCCCGACACGCTTGTAACTTGCCTCTATCATTTTGCCCCTTTTTCGACATTTTTAACTTCTTAGATTCTCATCATTATCTTGTTTGTTATAAATTGGCAAATTCTCTTGTCTCGGGGATGATTTTCTAATCGATTGATATAAGAATATTATTTAGTGATTTCTATGCTATAAACATGTGTATGGATGAAACCTACTTGTTCTGATAAACTGTATGAGTTAAACAAATCCACCTTTATTTGTACATTCAATAGCACACTTCTAGACACACATATTTTGCAGGAATAATTTCACTTCGGTCTATATAATTGAGAATTATCGACTATCCTGTAATATTTATATTTGAAAATGAAATGGGAATGAGTGGCTTTAAAAGAGCATTTTGAATTTTCCTTTTTTACAAATTGTTTTATGTATGTCCCCCATTTATAAAATAACACTGACAAACATTTGTCTTTGTCCTTTACATTAAAAAATATCAGTCAAGCTTTTCGAAATAAATAGTGCAATGTAACATATGATTTGTAACTTGTGTTTCATTGAAAATAAATTGAAATGTATATTTTCGTATTTAAACTAGTTCTTTTACATTATTTATCTTTTTGTTTCTATTCTGTTTTGGTTAGGTATATTTTAGTTTGATTCGTTTTTTCTATATTGATTAATTCTTTTATTGTCGGTAGAATCATCAGTTAGAAGCATTGAGGGCATTTTTCAATAGTGTATTTTCCTTCGACTCATTTCCCTCTCTCAGTTATAATCTGAGTACTATGTTCAACTTTAGGTATTACCTGTTGCTATGGTTCCTCTTGCCCAAAACAACCAATTACACAAAATAAGTGTGGGTCTTTCAAATGAGAATAAAAGTTTTCTGATCCATTATTCTATTCTTAAGTCTTTATATATATATATATATATATATATATATATATATATATATATATATATATCCCTGTCCTGAGATCTTATGCTTGTGCAAATTTTGTGCCTTTTGATGTCATGCGGTCCAATGATTTTTATCTAACTGTTTTCATCTTTAGTATGCAAGAGATGAACAGATAGTTATATTTTTAGACTTTTAATCTTATTTTATTTTTGTTTAATAAGTGTGCCCACAAATTTTTGTTGAAATTAACGGGGTCTTACATTTCAAGCTTGAACTCAGTGTTAGGTTCTTGCCAAATGTACTTTCGACTATCAGAACTGAAAATGTTGAATTTTCGTTTGTCCAAAGAAATTCTTCAAAATCTTAGGTCCTTGTGAACATACGTATGTTGCAAACTGAAATTTGTTGTTCACTTCCTTAGTGACATTTTTTTTCTCTTTTGGTTTCTGCCATAATAATTATTTTAGTGAATTAATTTTTTTACTGTCTATAGCAAGTAAATGGTATTGGCAGTAGATTATCTTTTCCTGGCAGCTAATGAAGTGGCATCACAATCGACAATCTTGTGTAGCAACTTTTATTCGCCAGGGTTGTTAGAAATCTAATCTCTCTCTTTAAATGTTTTACTATATTTTGAATAGGATTAAAAGTAAATTTGAATTGATTTGTTATTTGTTGGTTACTCCTTAGGAATGTAATTTAACTGTCTGATTTTAAAAAAACAAACAAAAAAAAAACATAGTATTCACCAGTTTTATCCCTGTTGTTTTGGTAAAGATTGAGAATGGTGTGAGTTTAAGTGTCAATCCCCATTTTAAGTTTAATGAAAGAATAATGATTTAATTGTTCTATCTGGAACTAATGGAAAACTGCGCATTTACTTTATGGGCCCTCAGAATTTATTCTTACATTTATTTTACACTCAAATTTTTGAAATAAATATCTCAGGAAAATTCCTTAAGCCTTTTGAAATTTGTGGAAAAAATGGAGTGTGGCATTAATTGTTTGATCCCGTGTAATAAATTTAATAAAATCAAACTAATTGACATAATTTATTTATTATATATTGATGAGTTATGTGTGGCTCAGACACCAATAATTCAGTCACTAGCTTTAAAAGACTATGGATTGAAATCGAAATTTAAAAACACAATATTATGACTCGAATTCATGTTGAAGAAAATAAAAAAACATGACGTAAGAGAAATTAAAGCTTCACTATAATATTTATGAAAAGGCAATAAAACATCTCATCGATTTTTCTCTGAAACTTTAGTGTAATATTGACTTTAAAATCTGGGATTAAGAACTTACTAAAATAGAATAAATAATATGTAACCTCAAAAATAAATAAATAAAGCAAAAGAAAAAGGTTAAACGATGTCTGAATTGCACACTTAATCTGAAAGTAGTCAGTATCAGCCCTTAATGGAGGAATCACAACAAATGATAATTTGTTGTAAACTGTTATTATTTGTCTTTCTTTTTTTTTCTTTCTAAGTAATAGGTTTTAAATAATAATTATAATGATTATATCAGCTGATCCATTGTAACATCTACTTACTTATAACATCAATGAGAAGACCATATTAGAAACAAAAAAGTGAGACACTTCAAAATAAATCGAGTTAAATATTAGACCTCTCACTAGGACTCTAAAATTCAATTATTGCTCGTAAAAATAAGCATAGACACACTATTTAGCCAGGGAGAACAAAGGAGGCTGCTGGGGGATCTTTTGTCGGAGAATTTTTATGTCTCATTTTTGTTTACTGGTGGCTGAAAATATTAAGGACCAGAAATAACTAGCCATATACTATGAAGTAACAGGTTAAACCATGTATAAATCTGTCTTTTTCATATATACCCCTTATGATTATTTCTATTTCATTCTCAAGGTTTCTTAATAAGTATATGCACTAAGAACATTTTAAAGAAATTCGTTCAGAAAATAATTTAGAGATTAAATAAGATTTTTCGAAAATTCATTTCTTACATTTGGACCCATCCTATAGTGTACTGCTTTAGAGAAAGCTCGAAAAGACCCATAATGACAGAATATCAGGGAAATTCAAATTTCAATGCTAAATAAGCTAAATATTATCTAACCAAACAGTTTCCACTCATTCAATGACTTTCACAAATACATTTTGTTGAATAATTTGCAAGACTGTAGGCTGTAATTCGACTAAGTGCTTCGTTGACAAACTGTATTTTATTAAATGTAGTTTTAGAAATATAAATATTAAGTGACAGGACATATTATATACTTATGATTGGCAGATAGTCTAATCAGCCTGATAATTACTATGCAGAGTATGGGAGTGTACAACCTCAAAGTTATGATTTCTTTTAAGCACCATCACCTCAACTATCACTGGGTCCTCAAGCAGTATGAACTTTATGTGAATGCCCCAATATTTAGTTTAAGTTTGGCTTCATATAGTAGTTTTGACATCAATATTATTTGTGAATTATGCAGTGTATCATCATAAATAACAGATGATTAATTTAAACATCTAAAAAAATATTGAGATCTACTAGCCTTTTATACAATTTTAATTGATTCATTGGAACTGGTTATTCTCATTCTTTTAAAAGTCAAAAAGACATTTTTGGATACTCAAGTACACTAGAATGCAGTATGAAAACTTTCCTCAATATAATTTATCATTGTATATTGCATTTGTCCAATATTCTTGTATTTTTTTATAAAAATGTTTCACCTCTATTACATAATAAAGGCAGTTCTAATAGCTTGTCCGGACAACAAGTATAACTATATTAGCAATTGCACAATCTGAATAGTCCACTTCTTACGATAATTTGTTCTGCAATGTGTACCTAATCTAGAATCCAATGAGTACCTCTAAAAGAGTCGATTTATAATATTTTAAAAATAGCTTGACTCCTTCTGTTGGTCCATATAGATATTAAAAAGGGTGCTCTATTAATTTATTAAGCCCTATTGCTTAAGTAAGGGTAGCCCTAGGTATGTCTCCATGATTCCATTCCCAATTCCACATTAACCTTAATTTTTAGCAAGGGTTGTTTTGAGTTTTTCGTTTGTTTTTTTGGATTATTTGTAGTTATATCTCGAATTTGGACCTTTTGGCTAGTAGTTGATGTAAAAGCACATTAAAATAGCCACTATTCGGTGGCTAACTAAAAACAATTCGGAATTTTATTAAAACACATATTTGCATGCTATATATGTTACTGGCGAAATTCGAAATGTAAGCAAAGTATTATATCTAGGAATTTTTCAGATTCCATGCAATTATTTGACCAACAGTGAAATTCTTCTCTTCAAGAAGTGTTTCTGATTCTATGAGTAGCAAATCTCTCTTCCCCTTCTATTTCCTGTTGGAATTTAGGTTTTCCCAAATTAGTATTATGTTACCTATTTTGTGTAGTACCTGTTGTTTTACCAATGAAAATGGAAAATAGGAAATGAATGATACTTGTAATCAAGTGTTGGTATTTATGATATGCATCTTTCCATTTTAAATATCTCTTTCATGCAGTTTTGCATTTTAATTTATTTATATTTCGAACTGAAAACAGATAGTTTATAAATCTCTGAGATTTTAGTTATGGTCACTTCTGACAGTGATTTGAATTTTTCAGTGTTTTTAGTGCGACAAAATAAGTTGTGTTAGTATGTTTATTTTATCGTAAACATAAAATACTATGTTGTTCAATAGTGTTTGGTCATGTAATATAATGTTACTTGTGTTTGGTCATGTAACATAATGTTACTTGTTTTAGTTCATGGAATGATATCTGTGATAGTGACTGTAACTAGTTATGGCCAGTGAATAACTACTAGATTTTTTTTCTTCAAATTTCTAAAAAATGACATACATTTACTGAAAATGATGTCACAAAGCCAAGAGAAGAAAATCACAAACAGACATATTCAATCTACAGGATTAAAGTTTTGGTTCATAGAACGGATATTTTTCAAATTTTTACTCAATGTGAATGTTTTTACCCTTATTTATTATTATAGGTTCAACACCACGAGAATAACAATTATCTTGAAGAATAAGTTACATAGAAAAGCTATATACAGTCAATTTTATCTACTGAAGGGGGGAGGGCTGTTAGAAAAATGGTGTATTCACTGCACTAAATAGGGATTTCCATGATCAAAATGTTTTTATTCACCAGTCATGAGGAATTATTTAAAGTTAACAACAGACATGGAAACATAAAAATGGCATGGCCAATATGGAGGGGTAGGGGCTTTCAAGGGTATCCCGTCATCTCTTGTAAAAATTGTGCAGCTGTATCAGTAGCAAGTTCATGTCTGCCTCAAAAAGGCTGGTTTCGTTCAGTCAGAAATATTTTAATGGCAAAACATTTTTTTTTGTGTCGAGTCTCATCCTCCGTGTATCTTTGAATGAAAGCAACAGTAAGTTGATTGCTCAGAAAGAATGTCGAAATAATTATCAAATAGACATTGAGTAATTCTAACCCAAAGTTTCTGTTACAGTTGTGTTAACTTCTATAGCAACATTTTTAATGCAATTTTTAAGAAATTTAACTTCGTATTTTCCTTGCTCATCTCTTTTTCTTCCTCCATTCTAGTTTATTTTTTACTTATTTCTATTTGCGCATTTTGATCCCTCTAGTACTTTATTTTAATTGTATCTATTTTTCGTTTTATTTCTATTCATTTTCACCTACTTTTTTTTGGCCAGAGTTACAATTTGTCCTTTTTTCAGTCTGCCCTATTTAATATGTAATGGATATCATACTTATAATAATTTGCTTGAAACATGCTTCCCAGGAAAAAGGAGGTTTTAATGGTTCCTCTTATATAGTGGTAAATATATATTCTTCAGTATAAAACTTTCTGAGTAAAAAGAAAATTAATATTAAAACTTATCTGTGTGAGTATCTGTATTTGTTGTTTATTTATTTATTCTGTTTTATTGTGTGTAAGTGATAAAACTTCTGTAAGTTCTAGTTCTTTTTGGTTGTAACATTTGGATATCAGTGATTTTGACTAATATTCTATCCTTTGTAGTTCCTTTTTTATTTTTTGAAAATGCTATTGTGCCTTAGGCACAAATTTCTCTTCTTTTTTTCCATTTGTTCACATATTACACCTTACCTTTCATCAATGCTTCACTCTTCTTTAATGTATGTGCAAATTTTTAGGGATTATTTTACTTAATTTTCGTGTAGAAATTAGGAATATTATAAATTATTTACCTTTTTTATAAGTTTTTCTTCTTGAAAGGATTTTATTTTTGGACAAGATAAGTGTACATATGCCTGTATATGTGTCAGCATTTTACTTTAATTAGAACCATGTTTTCAAAGTATCAGTTTTTTTTTGTTTTTATTCTAATCTTTGCATCTCTTGAATAGATAGACTTTCATCAGAATTTCTATATAAGATAATTCTAACATGTTCCATTGGATTTCAAATTAATTAAAGTTTTTAGTTATTGAATTTTCAGATTTAGAATATAGAAACTGAAGAATATAGAATCTTCTCGATAATATTCTTATGTTTGGCTTAAGACTTCGCTGTCTTAACTTAATTATTATTTATGCTGAAATTGTTAGAGAAATAGTGCCAGCAATTTTAATAAAATACACTATTTAATGAGTATGAAGTTATATTATTTGTAGGAATGGGTGTTACTGGCTTTGTTGAAAGAAAAATTATGCAAGAATGTTTTTATTAAAACTCTTATAACTATTTTTGTTTTTATTCGGATATGCCGATGTTAAAACATGTGTTGTATTTGAGTTACAGAGTTGGTGAGGTCTTGTTTTGAAGCTAGGGGCCTAAAGAATGCCATTACATTATTTGTCAATTTCGATTCATTTAAATGGATAATGTAAGGTAATTTACAAGAGTACAATCACTTATTTTGTATTAATGGATATAAATATTTTAGTATATTGGAGGCATGTATTTGTGTTTGTATGTTGTGTAACACATTCCTTGTGTCTGTTCATAGAATCATTAAAGGGTTTATACACATCAACAAATGGCACAGGTTTCTTCAATTTAAATGTGTTTATTTTTTTTAAGTTGTTCATTGTATTTGAAATCTGCAGTGCACACTTACTAACATAATTTTCTAATGAGTTATTATTTGTCTGTAATTCATTATAGCTATTGAGTTCATAAATCTAAATATGAATAAAAGTAGAAGAGACTAGATGATTTGTATTCCTGGCTTCGAAAGAATTCACCTTGGATATTTCTCCTAATAAGTCTTTAAAACCTATAAATTATTTATTTAATTGGAAAGGGATTTTCATTCTACGTTATCCCTCAACACTATAAATACAATGGGCCATATATTAAGCTTTAAATGAGACCTCAAATAACACTGTATAATAAAGTACAACCATGAACGTTCGTTTTACCTATACATGAATTTCCTTTTGAAAATATAAAACCTCTAAACAGATTATGGTACATTACAAAACTTTTTCATATTACTATGCTTTGATATGCAATTGAAGTTAGGGGGTAAAAATATATAGTGATCATATTGTTCAGCCTAAACTACTCAGTGGATTTTCCCTTTATGCACCTTTTGTTTGTTAATTCTTAAATTAACCAATTAATCCTTAAAAAAATAATCGAAATCCAGAATTTTCTTATAGGGAAAGAAATAGTGTCATCCAAAATTGTATATAATTGCTGCCTTTAAGTCCCAACCTTGTGTTGATTACCCCCCCCCCTCCCTCCCAATTTGGCTTATAAAAAGAACCTATGAATCTTATGTTCTTAAACTGATAATCTCAGTAAACAGACTGGCTACTTAAAATGTTCTGATGTGTATTTTCTCAACATATGTTTTTATTAATGACTGAAATGATAAAAATATATCTTTTGTTTGGGAGTCTTTTGTAGAATAAATTTGTTTTTATTCCTCAGTACAATTCAAAACTATTCTGGAGGTCCAGTGTCTAGACCACTGAACTCAAGGAACATGATGAGATTCAAATATTTAGAAAATTCTTAATAATTTTTCAATATAGAGATTTGAAACATTCATTTGTTGAAAAAGGTTTTTCTTTTGTTTAAAGAATTATTCTAAGGCCCTAAAATTGAGGATGTACCATGAGTCTAATTTTATTTTACTAGGAAGAGAAATAGTAAATCACCTTTTATTCAGATGTCTTATTTCAATTGGAAATATATAACATTTTTCATTGATAGAAATTTTAAGTCCTCATGTTTAACATCATAGTTATTATATTTATGTGTTTCATTTTAAAAATAAGTTTACTACAAAAACTAAAAATCTTATGTGGACACCACATGACTTCCTTGTACTCTTATTAAATTAAATAAACTCATTGTTCGGCTGCACTTCATTTAAAATTATTTCACTTGAAATTGACATACAATATCCCCATTCCAATGCATCGGATCAAAAAATGTGATAGAATACAATTTATAGATTCTTATATGATAAAAAAAAAAGTCCTATACAAATGCTCTATACCTCTAACTGGTAAGGAGAAATTTGCAATTATTATTTTTCCTCTCCAAGCCCCCCCCCCCTCCTTCTTCATAGATTTCAATCCTTGGTATGAAATTTGACATTCTAAGGCTTGTCATTTTTGAGTTTTGTGAGATACATATATACAGACTCAAACTAGTCAAAATGGATTCTGGTTGGGGGGGGGGTTCAAAATGTAGAATTCCATTAAAATCTGGAAACCAAAATTTGTTGTGATTACAATTCTTTCTTTTTCTCTGTAAAGGGAAGTAAAAAAGGGACATATTCAAAATTAAGGGTGAGGATAAATAGAATGCTTTGTTTCTTTTCTCTCTACTGGTAGTGAAATTGGCCAAATGCTCCTTATTTTTCCACTACTAACTGCTCACTTAATTTTGCCCATACCATTTTAATCACCAGTCAGCAATTATTTATATTTTGGTAGAAAACAAATGATTATAATGTATCTTTGTATTAGCTATATTCTGTTGTACCACTTTCATCATTTTAGTTAGTTAACTTACTAATTGACTTTAATCGATATTGTCCACCTGAAAATAATTTTCAGATATTGATGGACTGAAAATAACTCTTTAAAGTAGTTTTTCTCTCTCATAAGGAAAGTTCATTTTTTCTTCATTCACATTCTATAGAGACTATGAACTTCAGTACCACATTTGTAAATTGCCTTTTTAATAACTTGCTGATACAGTATCTCATTCTTTTCCAGCCACATCCATCATAAATTACTCTTCCTGTTTTTTAATAGAGTGGACTTGCATTGATGCCATCAATTTTGTGCTATAAGCTTCTTGGTAGGATAGTTCCATTACTTTAGCAATTAGTCTCATATTCTTAATGTGAAGTCCTTTTTGTTTTTGTCCACACTTTCAGCCATTAAACCTGTGGAATGTTTGTATATCCGTTTAAAATATATCAGTCTTCCAATCCAACTCGAAAAACTGTTATACTGAACAAAATCTTAAATATATATATATATATATATATATATATATATATATATATATACTGCACTTCATAAAATATCTGCTTAGCTACTAGACCACAAATAAAGTAAACTTAATGAATGGCATAGCAAATTTATTGCTGAGGTGTAATGTTTTTATCAAGTGTTAGAGAACAGGGATTAACCTCAAATTAAAATTTTCAGTCAAGGGTTATGCGAAAAAAAACCGAAGAAGTATGAAGAACTAAATAAATACACACACACACACGCACGTATGTAAATATTGACTCACCCGTAGAATTCTATAATTAGTTTTTATTTGAACATTAAAGAAATTTAGTATTTAGTTTGAAAAGTTGTTTTTATGGATTGTATATTTATGTTTTGGCCATATTTGACTGTCCTGAACACTTGTTAATAATCTCATTAGTTTGTGTTGTGGAGACAGTGCCAGTATAGTTGATAACATACTTATCCCCAAACTACAGGTACCAGTTCAGGGTCTGAGATCAGTCACTACATTTTATTTAGCTTTGGTGTTACCAAGTTTTTAGAAAGCTGTAAGCTTTACTCTTCCTTCAATGCTGGCCTTGGCTCTTCATGAGCTGTGGTGCTTACAACTTTCATTTACACTTCGATGTATTATCTTTGAAGGGACCTCGGTCTTTTTTGCCATCAGGAACCAAGCTAAATATAAGTGAATGCAGTATCTTCATGTACCTCTTTAATCACCCACAATTTGTTAAATTTTTAACATTTATTTCTGACTTTATTAGTTGAGTTAGTTATTAATTGCATATTTACCAATGAGTAAGGTCCAATCATTAGTATAGTTGATATAAATCACAGCTCCTCTTAACATTTAGTCAGTCTCATAAAATGGTTGGATGCCAATAAAGAAAACTTAATTAATTGATATATTAAATTGATAAATGAGTGTGCTGAAAGTTGCTCTTAAGGAGTCCAAAAGTACTATGTAGAAAATTGTTCCAAATGATAAATGTTAATAATTAAAAGTAGATACCTCAACATTTTCAGATAGGTTTCTTTTTATTCTTCTTTGAGAAAAGTTTTCATCTGAAGTTTATTTAATTGGACTTCATATTATTAATGTATCTTGGATATTTTTCCTTGCATCAGTTGTCGCTTTTATTTAATGGTTATTTCTAAACTTCTCTACTTACTCTGTCTTGGTAGCCAACAAAATAGCCTGTGATTGTCTGTGCTTGGTAGCCGAATTGTGATTAGCTTATATCAGTGAAAAATTCTTATAATTGATTGAAGTTGATAAAATATCTGGTCAATAAATTTCACTCAGGATTCAATAACTGAATTTATTCTTGATTTCTCTACAACTTGCTCACAATCAGAACATTAAAAAAAGTCACACAGCCTGCAAAAACTAAGCAGATTTTTTTTCATACAATTTCACAATAAACATTCCTCATTTCATAGTTTTGTAGACTTCCTTGCTGGGTAAACAGTTTTTCTGGTCAGTACTAGCTTCCTTTGCTGCCATCAGTCTTTTCGGTCATAGGAAAGTGAATTTTCAGAAATTCTTCTTTTGCCTTCCTTTTAGTCGACTAAATAGGACATTTAGTCGCCCTCTGTACTGCGAGCTAACAGCAATAGTGGCCAACCTCAAGATGGCAACCGAATAAAAATGAGCATTACTCTGAACGAGAAGATTACTGGAGCAGAAAGCTTCTGCAAGTCAGAATAATTTGCCATCTATTTATGTAATATGAGTGTGAGATGTTATTTTTAAGGCCATAAAATAACATCCCACACTAATAAGCCAAACACAATTTGAAATGATACATAGATGGTCATATATCTCATATTTAATTCTGTGTTTCTCCCATAGTTAGTGTGTTATGAAAATAATTGGTGGTATTTATGATAGTGTTTTATTAGATCCTATGTGTAGGAGTAGGGTTCTACTTTGCGATAAATACTAATAAAATACTTCTAACTTTGTCATTAGTGGTTTAATCATCATTTTTTATACGAGTCAACAGTTTTTACAACTGTTGGGACTCAAACCTGGGTATTTAACACAGTCACTAACTGAGCTAGTTATAGAATTCAGAGCTGGATGGCCCAGGAGAGACCCGGCTTTGTGTCCCGAAATGTTAATAAAAAGTCTTATATATAAAATAAATTAAATTGTTATTAATTACTTATGGACAGTATATTCCCTTCTTAACATCTATAAGAAATAGTTTTTAACTTTGTTATTATTTGAGATTCGACAAATTCAGGAAGTAATGTGACCAAAGTGAATGGCTATGAAACATTACTCTAATTCATCCCATAAGTGCAGTCATATTTATGATTTAATTATCCCCCCCCCTCACTTACCCTCTGTCTTCCACATCTGGTTTCATTTCCATAGAACCATTGATTTCATACAAAACACAAAAGTATCGAATTAGGAAAAAATAAATATTCACTAAGAGTGAATCCAAATTTATTAAGATGCCTGCTTAATGTGGAATAAATGTATTTCTCAGATAGTAGTCATGAGTAACTAGAAGCAATGGCTCTTAATGTGTCACTAATATTAAATATTACTTTAAACAAGTAGCATTAATATTTAATTTAGCACCCATGTAGCCCTTGGTCTTTTATTGCGCAGTGTTATGTCCGCACTTACCCATATACTTGTGAATCTATATGTATTTGCTATAGACCATATATGAGGATCACATAAGTTCATAATGTCTATAAATTATTTTATTGAAAAACTATAATTATTTTTTCTTATTTTGTTTTGCTCAGAGAATGCGAAGAAGGTGAAAGTTGTCGAGAAGAAAGCTCAACTGAGGAAAGTAATGGCGAAGAACAAGGACAAGAAAATAAAGTTGTCTTGCAGCTGTCATCAACCAAGCCTTCCTCTTATAAACTCAGAGATTCAAGGTTTGTCCTTTTTCTTTTATAATTGTTGTTTAGTTTGTATATAACTTTTTCTTTGTGTGTAGAGGGGGGGGGGGCAAGCTGAAGAACTAATCTTGATTTCAATACACTTACATTTCTCAATTTGTCCTTTAAATTGTTCTGACTCTTCATATATCTATTTAAGGGGTTTGTCTATACCAATTTCTAACTAGCGAATTTTCTGTTTTGTGTCTTTATGAATTAAAAATTACCCAATTAATTCCTTTGTAATTTAAAGCTGTAATTAAATAAACTTATCAATAAATAAAGTTCTTTATTGGCTTGTCTTATTAATTACATTAATAATTTTTACATATCTTCCTTCAGTAATTGAAATGAATGAAATTTGTCATCCTCTGCTACTGATACAAGGTTTTATGTTGACAGTTACTTTACTACTTGAATTATTGATAGTTAGTTATTAGCTTTTGTTGAGACTATTACCAGATATTATTACACTTACTTGGTTATAATCCTACCTTGTATCACTAATATTTGTCTTCTCTTAATTATTATCCATATATTTGTTTTAATGTTGTTTCTATAGGAAAATTGAAATTGCCGGTGGCCGTGAAGTGTTTAGCCAAAGTCGATTTAAAGCTATTAGGAAATCTCGCTCAGATGACAAAATGATTACACGTAAACAGAAGTCTTCCCATGAAACAGGAGCAATTTGGGAAGTTAGAAATAAGTAAGTGCTATGTTTTGAATAATGATTTCAGTGTTAGGGTATATATATATATATATATATATATATATATATATATATATATATATATTTGGTTGGCATTGTAGACATTAGAGATCTTTAGCCACCCCAAGCAGAACTCAAAGGATTCATGAACGTTCCACCTCCTTAAACCGAGGTGGAGCTGGAATGAGTTATCTCCAGTAGACTGATGAGCTTCATTACCCAGGGGATGGTTAGTAGCCATATTACTAATGGCCAGTTTGCTAGTTAAAATGCCCTTCAACTGACAGGCTGACAGACTGATTTACTCACTAGACTCTTGCTATTCTACTATTGCCATATCAACAGCATGTAGGTGTACTAACTCCTGTGGTCACCCATTCAAGTACTGATTGTGCTCCATGTTTTTTCACGTCAGTGATCTAAAGACAGACTCCACCACTGATCTACAGGTGTGTGTGTGTGTGTGTGTGTGTGTGTGCATATAAATCTCGAAACAAACATGATAGATGCTAATTTAATGGATATTTTATTTATCTCATAATATCTCATGGAGCTTAATTTATTCAATTTAATAAATTCAGTTTTGGGTGCTTAGATTATATAGTGAATGCAATAAAATACATAGGTTACATTAAAAAAAAAAATCAACTGAGTTTCTGTAGTAACCCATTATGAGTCTAGTAGTTATAGTAGGTAATAGAGGTACCTGAAGAGGGGTGGGCGTATTGCTCTGGGGACTAAAGATTTAGCAGATGGAATTGCACACTGAGTACAACGTACCCACTGAGGCCTAACTGCATTACTTGGAAACTGAATTGAAAATTATTTGGCCTAGGCAAGCCAGGTAGGAATTGAACCTTCTTATAGCTCATAACTTGATTGCGCTTTAAATCTTACAATCTCATTTAGCTTTGTACTATAGATAACACAAAACTGGAGACTTAAAAAAAATGGCATCTAATAATGACAGTCAGCCAATAGGGCTGGTTTAATTAATATTCAATTAAAATCAATATTGGTAGCAACTGACCTACTGCTATCGCTCTTTTATATGATGATGCCTCACTCCCAAAACTGAAATTTGAATTAATGGATATATTTTAAATCTGATTTGTATTCTGCTTAAAATTTTGAGTGTTCTTTTCAGATTCGAATGAAAGTTCTCTTATAAGGTATGAAAAAGAGAAAAGAAAATTAAAAGGATTCAAATATCAATAAACTAAAAGATTTTGCAAATTAAATATCTCTTATAAAAGGAGGAGTATTTTTAATAACTGGTCTTCCACAGTATATACCTGTACAGAGTACAGTATACGGGTATTACACAATTCTGGTAAAGGTGTGATTATTTCTTGCATCAAATAATTCACCCTCCACACTTTCAAAACCAAAATTGTTCTGCTCATAAAGGTTTCTTGATCACCAACTTTGTAAGTAGTCTCAAGCCATTTTAACTGATTTTATTCGAACTCTTTAAAATTGATTGAATTTTAATTTAAGTAGTCACACTTTTTATTGTACTGTTTAAAAAATACAGCAAGGCTATATTCTGACATGATCCTATTACAAAGATTAATTTTAATGTTTAATAATATTTGTTGTATATGTTTTAAGACAGGGGTTGGTATTCTGGCAGGTGGTGGAAGTGACTTCTAATTTAGGTAGATGACAAAAAAATGGCTATGCTTCCACTGTAACAATTTATTAAAACGACACAGCGCTTTTGATACAGTGCATCATCATCAGTCCCCTGCTGATACACAAAAACAATAATTACTTATCTCTATTAAAATATATTAGATAAAGGGTAAAATAGATAAGATATAACAATAAAAACTATCTTCCTTAGAACTAAATAACACATAAAACCTTTCATATATCAACAGGCAATTAAGTCTTCTCCTTCTCCTTTGTTCAGCAAAGAATGTCTTTCTTTGTCTAAATAGTCTATGTTAAGTTTTTTTAGATAGTTTTAATCTCCTACCTGTACTTACTTCATTTAATACAAAAATTGCCTGTTGATGTATGAAAGGTTTTATGTGTTATTTAGTTTTAAGAAAGATAGTTTTTATTGTTATATGACGAGGTTATCTATTTTACCCTTTATCTAAAATATTTTAATAGAGATAAGTAATTATTGTTTTTGTGTGTCAACAGGGCACTGATGTTGATGCACTGTATCAAAAGCGCTGTGTCGTTTTAATAAATTGTTACAGTGGAAGCATAGCCATTTTTTTGTCATCTACCTACATTAGAAATCACTTCCAGTACCTGCCTGAAGACCAACCCCTGTCTTAAAACATATACAACAAATATAATTAAACATTAAAATGAATCTTGGCAATAGGACTATCCCAGAATATAGCCTTGTTGTATTTATTAAACAGTACAATAAAAAGTGTGACTACTTAATAAATAATAATAAATTGTTACATTGGAAGCGTAACCCTTTTTTTCATCTACTTACATTTTAAGACAGGGTTTGAGTCAGGAAACTGAATTATTGGATATTAATATTTTCTCCTTAAAATGTTTGATTTAAGACCATGTGGGACCTATGGTTCATGATGGCGCTAAATGCACATACCCCCCACTTAGTATCATGAAATAATATGCAACTTGAGGCGACTTAACAGAAGTAGATATTAATCCTTATGTGTCTGTACGAGCAAGATGCTTCCAAGACCTACTCTTAAGTCTATCTTCCTCCCTCCTTTCCTTGGCACAACTGTAACTTACATTATTTGACATATTGAAAAACAGTTTTATTTTTATTAATATTTTGATTTCTGTTGCCTAAAGTGATCTTATGCTTTGCTTCAGGAACTCTGAGAGTAAAAAGAAAGTATCATGCCGTGAAGTAACTGAGACTGTTTTTTCTGCTGAAGTGCATTCCTTAAGGCATCAAAAATCTATTCAACCAAAGAGTAAGTCAATTAAATGCTGTAATGTTTAGTTTACTTATATTTGATGTACCACTCTTCCTACAAAGTAATAATGATAATGCCGAGAGTTATATTTTTTCATGTAATTTCGAATTTTAAATTATTAAGTTTCTTATATATAATTATATGTGTTACTACATAATATTGTTGTAACATGATTTGTGATTTATTCTTTTCTTTTTTTCTTTTTTTTTTAATTTTCTAGTGATATTTATTTTTTGTGTTATGACACTATGATTTTTCAGTTATAACATTTGAACTTCTGCCTGTCATCTTAATTTTAATTGACTATTGTATATTTTCTCTGTAATTTAGATATAAGTGTATGCATTGTTATTGAATATGATTGTGTAGGCTTTTTGTAAGGGGGGGGGGGCTTGATCTAATGGATATCGTAGTTTCCAGATCTATCTTGGCATAAGGTTAATTATTATCTTCATGCAGCAGTCTTTTCCTCTTCATGTTAGAACTCCAATTATTGTCAAAAAACTCAAAATAAAATAATCTTATATCAAATTGTGAATCCACTTTATCTTTGTACAGCTTTTCAAACTTCTTATTTTATTAAATATATTTTTCTACTCCGGGGATTAATTTGTTCTGATAAATATTCATTCTGAACATTGCTCTAAGTGAGGTTATTATTTCGCTCAAGTATTTTGGAATGGTTCTTTGCAGACCAGTTAATGTTTTATTATATAACAATATATTTTTAAACTTATTGCATGTCTGGAGTTTAAATGAATCATTGTACCAGAAAAAATAATTTTTCGTTAAATCTTAAATTGGTATAATTTTTGTTACTAAAATAAGTTATATTCCCATTATTTTATTTCTCTTTGGTAAAATCCAAGTTAGTTTTGCAATTTTAATTAATGGTAGAATATCAGTTTTCTAGTCGAGAGCAACAAATTGTCAATAATAACTGAGATGTAAATCTATTGGGTAGGAGAAAACTGTAAGGATAACAATAATAATAAGCAAATTACTAAAAGGAGTAATGTGGGTTTTCATAATTCAAATTAAAACGAAAATATGAAAGAGAAAAGTATGAATATTGAGAATATTGATCCAGTGGTGGTGGATAGAGTATGAGAGAGTTTAAAATTCCAGTATTTGAGTATCGTAGGAAAAGATCCAGTTCCCTCATGGAATGTTAAATCCAGAAATCTGCTAACAGTAATTGCAACTAATCTGACTTTTGCAATCTTGGTGAAGCTCTCAGAATTAGTGAAACCAACTTTAATTAAGTCTTGCACAACTAAAGTAAAATTATAAGATATTCCTAAGTTATGGTTCTATAGAGTAGTTTTATAATGAAATTTTCTATTGATCCTAAACTTTAGAATAGCTTATAATGTTACTTTAGTTCCTTAAAACTTCAATTAAATTTTGTTTTGCTCTTGATACAGATTTTATAATTGACATATCTTCTATTAACTTTTTCCAGATGGAGGAGCTGTCGTTTTTGATGATATTGAAGATACATGGCCTAGTGAAGCTGTGTCAGATGGTTCCCCTAGTCCTTCTCGAAATTGCCATCCTGGTCCTCCTGCTCACTATTTTAAAGTAATGCGGACTCATTTTTAAATTTGTTATTTAATTTTTAGTAAAATTTGCTATTTAAGTTTTGTAAAACTAGTGTATAGTAGTGACATTTAATATATTTTATTTATTATTAAGCTCTTAAGGTATGTTTAATTTTTGGAGCAGAAGATATCTGCTACTAAATGTGAGTATTTAGTTAGTTGGGGTCAGCTTTCCACAATTAAAGAATATGGTTAATTTTTAACTAGTCATATATCGGAGAATCAGCCTTATTGACAGATTGAAAAGTTTAGTTTTCAGCAATACCTGCTAAAACAGAAAAAAACTAATACTTCCCCATCACCATCTTCTTTATTTAAACAAAAAAAAATGTTTTCATTTTGGGTGATTAAGATATTTTATTAACTAACGAGTTGCTACATTCTTTACTAACCTCTGCCAAGTAACCACTGACAGGAAGGGAACATGTCATGACACATGCACATGTCCACATAAAAGTAGAACTCTTCAGTCTCAAGAGTCTTGATGATACTTTAATCACATCTAGTGAAACTCTTGGAAATAAGTTTTTTAACACTTCATAAGTAACTAAAAATACTTAGTTAACACTTTTCATTGTGGAACAAGAGCTACAACCACAATGTATATCAACATACGGGTACAATACAGGGAGGGAGAGACACACAATCGATACTCTTAAAATCCTTACAAAGAGATCCGTACATATTTTTATATAATTACAAAATATTTCCAAAAGAAACATTTGCAAACATTATAATGACATAATTAATGCCAGAAGACCTGATCAGATATCGAGATGACCATTGGAAGTCTATGAGTATATTATATAACATTTATATTTTACAGGTTGCAACATCCGTGTCAGATGGTGAATCTCTTTCTCCTGAATATGATGTGAATGGGAAGGCACAAAGGGTGATTGGTGGTCTTCCTATTGCAGATTATGAAGGATCTCCTCGACGTTATGGGCCAAAGCAGCCACCTAGTGCTGTTACTTTACTTTCTTCACCTTCATTCTACACCCCTCGCCCAGGATTTCCACAGGTATAATTTTATTTTTTGTTATACACATTATTGTAATGTAAGATTCAAAAGTGCAGAACTCCTTAGTATGTATAGATAAATTTGAGTAGAAACTAGAAAAGTAGAATTTATTATTAATCTGGAATTGTTATGCAATTTAAAACTCACTCTATCATTGTGCTTACATATTTATTGTTTTGATCGACTTCCAAGAGGAAAGAAAAATATATAAAGGTTATATCTGAACAATATACTTTCTTCTATTTTATAGTGGTACCTGATTCTTAAGAAGGCCAAGTTGTTTCATAACAGCTACAAGTAAGCTATGTGATACTTCAGTGCTACAAGTACTCGAATCAGTCATATTGTGGATAGAGGATATGATGTTTTCATATCACTTCTCACATTTAGTTGTAACCTTTAATCAGAGTCAGATACATTTTTAATATTGTAGTTCCTAATTTGCTATACGATGCTGAGTCGACACCAAAGGACTAGTAAAGGTCCGAGATTGAAGGCTGAAACTTTATAGTGCTAGACACAATTTCACATATCTTTGTAAGATTG
Organism: Riptortus pedestris; assembly: GCA_019009955.1. NCBI lineage: Eukaryota > Metazoa > Arthropoda > Insecta > Hemiptera > Alydidae > Riptortus > Riptortus pedestris. Next base: position 2,330,913 of record CM032233.1, read on the forward strand.
AACCCAGCCCCACAAAGCACATTTCGGTGTAATATTCGAAAACTACTACCAACTTCCTTTATAACAATTAATGATTACCGTCATTATTAATAATCCTTGCAAGCAGGTGAAAAGTCCCAACAATTAATTTTAATCAAATGATGTTTCGACTTAATTACAAGAATAACAAGATCAAATAGGATTACTTACTAAATCTCTATACTTGGCAGTCAAAATGGAAAAATACTTGTCATCCTTGTTAATACCATCTGTATTACTGTTACTATAAAAGAAGTTAAAATTGTCTATATATATATATATATATATATATATATATATATATATATATATATATATAGGCAACTTTTAAATTATAACTTAATTTCTTACAAAGTAAAGGAATGTTAAAATTTGTAATGACTTCAATCAATACCAATGCCCTTCATTATGTGTTACAGAGGATAATGAATGAAGGTGAAATCAGATCTCAATCTTGTTCCCAGTCTCCTTCTCGCTCTTCTTCACCTCAGAATGCAGAATCTCAACCACATCCTCAGTTTGATTATATGTATGAATTTTCAGAAACTCGAAAAGTCTTAGAAGAATTCTTTAAAACTGGTGATAAATCCACTCATTTTCAGGTAATTGTAAAATCACTTTGAAGATTGATTTCTGAAATTTTAAAAAGACAAATTTAATTGAATTTCCCCTTAATCCTTCATTCATTCTACATTCTTTTAAGAAGATATAATATTATAAAATATATTTGCCTTCTAAATGAGCAGAACTTTTAAAATTTCTCAATGAATAGAGTGGGTTTATAGGGAAAATGCACTGACATATTTTAAGTTATTTATTGCATGGATATTTGCACTATTTATTACTTTCTTTATAGAGTGAAAAGCATATTTTCATATTGTTCATTCTTTTTTTGCTTTTAAATATTATTATTTTGGTTGTTTGTTTGCCTTTTTGTGAAAACTCCATTGGCCTTTAGCTACTAGGTGAAGTAGAAACTGTGGTTCCAACCTTTATTTCTGTTTAATAGAAAAAAGTGGCTGATGATGGACTTAGTTGCTATCATGAATAAAAAATCGAAAAGTCAACTTTAGAATATAGGATATGTACTACTTTCAACAAAATATGCTTATGTGAATCCATTTTGGCATGCAGTTATAAATACTTGAATATATATAAAATAAATTTAATGAATTTATTTTACTTACCATTGTGAACTTTAAAAAATTATTATTGAGAACATAAACTAGCTGTAAATTCACATAATAGTACATATCATTGCTTCTGGATATTTTTCCAAAATGTAATCGTCACTAATTCCATTTGGGGTTGGAATCTCATTTGAAGAGTACTGTGTATGTAAAGTGTGTTAGCTTATTTCTATTTTATTCTGACCTCACATAAATTTTTCCTATCCAGGCATTAAGATGATATTTCTGTATACTGAAGTGTGTCATTTATAATCTTATTCCAGATAACATTTAAAATTGCACTAATATAATAACTTGTCTTGTGTTTTAATTCAGTGAAATTGTCATAGAGACTGTGGAGGTAATCCCTTTAAGTTGTTTGGGAATTCGATGCAGTACCATCTTAAATGAACTATTTTGTATTGAACCCTCCGATCTCCCTCCCCTCAAAAAAAACAAAACATAAAACTATATCTATTTTTCTACACACACACACACACACACGAAAACAGTGTCTAGAAGTGAATGACTGGGGAAAATGATTTTTTAAAAGGGTATTTGCCCCCGCAAGAGACCATTATTGGTTGCTCAGTTTTGTTAGCTAATAAATTGACCTGTCTTGTGTATGTATGTGGGTGGAGAGTGAATGGTAAGTACAGGTAGCCAAATGTCTGTTCTTACCCATACCCATAAAGTGCCCCATAAAAGCTGCATGTGCAATTATTTTCTTTCTACAAACCTGGCTCGACTACAAATGCTGCTATCTTCAGTTATTTATTGATTTACACAAACTTTATTTGTTTGGTGCATAAAAAGCTATTGTTTACATTTTTTATAGGATTTATTTGTTAATTGTTTTTTTGTCTTATAAGTAATATCTTCTTCATTTATGTATTTGTAAATAAGTTTTTAATCCATCATTATTATTTTTTTCTTTTTATTACATTTCATTACCTGAAAATATCCTTAAACTCAAGCTAAAACTGGAATTAAAGACATAACATTCAGAAGTATTTTTTTTATTTTAAGACCTTCCCTTGTATCCTTACCAAGTTATCCAGTGATGTTCTTTATGGAATATGAAGGAAGATAAGGTTATGTTTTATTCTATATTTCACTGCAGTGGCATTGGAGAGCATGTTAGTTCCATTGTAATATCAGATAACATGTGTGTTGTGTTACATTATTTGGATTATGGTCGTACTTTTTTACTTCCTTGTACATAGTTAAGGAAGTATTGTAATCCTGAGCATTATTGGTTTTTAGATTTCAACGGAATTATCCATTTTGGCTTTCCCTGGACACATTTGACTTGGAGGGCACGTCTTATCATGCATAACTCAAAATCAACTTGCTTTAGAATGTTGAAATTTCATATTTAGGACTGTTCTACCATCTAATTATGCACCTCCCCTTTAATTAAAATTGACTAAAGGAAAGGGGGATTTAGAATGGCCAGAAATGAAAAATGCAAATTTATTTGTACCTACAAGAGACACAAAAAAATTGTATATAACCATTTTTGTTTTTCATGAAAAGATTAATAAAATATATCCTATAATATATTTTGATCCAATATAATATACTCGAATGGAGATATACAGTATATCTTTCAAATGAAATAATTTTTCATGAAATACGTCAAGACATTTTGTTTATTTAATATAATAGGAGTACAAGGAAGTCATGTAATTTATGAATCAGATTTTTTTTCCTTTTGTGTTAGCTTTGAAATTTAATATTATTGTCAAACTGTTGAGAAATTCTAATGATTAGCAATTTATTTGATCTGTCATCTCCTAGTATTGAAGAATACCCACAATTATGACTTCCTACGTTTTTTTTTATTTAGAAATTTCTAGACAGTCCTGATAAATAAATTCTCTTAAATAAATAAATAAGTTCCTAAAATGAATATTAGAAAAGTTAAAAAAGTCTGAGTGGTGCATTACACCACACCTTGTTTATAACTAGCAACTAGTTAGTAGTACACATGCCTACATAATAAGTGAAACAATCGTGATCTGTTACCACCCCCCCCCCCTCCCCCATTTTATGTCCCCAGGCAAATTCAGAGACTTGAAATAGAACATGGATGAGGTGAAATATTCTATTTTAATCTGCCACATTTTAATGGGGCCTAATATGCTTAAGCCTAATTTTACCTCCTGAAACTAACTTTAACAAATATAAATATCCGAGTGGTGTGACCTATAATTCTTTTCAAGAATTTCATCCATGAATATAACACTTTGTCTGTATACATCAAAAGTGTATCAATATGTTTACTGAAATATGTTGTATTGTAACTATCAAAATCTCAGCTATTGTCTTTCCAGAACAAGTAAAACAATCTACCTAACTTTTTTTTTTTTTTTTTTTTTTTTTTTTTTTTTTTTTTTTTTTTTTTATTAAAGCCAATAACTTGCACTACACAATTAAAAATTGCTGCCTCACTAATGGTCTTTCTATCTGATTTATCATCAGCCCAATCAGAATCATAAAGAAATGTTAAATTTGACGTTGTGTTAAGTCCAGATGATTGGACCTGATATAAGTTAAAGATAAGTCCTTAAAGGTGTTTTAAGTATTACAAAATAATTTTGGCTCCAACCTACAACTGCCTTGTTGGGCAATGCATTTCACAATTTAAAGAAATCATGGAATAACATATTCCTCAACTTATCCATAGAAATATCAATGAACCAACTAATTACCTCTAAGATGATACACACAAAATAATTATTTCAAAATAATTATTTAAGTGAAATTTAATTAAGCTGATTTTCACTACCATCCTGAGAAAGTAAGTGATGAAAATGTACTATTCTGAAAGATTGGGACAGAACAAATGTTGTTGCTTTTGATGAGGGTTTTCGATAACTCTGGAAGTAATGAATGAGTGCAAGTTGACAAGGAAGAGCCAACTCCATCCTCTACAACTCGTACTCGAGTGGTAAACTTACATTTCAAGTTGAAGAAATATGTACTATACAGTGTTTTGTGTTGTACGTTCAGCTTGAATTTAAAATCTTAAAGGGAATTGGAGAATTGAATGTGAGGCGATATCATCTGTTAGTTTAGCTAGCTCCTGCATGAAAAAAGTTTTATATCTATGCTTGAAGTACTTTTAGTAACATTTGTTAATAAATGATCTAAATATTTTATTTGTATATTGATATTTTGTTTTGTGCCTTTTTTGAAAGTAGATGAATAACTCTAACTCATTGCTATCCGAAAAACTGTAGTTTTTATTTTGATATGTTTAAAGAAAGGGTATTTTTTATACTAACAGGATGTCAGGTGTGAAAATTAAATTAACACCAACTATTAGTTATTTGAGATCATTGTATGAGACAACAGTTATACTAAATTTAATGTGCTACCTATTATGTCATTTACATTTATCGTTTAGAATGCTTATCAAGGTATACTCACCATCCTTTTTGTCCATATGCTGCTTCTGGGCTTGATTGCAAACTCCTTGTCTTTCTATATCTAAACGATGTTTTTTGACTCTCTCTTCTTGTCTTCTTTATGCTCTTTTTTTGTTTCTTCTTATTCAATATGAACTGCCATCACTGCCTTGTCACAATTATTGACGAATTTCTTCAAATGTCATTGATCCTACCTAGATAATAAAAATGAGGTCCATTCAAATATATATCTATATAGTTTGAAACTGTAGCCATTCTGGGTGAAAAACAACAAATTTTCTTTGTTTAAAACATCTTATTTATTTTCATTCCTATTGGTTTTCGAGGAGTGTAGCTCATTATCAAGGGGTTTCTTTTTCTCTAATTATATCTATAATGGTTGTCTTACAACAGATCAATAAGTAAGAATTAGTTTAGACAACCTTACTTAATCACTGACCTGTTGTACTACAAATATAGATATAATTTTAATAGAATTGAAATTAAATTTCTGAACATATTAATGGATGAGAAGAAAATAGAAGTTGAATATACTAATTCAGCATATACATATACAGTATATAATTAGAGAAAAAGGAACCTCTTGGTAGAGTGCTAAGTTCCACAAAACGCATTTGGTATGAAAATAAATATGATCTTTTAAATGAACCGACCTCAATATACTATACCTTGATATTTAGTTTTATGTAAAACTACAGATCAAGTGTGTTAATGGCTGAACTGAGACCAAAGGGAGGTGAAGGTTTAAAGAGAGGGGAAATCAAAAATCTCTCAGTTGATATGAGTAAAAACAAATGTTGTTCTATACATTTTTTGTATGTCTGGAATATTATGTGTGTCATTTGTATTTTTTTGTTTTTATCAATCAGTAAACTCCCAACTTTACTCATTCTACAGTAACAATATATCATGTATTATGTCTTATTCCAAGCTTAAATACCAAATATTGTTTTCATTTAACCTCTATTATTTTTAATGTGACATCACCAATTAACATTTTATGTGCTAGACTTCATAATTTTTATTTGATTAATGCCACTATCTGCATTTAACCGTTTCTTGCAACATTAAAGATTGTCGAAGTTAATAGCTTTAATCAAACCTGTAAGAGAGGAAGAAATCAAAAATTTGAAATAACTATTCTCATGAGTCATATCATCAGATCAAAATACGTTTTTGGAGCTATCATGTTAATTATTTAGTGCCCTGAATATTAAGTGAGCTATTTGTATTTTCTTGTTGTTATTTGTTTTTTATACACTTTCGAGTGAGTGAGCCAATAACTTCTCATGACCAGCTTAAATTTTGTTCCGTGTTTAATGGGCATACTACTACAGAAATAATAGAGAATGGGTATTGAGCTGATATCACCAGTGTGTTATTCCAACTCATGTGAAATCTGCTTTCTTCGTGCACCCGCAGAATGAACTTTTTAATGGTGTAGTTAATATCAGGTTTGTTATACATATTTTTTAGTTCAACATTACCTCTGTGGTTCTCTTTTATCGTTCCTAATATCTCTTTTAGCCTCTTCTTTACTAACCTCTCATTTTCATTAGTTTGAGTCCACTAAAACTAATTATTTGTGGTTTGACTACCATTAAATGTAATTGAATCTATACTTCTTACTGGAGAGACTTTTAAAGCAGTTTCCTGTAATCTGTAAAAACATCTGCTCTCTTGAATATGACTGTCCCTACTTCGTGGCATATGAATGTACTACAGCTACAGGAAATGTGAACACCACAGGCCTCTGGTGAGGGAGGTTTTTAAACTTCCATATACTTTACAATTTCATATCTGTACACTTTCATATTCTGGACTTTTCCTGAACTTAGCTTAACCCCCAGATCTTGCACTGCTCATGTGATCTCCACTACATTACCAGGCCCAATGCTGTGATATGTCTACCTGTGATGACACACTCTCAGCATAAACCATGTACTTCATGGTACCACCAAAGTTTGTCCTTACTTTTTGGATGGCTATTTCTTGGATGAGGCTATACAGTGTTTACAATAATAGATCTCCTTGTCTTTAGCTATTAATAGTCTCAAAGGTGTTCCAACTTGGGCCACCCTTTACCTCCTAGAATCAGTCTTCTCATTCACTGCAGTTCCTCTAACAATTTTAGCGTGTCTACATGGTGTATATCTGTTGGGAGCTGTTGAAGAGATGGTTCAAATCACTATCATATTTGTGTGGTGAATCAATAAACCAGAGTTAATATATTTATCATCAAGTCTCTCCAATAACAGAAAAATTGCCACAGACTTTATATTAAAAGTTGTAGAAAGAAGTACTTCACCTCTATCATTTTCAAATTTAATTTGTATGTCTTAGATATTTTATTTTTCCTTCTTTGACTTTTTTTTTGTCACCATCCCTCCCCCAAAGAATGCATATTGCTCTTTGTTTCTATGATTAATTGCTTTAGTGACCAGGAGGTCTCCCCTGCTTGGACGGTTCCTAATTTAACATTGATAGTTGCAATTGCCCACCGATTATTTTATAGATAACAGACATTCGGACAATGAAATTAAAACTTATACATTAAGTTTAAAATATTTTATTCATCTTGCATATAGCTGCAAATATTATAGTTTTAAACAAATTAATAACCAAACTAGTCATTAATGAAAACATAACTTCTTTACTGATGCATAAATGCTGAGCATCAAAGAATAATACACTTGTATTAATGAGTTTATTATTACTAATGTTTCACTCTACATCTTTTATAATACATTGTTTCTGAATATTACTACCCCTATCCATTGAAAATTCCAGAGGGGAAGCATCAACCTGTTTTTGAGTGGATTTATGTTTTTGAATGATTATTAGTTGCTTTGCCCTCTTCACACTCTTTAGCCATTTGTCCATATTGTTATAATAAATTATATGATAGTACTATATAAAGCCGTGTTGCAGGCCTTTGTGGACTGTTGGGATTACAACTTTCATTTTTACTACATAATTATTTACAAATAAATACACACACACACACACACACACACACACACACACACACACACACCTGTGTAAAAAATTTAAGAAATTCAATTATGAACCTTCAGAAATAAAAAATAAAAATTATAAATAAGTTTCTAACTATAAATATTTATAGCTCAATATTACTAAAAATATTTTGCCATGAGGTAAGTCTCACTCAACAATATAAGGCACGCATAAAATTAATAGTGGATGAATAGCAGTCAAGTAATTGGCCTCGCTTTGTTTCAGTATGTAATATACACCATTGTTCTACAGAATCAGAAGCACCCTATTTTATATATTAGTTGGACATGTTCTTCAAAATTTGTAATACATTGTTGTATGTTCAAAGACTATTTTATATAACAGAACATATCTAGTATAGTTGAAGAAGTCTGGGGAAAATGGATATGAAACACAAAATTAATTTATAGTGAGCTATAAAAATATTTGTCTCAAAAAATGTTGTTAAGTACCTCTAAAATGGGAAAACAGAACCAAAACGAATAATTACTAGAAGCATCCAATAGCATTAACAAAACTCTGATAATGTTATTAAAATTTCATTGAAAACTTTAAGGTTAAAAGTGTCATATATAGAATAATAAAGTGCTTTAAAGAAGCAGCATTTTGTGGGCAAATATCTCCTGATTTCATTAAATGTAGTGGATACAAATTTATTAAATGTCTCTAGACTTCCTTTTAGAAAATACAGCATGATGAGAATACATGTGGCTTGGGAGATAATATTATCATCCCGATTCAATATATATGTTTGTTCTCTAATGTAAAAAAATATATATACAAAGGAGGCTTTCTGATATTTGGTGGGAGGTGTTGTGGAAGATGACCTTTTCTCATTATTTCAGTGTGACGCCTGCTTATTGCTTATACTAACAAGAAGCAAATTCTTGAGAAATAAACTTAATTACCTTTTGGTTTAAACAGAGGAATTTTCTATTACAATAATTATCGCAAAGTGTTGAAAGTCTTACATATAGCTATTGGCAGGGGAGAGGGAGAATAATAAGATGAATGATATGAAATGGGAAAGAAGTTATTAATTGTTATTATTATTATTATCAACACTTAACTATTTAATTTGTTATATAGTACAACATGCTGGCACTAGCATTTAACATGCTGGTAAATTTAATCTTGCCCCCCGCCCAATCCCACCCTGTATCTTACAGATCCTGTACCTTTGGCTGTTGGGAGTCATTTTAATATTTCCTGAAGTTTAGCTAATGATTTGTTTTCTGCATTTAATGATACCATTAGGTTTAAAGACCTTTGATTTGGCTGAGACCTCATCTCATTTTTGATATTTGACACCTCACGAGATAAAGTTCAAAGACTGTAGATCTCTTGGATTTGTATCTCACGGGCGGATAATACTGTTTGCACAGGCAAATCTAAATTTTCATTGTAATATGTTTACCAATTAAGAGTTACCAGAAGATGTAGAGAGCAATTCAATTCTTGCCTTGTGTCTACCTGTTTACCCACTTGGGAATTTCTCGATTACATAATGAGGTGTAATTTTCTGAGGTGTTTAACCTGAGCTTCTGGTATGGGGAAATAAAACACCAACTGCAATCATAATTGGACTTACAAGGGGAACGCATGGCCTTCCCCTCACCGATTTGAACAACAATTTTTTAGTGTGTAGTACTGAATGAAAAACAAATTCTGTTAAAGCGAGAGACTGAAAAAAATGTTAAAGATTTGCTTAAAGTCTTGACAAGTTGCTAAGGTATCTACTTCAAAGGGTTCCTGGTGGCTCAATGGGTAGCGACATATTTTTGTTACCACAAGATCTCGAGATCAAATCTAACCCGGAGCGACTATTTTTTTTTCTGGAATTTATTTTACTTTTTCTTTCTAGGGTGTTTATTTATTTAATATTAATAAATAAATAAAAAGTTTTCTTTTTTATTATTGACTTAATTTTTAACATGTTCCATATATTTAAAGAAAATTCGAATGCTTTCTGTCAAAAATATAATAGGTATAAGGAAATATTTATTATTATACGAACTGTTTTGGAGACGCTTGATAAAAATTTTAACTTGATGATAGAAAAATATAAACATATAGAAAGATATTTAAAATTTTCTAGCACTAGACATAAAAATATTCTTTAACAGTTTTATACTTTTGAGCTATATTTTCATTATGGTTGGCCTTGGATCACTGATGTATATTTCTATCATCAAGTTAAAATTTTTATCAAGCGTCTCCCAAACTGCTTGTATTTGATTGAGCAGAATCACAAAATAAGATCCAGAGATGATTGTATTAAAATTCATTCTATTCTTCAACACCATTGTCATTCCCAATAAAATTTGTAACTTAATGATAGAAATATACGATTGTTATCCAAGGCCAACCATAATGAAAATATAGCTCCAACGTATAAAACTGTTAAAGAATATTTTTATGTCTAGGGCAAGAAAATTAAATTGTAAAGTAAAATAATTGCAAATAATGGGGTAAAGCTATATAAAACTGTTTAAAAATATTATCAAAATATCTGTGTTGTTATTGATATTTGTTGTATACTTATTTATTCAATTAATAGTAATATATTTCTTGTATAATAATAAATATTTCCTTATACCTATTATTTTTTTGACAAAAAGCATTCGAATTTTCTTTAAATATATGGAACATGTTAAAAATTAAATGTCAATAATTAAAAAAAAATTGTATATATTTATTAATATTAAATAAACGCCCTAGAAAGAAAAAGTATAAAAAAAAAAAAAAAAAAAAATAGTTGCTTCGGGCAAGATTTGATCTCGAAATCTTGACAAAAAGATGATGCTACCCACTGAGCCACCAGGAACCATTTGAAGTAAGTGCCTTAGCAAGACTTTTAGCAAATCTTTAACATTTTTTTTTAGATGTACGTGTGAGAAGAATTTCTCTCTCGCTTTAACAGAATTTGTTTTTCATTAGGTACTACACACTAAAACATTTTTGTTCAAATCGGTGGGGGAAAGGCCCCTTGTGAGCCTCAGAACTATTAATATGGTTACAGCAGAAGTTTTTAGTTAAGAAATTCTTGTGAATGAAATTCTTAAAGCTCACTTAGCAAGGCCCATATAAAAATTTGACATCCTGTTTGTCATGCTTGCTCATAGTTCCTACATCCCAGTAATTGTTTATTGGGTAAAATTCAAAGTAGATTTCAGTACAACCCTTCCATAGAATTCGAATGATCCAGAAGGAGTTCTGTTGGAAAAATGAGAAATATTCCCACAACATATTATCAAAAAGCTCATGAAAGGTATATTCTAAGACCAAGCAGCCAGCAATTAATGCTAATTTAGATCAACAATCTATTAGAAATGCTTCTTTACTTTCAAGACTATTTTTTTTCTTTAACAAAACTTCATTTATTATGTTTAAATATAATATTTAAAAATGAAAAATCGAAGCAATCAAAGTTAAAACAATATTTTTGATTTTTATCATGACATTTTAAAATTTATTATTATTTCTTTATTTATATGGTTATGTTTACCTTCAACTTCGACCTCAATAAAGCAAAAAAAAAAATTATTGACAGAAATTCTCATGTAGCAACCAATGACAGACTTCTATCCATTCCTTCTGTGCTTACCCGATATCATGAAACTATGGAGTAGCTATTTAAATCTATAAACTGTAAGTGACCCATACATTTTCATCCACTGCCATTTGATAGGCCCTTCATGGTGGTGTTCCTTGTCATTTATTGGCCCCCTACTGTTTAGTATCGATCATTGGAATGGTTTCAGAGTTAAATAGACATTTTAAACAGGATTATTTATTTTGACCTGGCTGAAGGTTCTTTCTTTAAAATTGAGAATATTTCCATGTAGGGAAAGAGTGCTAATTCTGGAATCTGAACCTTCAGTTTGTGTGCGACTCCACTTTTCTTTACTATGGACTCATATGACCATTTCTGCTCCCCAATCAGTTTTTATATAAATTGAAAAAAACTTTTTTTGGGGTGAGGGAGGGGATTTCCATTCTAGACATAATTTATTTGGACATGGGAAAAATAATGGCTACTTTGAAATAACTCCAGTCATGAATTTGAAACTTTTAGAGAGGTTTAGAAGAATACAAACAACTTTTAATGTTGTAATCTAGATCTCTATAAATCTATCAAAATTGTAGATATCAAAACGCTTATTTTTGTATTCCTATGAATATCATATTTAGGGGTTTTATGTTTGGGGTGTTCTAAAAAAGATCGGAATTGCTTTTTGCAACAATTTTTCTTTTTGGCTTGAATAATTTCCTGCCCTTCCCCCCCCCCTCCCACCCCTGCCTTCTTATTTTCTTCTTGGCATTATTAATTACACAAAATTAAATGACAGATAATAAAATAAAATAAAAAGAAATATTTTGTAATATCTAAAGTTTTTAACTTTAAAATAATGTTTAAACAATTTTAGAAACAATACTTGAGTGCTTATAAAATATTATAACCTGCTTTCAAAAAAATAACTCACTGAATTTGTAAGCCGGTCTCTGTGCCTCCCAGGATGTAATATTTGGTCTGAAGAATAAAAATAAATAATAGGAGACCAAAAGTTAAACTAACAGTATTAGGGGAGCCACTCAAGCATATTGCCAACTATTAATTGTACACAATGACATACAATTAATAGTTGGCAGTATAAGTTGCCTTGAAGAATCATATGGTGGAAACTTGCATTTAAAATTATTTTGCAATAGATAATACTTTCATACAAGAGTTTTATTTATTTCAACCTTTGTAATTTTCTTGTCCAAAGATTTACACTTTCTTTTTATCTTCTCAGGTTTTTTTGTTATTCCAGTAAGCATTACTAAAACTAAATTATACATCGGCCCATGTTTTTCTGTCTTTTCCCCCCACTAACTGTACTATCTAAGTAATTTTAGATTTTTTGATTTCCCCCCTTACATGTTACATCAACAATCTCCCTTTCTTTCTGGTTTAGGTAACTATGTTGCTCTCCTGTTCTTTGCCTTTAATGCGATTTTGTAATTTTAGGACTTAGAATATGAATTAAGGAGACGAGGAAGTTCTGGAAATGCTTATGTTGGACTTAGGCTTGCCAAAGCTACTGAAGATGAACAGTCGTTTTCTTCACCTCCCAAACCAGTTGAAACTAAGGACCTTTTAAATTTACAGGTTGGATATTTAATACTTCCCATCGCCTCTCATTTAATATCCCTTTTATTTTAATTATAAATTATATCTGACTGATTAAGCTAGTATTACAAATTAAATTATTATGAATATTTGAAACCAAAGTTTAGCTTTTCATTTAAATAAATGTTAACATTACTACAGGTTTCCAAAGTTGTTCTGCATATGCTCTGATGGTGTATTTTAAGTAAAAGTAGTGATCTTTTTTGTTAAAGTTATTTTGTATTAAATGGGTATGGTATTGCTTCTATCCGGTCCATCTTAATTAGGATTTTATTTTTAACAATTTCAATTAGTTTTTTTTTTTAATTATACATTATTTCATTGATCATTACCTCTCTTTATTTTTGCTTAAATAATGTCCAGTATAAAGTTGCTCGGTTTGCTGTTCTTATATTTAACTGGGATCTGATTAAAATTTCTAACATAAAAATTAGAGAAAATTAGGTTATGCAATTTGGCCTCTGCATAACATACTTCTATATAATTAGTTCTTTTTTAAGTTCCAATAAATTTGTTAATAAAACGTTTCTAATAACAATAAAACATTTTTATGAAAAACCTTTTTACTATTAAGAATGGTATTGAGAAATTTTGAGTGAATATGTGTTGCCATATGTGATTGTATAAATTATAGGGAACAGTTTCCAGTGTGTAGTGGACATTTTCTGCTGTCAATTGAAGTATCCCTTCTCTTTACACTTGTCTCTAACCTACCTTTCCCATTTCCCACCTTGGCCCATAGCCTTGTGGCTATACCTGTAAATTTTAAACAGCACACAAAAATATAGTTTCTATATGACAAAGTTTCTAAATAATAATTTTTTTCTTTCAGAATTTTCATTTTCATTATACAGAAGTCTATATATATCACACTTTTGGGGAAATATTGATTTCCTAGTGATTTTCTCAACAAAAAAATGTTTATCATTAATTCGTGCCCATTACATGTCTCTTGCTTATTTTATGTCACTCATAAACTCCCTTTAACAATGCTGTTTTGTAATGCTATAAATTTTCCTGTGGGACAATTTTCAGTCATCAAACCTTTGTGATGTTCTGTATTAACGTTTAAATTTGTAATTTTTATTTCCCTCTGTTAAAGGGGGATGGGTAATTTTTTTTTTACTTAAGTTATTTTTCAGAAACAAACTTTTATTTTTCAAAACATTCATTTATGAATATATATTAGGCTTCCTATGTATCAATTTAATCACAACTATGTTATGCTAGCATCATTAGGCTAAAAACACAAATAAGTAATGAATAAAATTACGAAGTTTAGAAAATAGATATTATATAATTAGGCATAGATTTTTATTAAAAAATTGTCAACCAATAATTAACATTCATAGTTATAAATTAATAAAATATAAAAATAGTAATTTTACAATTTAAAGGAATTGGAGTGAAAAGACACTGGTGACTGTGTATTTTCCATCAGACTGCTCTCTATATCATCTGGTTCATCTCTCTTTTCTCCTTCATTCTACTTTCTATAGCTTATTCCTTATTTCTTTTTCTACTAAAATCTGGGTGAGAACTGAGCAAGATGGTATTTGGTTGTCAACACCTAAACTGGGAGTTGAAGAATATTCGTTTATCTCTACTTTTTGAAAATCGATACCTGGGCCCCTTAAATGCACCGCAAAGAAGTTCCATGCACTTATAATTGTACTTATGTATAAACCTGAGTCCCATCTAAGCTTGTTGGACGATTTCATTTGTATTGTCTGAAGCAAAGCAATCTAGGTATTGAAACTTAACTGATAATGAAGCTTGTGCTTTGAAAGTGTGATTTGCTTAATCAATATTGGTTTCATCATCTCGGGAGTGGAATTAATGTTTCTTTTCTTTTTTAAATTTATAATCTTAAGCATTTGATTTTCATAGCAATAATGAAATTAATTCTTGACAATGAAAAACACAATATTTAGTTTTTTCAAAATGTGTGTTTACAATATTTTGACTCTACATTATATATACTCACATATATAAACATATTCTGTAATAACGCTAATTCAAATAATATACAATCCAGAAAACATGACTTTGGATATTATATCATTCTGTATTGAATAAAATCATAATGAATTAAATATATAATTGTAATACCATTCATAATGAATTGTAGAAATGGTAAAGGGGAGAGGCACTACAACAAATTTAATGAATTTGTTCTTCCAGTCATTTTTCTGTATAATGATTATGAGTAAAGTCATTAGCGTGATTTTTTTATTGTATGGTGATTGGTCATTCTAATAACATTGTCATCACCTTTTCATATCCATCCGTAATTGAGTAAAACGTACTACATGTGTATTTTAACGTCTTATATAAAAAATAAAAGTATGAGTGTGTGGACATATGCACACGCACACCCACACACACACACACACACACACACACACACACACACACACACACACACAAACACACATACTATATCGATTTTTCTTTTAATCGTTCACTATTATGTTGCATGAGTATAGGTTTGTTTGTTTTTGATTCCTGCACATCAAAAGTAATAATGGTTTATTTACATTATTGGGTAATATGATAAATGTATATTTTGATAAAATATCACCCATGAGATTATAATTAAAATTATTACCATAGACATTATATGAATTTCATAAATTACTTGGGCATGGAATTTAGTTATGCTTTTGGTGATTTATGTATAATTTTATTTTATTTGTGATACTTAAAAATGAATATTAATAATTAAAAATGAATACTAATAATTATTTAGTGACGAAATTCATTAAATAACATCCTAAGTCCCACCCTGGCTAGAAAAGGGTGGTAACCTGTAGATAACCCGTCCCGATTAGCCTGAGTTGTAAAAAGTGGACGTTAATAAATAATAATAAAAATAAATAAAAATTAATTCCTCTTAATTGTTATAACTTATATTGGCTTCTCTGCATTGTATTATTTAGGATTGGGTTTGTGTTTGAAATTATTGAAGAAACAACATTACTGAGGAGTTTGTCTCTACTCAGCCCACATTTTAAGCATCATTCAATAATTGCAAACATAAAACAAAATTAAATTAAAATGGTTGCAACATGCTTCTTTGAAACAATATGATGTACGGGATATAAATAAAGAGTTGAATGGGCAGGGTTGTCTGAAAGTAGTCAATACAAATAGAATAAGTGGGTAAAAGAGAGGGATTATTCTCCCTCTCTTTTACCCATTTATATATATATATATATATATATATATATATATATATATATATATATATATATATATATATATATATATCTATATGTATGAAAATATGTCGAGACTAACAAATTAGCCAAGGCAAGGATAACGACCACAGTGAAAATGTGTCAAAATGTTGAAATAAAAGGGTATTTTAATTTAATGTTGAGGATGAAGGTGGGCCAAAAAGTCATTTTTTGAAGACATCAAACACCTCAAAGATTTCAATGGGTATAATAATATCCAAAGAGTAGCTTCCAACAGAACCCAGTGGTTGCAAATATTAGCTATAGCTTTTTAGACCTTAATGATATTTTTATGTAGATTGTTGACGGCTGATTTAAAATTATTCGTGTAATTTTTTTCTGCTTCTTCTGAAGATGATTTACTTTACAATCTTAACTATAGGCATAAATTTAAATCTTTGTCTTAAACATTATTTTATGATGAACTACCAGTAGCTTTTATGTTAGCTTTAAGTCCAATGTGATGCACTCTGAAAATATTTTCACTATAAAATCCTATATCATATCATGAATTCCATTTGATGCTGACCAAAACCAACTTAACTTTCGATTAACTAATTTTATTATTAACTTCATAGTATAATTCGTTAAATTATAAAAATAAATTTTCTATTAGTATAATCATCAAGCCTGTTCAACTATTTGTTTGATCCGAGGGCATAAAATACTATGTACTCTTATTCAATTATTTATTTGTAATGTTTGCTGTTCTGGTAAGTTATTTGAATAAGCCATGATTTCACTTATTTTACTATTTAACTTCCATTTAGTATAATACTAGATAACATATCTGTTTTTAACTTTTGGCATGTACATTTTCCTTAGTACTATTTTATTGCTTTCTGTAGATTATCAAATATCCATAGAATGAAAACGTCTTAGTTTTATAAAAAGTAGTTAGTTTGTGATTTTTATTATTTTTGTTAATTTTGTCACTCTACAAACCCATATAATGTGAAAGTTTAATAACACCAGATTGATCAGTTTTGTATTGTGTATTGTTTGTAATCTGCTTGAATTTATTAGTACTAGTAATGCGTATGCTAACATTTTCACTCAAACTGTTTTAAAAAATGCACTAAAATATTACTATTGAATACAATATAAGGTCTTTAATAATGTTATGTCTCATATTTTTCTTTGTTTCTTAACACTAATTAGCGTTATAGAACAGTTTTGCAAAACAAATTTGTTCCTTGTCAGTGGTTTATGCTAGTAGTAAATAAGTAAAATTATAATATTTTCATTCTAATATGAAATTGGTGGCCAATTTTTTTCTTTCAGTAAATAAATGTGATTCAAATAATAAGCATTGGTGAAATATTGAAGTATGACTTCAATACTATAATTATGTATGACTGATATTGTTAAAATGCTATTAAACCATGTACTCACAAGACACACAAGTGATAAATTACACGCGAAAAAAGAATTTAACTGTTGCAAATGTATTTTCCATTATGTTTTTGTTCAAATATACTTTGAAACATACATTGATGTTATATTCTAAACAGTTGCATCCCTTATTTCATAACAAAATACTTGCTGGCACTGTTTCAGTGTTGAATATATATTGTTTGAAGATCATCTTAGCCATTGAATGAGAAACTATACTTGAGCCCATGACACTGCTTCTCAGTCGTTAAGATCAAAGTTCATTACGATAATGTCAGTGTCTTGTAGACTAGAAGCTGCTGGTGGCCCTTATTTACTATAAAAAGTCAATCTCCAGAAGTCGTAATGATTTGAATTTAAGTCCATGCCCAATACATTTTAATATGACCAATAGGAGAACTGTGGAACCATCCTCACCATGGACTGCCACAACAATCTATCCAAGTCTGGCCCCTCTTATTGTAATTTTTCGTTCATTATGTCCATCCTAAAAATTACATACCTCAAAATATATCGTGCTTTTTTATAATAATAAATACGACATAGATATATAAATTATTCTTTACCTCATTAATAAAGAAAGCCTACCCTCCGATACTGTAGATAGATAGCTTACCTGTGTAATTTTAATACATGTAATTATGTAATCCCTGATTAGACATTAATATTTCTAGTACCTAAATAGATCATAGATGTCATCTAAATAGAGCCTGAGTACAAAGTATTACGTTTGAAATGAATATCATGATTTAGAGAAATTCCTTAAATAATGGTCTATGCTCATGTTTTGTTTGAATCCATTTTACAACACGGAGTCTGTTTCACTTGATAGGAACCTGGAAGTATATCTGGATCTACAGAAGATTTAGAAACGGAAGTAGGCCAGGCAGTAGGCCATTCAAGAAATTTCACCCTTTCTCCAGAAACAACAGACTGCGATTCAAACTGTGACAGTGAAGGGTCATCACTATTACTTGCTGAAGTGACAACAGCAACTCTTCCTCCTCCTAGAAGCATGCCTGTTCTCGAAGATGGTTTGTCCTCAGGCCATGCGTCAGACACTGAGAACAATAATCCTACTGTACGTTGATTATCCTAAAGTAGTTAATTACAAGCATATGTTGTTTCTTTATTTCTTTAATTTCGCTTTGTGCATTTATGTTGTTTTTATTTTAAAAGGTGTGCTATATATTTGCTTTATAATTGTATGTAATAAATTAGCTTTTTATAAATGCATGTTTGTGTTTCTTTTATTTTTAACTTGGACAATGATAGACAATTTTGTATGTATTTCTTTTTTTTCTTTTTTCAATTAATAGTAGTTTCAAGTAAACAAATTTAGTGCATGAAAATACTTGTATTTTTCTTCTATTTTTTTTTATTTGTTTATATAAAGCATTATGTGATTTTAACCCTTTATTAAAAATGTACCAATTTGTTAAAATATTGAGCAAGTTGAATGTATGCTCATTCCTAAGATATGGATAAGTGTGTCATTTATTGTCAATATTTAAAAGCTGAAGGCAAATTATTTTATTAATTTGTAAGCAGAAATATAACCAGAACCTTTGGAAATTTATCCTGGAGAGCCAGAAAACTGTGGAGTTTTATTCAGCAGTTATTTACTTAAATTGCATGTATTAAGTTTTCTTCTGTCTGGTTTATTTCCTACGCATTCTGATTTAATACTTTGAACAATTTTGAATTCTCGATATTTTTTTATATCAGTTTAGGTTGAAAATAATTTATTTATTTTACAATAATTCATTTTTGACTAAATTTATCACACTATTATTTTCAAATATATTATTTCAAAATCATTAATACTCTATGCTGTTTTTTATTATAATTTAAATTATCATTTATTTAATGGTACAGAATTGGCCTTTTTGTTTTTAAATCTATGAAAGTATAATACATTTGATCTTTCCCAAGTTTCTGGTTCATAAGATCTCAAGAGCCTAATTAAAGGTCCCAAATTAAATTTAAATCTTTGTCTTAAACATTATTTTAAGATGAACTACCAGTAGCTTTTATGTTAGTGTTAACTCCAATGTGATGCAATCAGGAAATCTTTTCAGAATAAAATCCTGAAATTGTGGCTAAGGCAGTCTTCACAAAAAAGAAAACTAATACAGATACAACAATTATTGGCTCATTACAGCAGTCAACTTCTCAATTTATTTTTTTTTAAATGGATAATATCTAAATTTCTGTTTCTAACTAAAGAAACAACGCATTTTTAGATATAAATATGTCACATTTGTGACATGCCTGTGTTTTTGTACTATGGTATGTTCTGTTAATATTTTCAAGTCTTTTGACAATACCCGATATTGAATTAAGTGCTTCATAATGCTCGTTATGCTTTTCTCTTTTAGACTTTTTGTTTTCTGAATGAAATACTTCACATATGCTAAATATTTGCATATAATATACGTAGATGAATCAAATGAAAACCTTAAAAGTGCTGTAAAGTTCAGGTTAAACTTTTAAGGTTTTCATTTGATTCGCCCTCGTACTATTTATTTTTGAAACAATTTAATTAGAAAGTGAAGCATTAGTATTTGTTCTCCAGCTCTTTGGGATAAAATGTATTATACATTAGACTTCTATTCTTTTTTGTTCTTTTCCAATGTTTTAGCATATTTAGTTTTTCGTAATTTTTAATTTCAAATCTTAATTCCACTATCTAAAATTCATGTATAGACACAATGTTACTAATATGTTTTGTAATGTAATGGAAATTATACAGCAATTAACAACATGTGTATTTTTCTTTACAATGTCTCTTGTATCTTAGTTTTTCTATTTTAATTAATATGCAGTTTTTTGTTTAATTATTTATTTCTGTGCATGTTCATGAATGGGTTATGTAATAGTTAAATTATATCTCAATTGCACTTCATATATTTCCTCCAAAGAGTGTTGCAGGCATTTCTGTTCTATTTATTTACCATGATCTTCAATTTAATTTAAGTACAATTGCAGTGTTACTAATTCCCTAAAAATATTGAACTACCAGTTTTCAGATGTGGAATTATTAATAAAACTACATCCAAATATATTTATGTATCATTATTAATTGCTTGAACATTTATTAATTCCTTATTAGGCTTAGGTGTGTAAAATTTTCATTCTTTTTCTGTACCCCACTATTAGTAGAGGTTATGTTTTCATATCAACTACATATATAATTGAAATCATTGTATTTGTACAATCTTTTTACTTCCATTGTCACAAACTGCTAAACAGCTAATAGTAAATCAGTTGTTAAATATAACACACCTCTTACTTGAAATCTTTAAAGAAGACTTCTCAACTAGTGTAGTGAATTTGAAAACTGTGGAAATATATAATTCACAATCACGAGGCTTTACTGAGGGCCGTAAAAATATACAAGTAATCTGGTCATTGTTTGAGGTAGTGAAAACTCTATAGATGCGTGTACCTATTTTTTAAAAATCCCTTTATATCCTCATCAGGAGCAATTGAAGAAAAAGAAAGGGGAAAAAACTAAAGATTTGGTTGCTTTGAACCCACATTTGCCAGGAACATTTTTGAATGTAAACAGTAAAAAGCAAATGGCTTTAATAGTAAATGAAAAAGGCCTTCCAAGGCATTTTATTAATAAATTATTTTTTTTAATGTTGCACTATTTATATGTTCTTTGTTTTCCATTTATGAAATAAATAGTTTGACTAAAACTTCTGAACCCTAATTTCTTTCCCACAAAATTCATTGTAAATTTGTGTTAAAATTATAAAATGCTACTGCTCTTTTTTTTTTAAAAGTAATTATCATTTAATGTTCTATCTGTTTCCACTCCAGCATATACAAATTTAAACAGGGATGTAAAGAGACCCTTGAAGGTGCACACTGCTTTTTAGCAACACTACAAATTGATCCATGTAAATTAACTTGTTTACATAATACATATCTTCAATTTTATATTTAATATCAAATTAATCCTAAAATTAAATGCTCTCATTGAACTCGCATTTAAAGCTATTATTGGTTTCCTTAGGTTTTGTTGATGAAGCGACAAATCAGTGAGATAGAGCGAGAAATAATTGAAAGAAACATCAAACCTGCTCAAACGAATGCAAGTACAACATTTAGTGAAGAAGAAAAGCTTGCCGTGACACCTAGACCTCTTTCTCCTGATATTGATTTGAATGCTTTAGATCCTTTAAGTAAGTGTAGATTTATATTAATAATTTTGGCATTAATTTACTCTTGAAATGAAACAAACCTTTTAAAATCACAAATAATTGAATTTTAATTAGATGTAACATTTTAAATTAGAAATGAATATATGTGGCAGTTTGAAACTAAAAGTGTATAAAAATAAAAGTATTCGATTGAATTGTAACTTGTTTTTCCTTAATAACTTTTTAATTAGAACAAAATGCTTCTTAGTTACCAACTTTGTTTCAGTTATAATATACAGAAAACTGCCCTGTGAAATAGTAAATAAATAAAATAGTAGTCGAGTAAATAAATAGAAGTAGCTGTCTATATGTTAAGAAAATACTGATGACGTCAAACTAACCTATGAAAGTAATGTTTTACTAAAAAATAAAAACTTCTGCAATTATGTATCACCCCCATAATTAAGCACATATTATACAAAAAGAATGTCCACTCCTTGCTCAATTATATGACTAAAGCCCATAAGTAGAAACAATCACCTCCAACTTAAAATAGAATATCACAGTGCATTTCCTGCTGTAGTTTTTCAAGTATACCGAGATACAGATGTTATCATAGAATGTTCCTTATTTACATACTTCTTTAGGACAATTATTTGATTTTTCTTTTTATACTTTCGATTATATTTTAGGTGGAAGCACTCCTCCTCCTCCTGCTCCTCAAAGTCCAACGGCTGTTGTTGGGGGGCTTGGTGACCCAACTGTTGAAGCTGCTTTGAAAGATATTAGATTAACATTACAAAGGACTAAAACACTGCCGATTAGATCTCCTTCACATGAACCATCACCGCCCACCATTGAAACTAGCCCTGTTTGGATCCCTAGGTAAGTTATTCTTTTATTTAATTTGTTTGAAAGAGGATTCTGATTGTATGAAACAAAATTTCTTTTGATTATACCTTACTATTACTCATGGTTGTCTTTTTTTGGTTTGATCTTATTGTTCTTTAATTCTTAAGTTATTTAATTTTATGAAAATGAAAATTACAGATCCAGTTCTGAAACTACAACATTCCCTCAAGTGGTCAGCACACTGTAAAACAAAATTATTTATTGTGAATTCGGAACCAATCTCTCTTATTGTGGAATGCATACACATCAAACATGAAGTCACATAACTTATTCATAACATATCCGTCTTGGGTGATCTGTCACATTTTGACAATAGATCAGATAAAATTTATTGCAATTCTCATTCATTTTTGTTCTTATTTTGTTACCTGTGTCTGTATGATGCAATCTGGTTGATTATTTCATTCCAATTCTAATAATGGTTATCTCATAAATATTATATAAAAGGGAAATGATTTCTGTAAAAATAAGTAAATAATAAATTCTTCCTAAGCATTTGTTCATAAATGAAACATGCTGTACTGATGATTGTTATTTTCTAGACCTTGGGAGATCTTTAGCTACCCCTGTTGGGGATCAATCAATCAAAATCAAAAGAGTTTATACTAGATCAACTTGATTTAAAACCCCGATATTAAGGAAGGAACACCTGAAATGAGTTGTCTACAGTAGACTGACAACCTCATTATAACTATGGGAGGGGAGGGGCCAGTGGTCAGATCACCAGTGTCCAGCATTTTTCACATGTATTTGCCCCTAACTCAGTGTTTCCTCTTTTTTTAAATATTTTTACTTTTCCTAAAATTTAAAAAAAAAAAAAAAAAAAAAATACAAATTCATAGTCTCCTTCATTATGAAGTTTTATACAATTATTTTGTCAGTTTTAATTCTGATAGTTACTTTATCTACTATATTTAGGCGGAGGTGTACAGCCCCTGGTGTTATACAAAGTGGAGATGAAGGTAAGCAATTCAAGATAACCATTTATTAATACATTTAATAGCAAGAAAAATATATTGTATTTCTTAGATAAAATTGATGGATTTTCTATTATGATGATAGTTTTTTTACTCAATTTGTGTCATCTAAAGATAATATGGATAAAGATTCACTCTATAGTATAAGTTTGTTTATATGTATATAGATATATATATATATATATATATATATATATATATATATATATATATATATCCAAAAAACAACAACACCATATAATATATATATATATATATATATATATATTCATACATACATACATATATTATACACATAAAACTGACAGTGTTCAATTAGTGTCCAAAACTGTGCTTAGTTCAATTAGATGTTAGGTCTTTTTGTTTTAAATCTAAAATATAACTTCTAGGCATACATGTCTTCTCTCTAACAATTTAATTATTTTGAATTATATTCATGTTTTTCATTGTATTATTTTTGTAGATGAAGCAGATACTGATTTGGAGACTGATAGGTTGTTAGGACAACAAAGAACGGATGATCAGACATTCATTGATGACAAAATTGTAAGAATTTTTTTATTTTTTTTTTTTTTATTTTTTAAGTTTTCTGTTATATGAAAATTAACTTTTTTTAAAAAAATATTGTCTTAGCAAAACCTTAAATTTTAATTTTATTAAAACCTCTAAATATTTTTCAATGTGAGTTGTAGGAAATGAAGAATTTCTGTTTTTGAAAAATAGTTCTGTAGTTGGTGAATTCTTTTAAGTGTTACACTGTTAATAGGGTGTTCAGCAAGAACTAACTTAAGGAGTTGACATCTGAGCAACAGTTATTACAAAAAGCACTTATCAAATATGGTTTATATCTGATATGTTTTCGAAATACTGATTTCATATGAAATAACTTTCTTTTTATCGAATAATTACCTATATTTCTTTAATTAACTAGGTAAGAATAATTTTAATAAGAATATTAGACGCATTATTCCATTTTCCTGGAAATGTGTTAATTTGAACTTTAAAATAGCCCTATTAGGAACATTACCAAGAATATTATTTCGTGGGCCAAACATATATTTAAACTTGAATAATAATGATATGAAAATAAATGAAATAATTAAAAACACGCCAAGCAATGAATTGTTCAAAAATTCTTCTATTGTGGTAAAGAATATGCAGATTTTTATTCGTGTATATAGAAAACTTATTCTTTGAATGATTAAAACTGGGAAAACTACTACTACAGTAATACTACCAATCAACTAACTTCTAAAGTAATGAAAGCCATTCTGTTCAAATAAAAAAGAAAAGAAAGATAACAAATAATCCTGAATTTTCAACAAAAATAAGCCTAATTTAATTAAGGGGCAAAGATTGATGTTATTTATATATATATAATATTCGCCGGTTGTCATAGGAATGTCTATCTGGTGGAATATTTTATTTTAATATTATCATTAACCTAAATTTTATATCAGATCTAGTGTTAAGATTTTGTTGATGTCTTACCTTGATGATCAACCAATAATGACTAATACTTATATATGTTATTCCTTTACTAATTTCATTTAAAAAGTTTATTATTTAATGATATAATGGTTATTTATCAACCCTCTGTTTTCTAGGCTTGGAGGAAAAACAAGAAGAGGACAGGAAAGAATTCTCCATCTCCTAGCCAATCTCAAGATTCATCAAATGAAATAGCTCCAAAATCACCTGAAATAATACCTCCTCTTGAGGATCCCACCCAGAATATGAAAATTGTCAATAAAAAGGTGTTTTTAATTCTAAATTTTAGATAGTTTGGAAATAAAATAGTTCATTTTAATAGATTTCCCTTAAGGGAAATCAGCTATTGAGGTTGTAGTCATTACGCGATTTTCAACAAATTTCTTCAAATGTCCATCGGATCTATCCAGTAGATGACGAAATTGATGTCCGCTCAAAATTATATATCTATCTATCTATGTTTTATATATTTATATATATATATATATATATATATATATATATATATATATATATATATATATATATATGTATGTGTGTGTGTGTGTGTGTGTGTGCATGTACATTTGTCTGTTACCACTCTAGCGATCGCAATATTTGTCTTATCACTACCAAACTCTAAATATAAAATTGTTTCATGTAAAAAGAAAGATCAAGTTTGTTAATGGCTGAAATCGGACCAGTGGGAGGGGGCGTTTAGAGGGGGATATTGAAAATTCAAAATATTCCCGTTATTATGTTGGATCAAAAACTTATATAGATACAATCTTATTGTAAATTGAATTACCTATAAATGTTATTATATACTTATATTCTCTAATATGAATATTAACTGAGATATTTGGACTTTTTAGCTTTCATCCTTCAGGAAACCCCCACTCCTACTCATATCAGGATAATAATAAGCTATTATAACATGAATCTCTTTATTCTATCTTAAATACCAAATATTGTTTATACAAGACCTTTACTATGCGAGAAACATGTGAATTCATTGTGTGATGAGATCATCAATTCACATTCTTGTCTTGAAAACGTCCATTTGATTTATATCATACTTGATATTTAACTGTTTCAGTCAAAACTAAAGATCACATTTGTTATTAGTGCAAATCTGACCAGGAATGGGGGGGGGCATTTGGAAAGGGGGTCGGAAATTCAAAATATCTGCATTATTTTCATCATCTTCTGGGTAAGATCGATGGACATTTGAGGAAATGTTTTGAAAATCGTGTCATGAGTACAACCTTAATAGCTTATTTTCCTTAAGGGAAATCTGTTAATAGGAAGGTCATTTGTTTGTATGTATTTTATACTCTTATCGAAATCTTAACTAATCCTATTTAAAAAAAATATATTTAATATGTATGATACTTTAACAAATTTTTTTTTCAGGATAAAGAAAATTCCAAAAAGAAAGGCAGAAATAAGGAAGGTAATTGCTCTTTTAAATTAAAAAAAAATATGCATATAAACATAAACTAAGATAAAAGGACTTTCATTTAAATGTAAATAGGTTATGAAGATAAATTTAGAATTTGAATGATTAAGATATTTTTGAAACAACTTACATAGAGTTTATCTTAATATCTGAGACTATGAAATGTGAATTATCGATAACTTGAACTATAGTCTTAGGTTATATTCATTAGTAGCAATGGGGACTTTAAGGGAGGTCTGAAATGGAAAAATCTGTATATTTTGTTACTTATTCATTTTTCAGCAGATGTGCTTATTTTTTACATATGTTTTTGTTCTATAATAATGTTTAACCAAGATGTATGGATGAAACTATAGTATATCTCGAGTCAAGATTTTTATTTTGCATAAGTGACATAACCAAATAAATCAAAACTCGGTTTGTAAATTAGTCCTGGTACCATGTAGATTGCAGTCTATATTAAAACTTTTAAGGACAAACATGAATAGGGTTTCAAGGGAAGCAAGAAATGAAAAATTGCAATATTTCGAACTTTATTTTATTTTTAAAAAAATGCACACATCAATGTTGTTTACTTTTGTATTTAGAATAACCCAATTTATGAATAGTTTTACCATATAATAATATATAAAGAGTATAAACAATTAAAACTGTTGCTGGAGTCAATAATTTTATGGTATGAAACAACTAGCAAACTGAATGAATCTGGGTATGTGATCTCTAACTAACCACTCATAGATTGTATGCTGTTATTATTCTTACGGATGAGCAGAAATAGAGGCTGTAGGGGGGGGGGGATAAAATGAATTTATGATTTTTTTTTTGTTTCTTTTTCGCTTTTTAGAGAACACATACAAGATGAAAGTAGTTTATTTTATTTTTTAAAGTAACCTTCATTATATTCACTTCTGTATAATATGAATCAATTGGCCATGAAAATATAGCTCGAGTCAACATTGTTATGGTTTATGGATGACTGAGCTGAATAGAACAAATTGGGGTATGTGGATTAATACTAAGATGAACTTTTAACAATGTTATTTATTATCCTAGAAATGTGAATTTTTCCAATCATTTAATTTAGAGAAATAAATAATTAAAACAAATCAATGTTGAATTTGCATAATATTCAGGGATGGAAGTTGTGGGAAGACAAGCTTAGTTAATTCTGATATTTATTATATTGTTTTCTATGAAATTTTGACGTTATAGGTACTAACAGATATAAAGTATCAAATTGAATATATCTTGATATCCTTCATTTAAGCATTTTTCATATATATTCTCTGGTGTATGTTAACTTCACATTTTTTTTGATCACTTAATATTCTATATTTCTTTTCTTGCCTTCATGGAAACTGTTTGGTAATTATCTTTTTTAACATTACTAATGTGGGTGAGTGTGTGAGTGTACAAGTGGTTTCTGGAAAAGAAGTATTAATTCATTTACTTTTCTTGTTTTAAATTCAATATTATAAAATTCTCAGAAATAGGAAAAACTGTAGCGGAATCAAGACAAGCTTAAGGGTCATTCCATCTCAAATCATCCAGCAAAATGTAAAAATGTCACCCATGGTTTCAGATTTCAAAGAAAATTTTTTTAACAACACTTTTTACCTTCCTTATGAAGAATATAAAATTTTACTTTGATATCTCCAGTAGTTTTTGTGAAAAAAAATGCTGAAATATTGAGAAAGTTTGTGTAACTGACATATTTAAGGTTGCTTATTTGTACACATTGTATTAGAAAAAAAATCATAACTTTAGTGATTTTCAATATATCAAGATAAAATTTTCACTAAAGTGTTCACAAGAGCATGGAGATACAGGAAAAAAATAAATTGATGATCATATTAAAATACAAGCCCCTCCAAAATTTCACTAACTGCATCTTTATTAAATTTTTTTTTTAAGAAACCCCAATTTTTCAAATGTTTTTGCACATGAGGCAGAATACTTAAGCAAGCAAACATTTTTTTTAAATTATGCGTTAATGTGCAAACTAAAAGACTATGAAAGAAAAACAATGGCTTTTTGAGTGCTTATGCATTTTTTTGGAGATAAACCAAAATATTTTTGTATTTTCTCAAAAAATTCTATTCTATGAACAAATATGAAAAATAATAACAAAAAAAATTAAGTAATGGTTAGTTTAGGTGTATGACCTTTTAAAAAGACTTACGAGTTTAAAAAAAGATTTCCTTGGTTTAATTAAAATGTAATATTTATTTACAGAATTGATAAATAGGGAAGGATGCACATATAAGATTGAAAAAATTAAATCTCTATTAAATGGCAAATTATCATTTGAAAAACTGGAAGAACTGGATTATCTTAAATGTATTATAAATCTTTAAATATATTACCATTTAGTGATACCTTCTTTTTCAAATCAAGAGGCATTGTTTTTGAATGTCAGTTAAGTCCTTTTCAGGGACATTTTACACTCTACCAGAGTCTTGTTGTTGGTGCAGCGTTAGGTTAGCATCTTATTAGAAATGAAAATGGTAATTTACATTTATTCCATAAAAGTACAATATATATATATATATATATAAATTTAATTAACTTAAGAAATAAAATACATTAAATAATCAGTAAATATTTTAATATAATTATTTTATTTGACATATTGCAGATAATTTACTTATATAGCGTAGTGCAGTTTGAAATTCGTGAAAACTATGTAAATTAGTAAATGGTGTATAACATTTTTACTGCATGACATTAAATTATAATAATGAAAAAGTTTACTTTCCATTTTTTAGTAAATCTAAATCCCTGTACTTTTATATTCATGGGAAAAAAAGGAGTCATTTTTTAATCTGCTTTTGCAAGTATGTACCAAAGAAAAGATCTTAATTACATTTCCTTCCCTTTTTATTAACTTTTTATAAATTAACAAAAAACAAAAAAAAAACTGTCTACCCATACACACACATAAAAGAACAATGGCCTTTTTTATAATTATTATCAAAATAATATTTATGATTTATTACTATTGTTGTTTGTTTAATGCATTTATATGCTGTGACAAATTTAAAATTAAAACCAGTTTCTATAAAGTATTAATTCTATTTATGCCTGAAAGCTGAAAAATAATTATTAGTACTTATAAAGTAAAATTCAGTATTAGAGGAGAATATAAAAAATAATCATGTGCTATGCAATATGTCAAATAAAATAATTATATTAAAATATTTACTGATTATTTAATGTATTTTATTTCTTAAGTTAATTAAATTTATATATATATATATATATATATATATATATATATATATATATTGTACTTTTATGGAATAAATGAAAAATTACCATTTTCATTTCTAATAAGGTTTTGAGAAAATTCCAAAATATTTTGGTTTATCTCCAAAAAAATGCATAAGCACTCAAAAAGCCATTGTTTTTCTTTCATAGTCTTTTAGTTTGCACATTAACGCATAATTTAAAAAAATGTTTGCTTGCTTAAGTATTCTGCCTCATGTGCAAAAGCATATTTGAAAAATTGGGGTTTCTTAAAAAAAAAATTTAATAAGGATGCAGTTAGTGAAATTTTTGAGGGGCTTATATTTTAATATGATCATCAATTTATTTTTTTCCTGTATCTCCATGCTTTTGTGAACACTTTAGTGAAAATTTTATCTTGATATGTTGAAAATCACTAAAGTTATGATTTTTTTTCTAATACAATGTGTACAAATAAGCAACCTTAAAAATGTCAGTTACACAAACTTTCTCAATATTTCAGCATTTTTTTTCACAAAAACTACTGGAGATATCAAAGTAAAATTTTATATTCTTCATAAGGAAGGTAAAAAGTGTTGTTAAAAAAATTTTCATTGAAATCTGAAACCATGGGTGACATGGCCTGGATGATTTGAGATGGAATGGCCCTTAATGGAACTAGGAAAGCATTACCTAACTGTGCCTCAGCAGAAACTGAATGTAGAGAAAGATATGCACTGTGTATGTAGTCATGATGTAATAACCTTGTATTGACCACCTTGTTTTTCATTGATGGTCATTTTTTCTTTTTTATTTCATCTGGCCTATCTACATATACAGTATATGTCCTTAATGCATTTCTTTACTTTTGATGGTTTAATTGGGAATTCATAACAGAATCCCTCAGTCCCTTCCAGAAACTGTTTTACCCAATTTGTCTGGCTTAAAACTCCAAAATATAACAAAACAGGATCATGCTTTGAGAAACTTAATACATACTGGCAGTCTTTAAAGCTGAGTTAGGTACTGAAATCAATTAACATCTCGTTGTGAGATACTTATTTTACCTAGCTTTGTGGGACATGAACTTTCAAAATATTACTGGGAACAGTGATCCTGATGCACCTAGGGCTTGGATTATTGGTGACATTGAAAAGCGTTTAGTTCTCCTCACTTAGTCTACTAGTTCAAAGACCTAGTAGAAGTATCAAAAGTATAATAATTGGATTACTTTTTTGATAGTCATATTTATTTTTAGCTGGTGATGAGATTGATTAACCTGGTTTTTTGATAGTCCTTTTGTTAATGGGAGGCTAGCAGATCTTGAAAAATTTACTGTTTCATTTTGATTTATCGCTTGTCCATTTGTTTCTATTCATTAGAATTGTTGTATTGTTATTATTTAGTGATGATCCATGAACCTGCAGTTTTGATTGAGGGTGTTTTATTTCGAGCTCGGTACCTTGGATCAACCCAGCTTGTTTGTGAAGGCCAGCCAACAAAAAGCACAAGAATGATGCAGGCAGAAGAAGCTGTTTCCAGGATCAAGGTAATGTCATTATACGCTTCAAAATAATTAATTATTTCTTGAGAATTTTTGTCAGGAATTGCGTTCCCATGATCAAACATTTTTACATTTATTTTTAATTGTTAAAATTATTTGTAGACTTAGAATTGTTATAATCTAGTTCTGTACTACTTATTTTACCTTTGCTAGAGTTTGTAATTACATATTTCACAATAACTAGAGGTACCATCTTAGCTTTCTTTGAGCTTACATGTTACTTTTGTTTTGGTTTTTCTTTTATTTATTCATTTATTTATTTCTTGCCTATAAACTTGCTCTTCATTTGTAATTTTACAAATTTTTGTACATCTTGTCACTTGTTTAAGTTGCCTTTTTGTCAACTGCTTTAAAGAATGTTCAGAATTGCTTTTATTATTTTATGTTTACTATTTCATATTCTCCAGTTTTAATTTTTGTATTACTCAATTTCCAAGTGTAAATATCACTGAAGTACCATAACGGATCAGTTTATTTGTGGCATATAATTATGAAGCAAAAATATAAAGTGAATAATTGAAAGAGCATTCATTGCACATATTATCAATGAAAAAATATTCTTTTAACATATTTTATATTCTTAATATATGAAATGGTATCCTTCCTAATTCTTTTTTAAATTTATAATTCCTAAAATTATCGAAGTTCTGCAATTTTTTCTTATTTAAATATTTGTTTGTCATTTACATTATTTTTTTTTGTCTCAACTGGCCCTGAAGGGGCAAGGCCTGCCGCCTTCAAGTGTTCAGCTTGAACCTACCCAGTTGTATTTTGGTGGCATTACCAACGAAAGATAGCTATTCCTTTATTCAAGTGCTACTCAGTTGCAACATGATGCAAGGTAGGCACTGGGGCAACAGATAGAAGCCCGCTCTTCAAGCTTGCCAGAGCACAGCTAAATAAAATTTAGACTCCAATCGTGGGGTTTGAATATGGAATATATAGCATAGAAACTCATTGCTTTACCATCGCTGCCCTAACAATTACACTAGTGTACTTAATTATTCACGAACAAACATTACATTATTTTCTGGTTTACAAAAAAAGGGGAGGCCCTTCACATTCAATGTGAACCTTCATTTTGTTAATGCTATCATTGGTATTTACAATACATATGTGGAAGTTCGATTAGTTATGCTGTTTTGCAAAATTTTTTTTTTTTTTTTATTGAGATATAAAGAAACATAATTCAGTGAAATTGAAAATCGGAAATAAGTTTATCCTCTCAATAATTTATTACTTGTGCTATTGAAAGTATTTATGGCTGTTCATATATTTGATGTTAGATGAGGAACTGCTATATATGGGTCTCAACATATTTTTAAATGCTAGATTTTATGTTTGAATCCCTTTAAATGGTTAATCACTTTTAATTAAATGGTACAGGGTTCTGTTTGGAAATGAATGGTGTATGTAAATGATCATATTTTTAATGTTTAGGCAATAGGAGTCGAATATAATTCAGTTTTTGGCTCTTCAGAGTCCTAGTATTCAGGAGTACGAATTTCCTTATTTTTAATTTTTTTTATCTTTGGAATTTTCCATAGTTGTTTTTTACAATTCAGAGATAAAACTTTTTATGAATAATTGAGTATATCAATTATAATGTTGGTGGGCTTGTACTTTCAACCAGTGAGTAAAAATAATAATAGATTATTATTTTTTTTTCTATTGATGATTATTTATTTGTTTCAAGTTTAAAGTTAAAATGACTTGATCATTATCAGTGATTCTAAATTGTCTAATTAAAAAATAAATGTAACCCTTTAGTCACTAAATAATTAAAATTAATACACTGTAGACATAAAATAAAACAAAATTGGAGTATTATATCAGTTCTTTGTTTTGTAAAATTAAGCTTCATTATAGATTACTTATTACTGAATTAAAAAAAAAAAAAAAGAAAAGAAACATCTTTTTTAGCAGATTTTCCTTCAGGGAAATCAGTTTTTTTTTATGGTTGTACTTATGATACCATTTTTGAAAATTGTCTTCAAATTTCCATCAATCCATCCTAGAAGAGGACCAAAATGAAGAAGAAAAAAAAACTAAACATTTTAGCATCAATTTTAAGTCACATTTACATAAGTTTCATATTGCCGGAGGACAGAGAATAACTTTCAGATGACATCAGCAGTATTCCCACTCTTAGGAAATCTGCTTAGTTTGCACAGCATCTGTTTAACAGACTTTTTTTTTTTTTTGCATTGTAAGAAATATTTTGAGAAATAGTGAAGGCCCAATAATTTGAATAAAAAAAGAAATGAAAAATATGGAACAGGTGTAATACAGACAATTTACTTCCATCTTAGATATTGATGTGAAGTTAACGATCCATGAGCAATAAATTGGGTGGATTGATTGTTTGTAATTGGCTTGGATGGTAAATCATAGACACTGTAGAAAATAATGTGTATTTTTTTTTTTCATGTTGAGTACTTATGACAGTCTTACATTAAATTAAAAAAAAGAAAGAATAAACAGCTAAACAAAGAAACAATTTAGTAATAATGTTTATAGCAGGCAAACACAAAAATGTTTGGATTTATTTAAGTTCAAAATGTTTGCATATTATAAAAAATAGACCAGACAAACATAATTTGAAGAATAATGAATAGGACACAAACGTAGAAGAACGGCTCTAATTTTTCTTTAAAATTCTTAGAGAAGATATTTTTATACATAATGAAAAAACAAAATTGATTTCCTCCCTAAAAAAAAATCCTGTCTTAACCTAAAGGTCTCAGACACAGTACCCTTCTCTCAACCCTCTCATGATTCATCCACAATTTTTCTTTAGCTGTACTAAAGAACATACTCACTAACTTATCAAGTCTAAGTCAGTCTCATCCTTCCCAGCATTTTGACTTAAAATTTGAAATTAAATTCAATTCATTGTACACTAAACTGAATAGCCGAGTTATTAAGCCCTGTAATAAAATATAATATGTACTAGTCTTTTACGGCTCTACTTGCAATTCTTATTTGATTGTAACCCAACTCGATAAATAGACATTTCTTACAAAACTAAAGGTCGAGTTCGTTTTTTGGCTAAAATCAAATCAGTCGGAGGAGGGGGGGGGGGGTTTAGAGGGGATTTTTGAAAATTCGAAATATCCCAGTTATATGTCGGATCGAAAAATTGTGTAGAACCAATCTTATTGGAAATACCTTTTTACTATAAATATTGTTATATACATTTTTTCTCTATCTTTAGTATTAACGGAAATATTTGCCTTTTTAGTTTTCAGCCCGTAGTAAATCCCTACTCTGACTCATAAGCTGTTATATCATTAACTACTTTATTCCAAACATAAATGCCAAATATTGTTTTCATTAAACATTTACTGTGTGAGATACATGCAAATAAATACATTGTGTGATTATGTCATCAATTAAGATTTTGAGGTCGTGAATCGAAAGTATTTATTTCTTCTGTAACCATACTCGATATTTAACTGTTTTATTCCACACTAAAGGTGTATTAGTTAATGGCTGAAATCGGGAGTGGAATAGAGAGGGGGGGGTGTAAAGAGGGAATTTTTAAAATTCAAAGTATCGCAGTTATTATGAGTTGAATCGCAAAATGTAATAGAACCAATATTTTTAAGCTATTAATGCTCTACAATTGTCGTTCTATACATTTTTTTTCGTAAGTCAAGTATTAAGCGAGCTATTTGCACTTTCTTGTTTTCAGCCTTCTTTCATTGATTTATTTATATAGAAATAGATAATGAAATCACAAGTATCTTATACCAGCACGTGGGAAATCTGCTTAGTTTACACAGTCCCAGTCTGACAGACTTTTGTTCAGCTAAAGAAGACTATAATGAGCAGTGAAAATGTTCTATAATAAACACATTTATTTCTACAAGTGCCAGTGGTTCACCATCCTAGCTGATTTCCAATTATCCATCCACTTTTTATTTAGGATATTATCATTTATCAAGATATTCTCATATACCAACATCATGCAACCTACATATAATCTAATTACAAATATATTTAATCAAAGTTTCAATATAAAGCAAAATTAGTGATTCTAAAATTCATTATTGATGAGGAAAACAATTGTTTAAGATGAAGATTAAATTAACATCTTGATGCTGTAATGTTGGGGCCTTGTTTTCAGGTGAAATAAGGAGGAAGGGAATAATGATGAGATTATTTGAATACTCATCTATTAAAAGTTCTTTCTTTTTTTTTACAGCATGAAGTTTTCATTTTTTTTTATATTCCTGTAATAAAATAAAATTTTTTAAACTTCTCCCATATCAAAATATTCCTCTTAACATTTGAGAGGTGTGCTGTTGCTCAGTTAGGAATTAGAAACCTTACAACTAACATTGATTTGGAGGCTGAGGTCGTGGAATTCATAATTGAAGGATGAAATAAATAGCAAAATTCCAACAAAATATTTATTTGTGTGTGCATGTGTGAGTGAATGTTTATGTGTGTTACATTTGTGTGTGTGAGGGGGGGGGGGGTTATGTGTGCATGCATATCTGTTTTTTCTAGATATTTCATTATACAGGCTGTTTCCAGGTTGAAAATGTTATATGTTTTTCTAATTCCATTGGCATTGACAGGATTATACTTCCCCTGTAATCGTCTTATAACTATTTTCTACCTCTTAGCAGATTCCCCTTGTGTGAAATCAGCTATTGAGGTCGTACTCATGAAGCTATTTTCGAAATTTTTCCAAATGTCCATCGATCCTACCTAGGAGATGACGAAAATGAGGTCCGTTCAAAACTGTATATAAGTCGTTTTATACGACTGTATGTTAGTCATTTTATGTAAAAAGAAAGATCAAGAGCGTTAACGGCTGAAATCAGACAAGGGGGGTGGGGGGGTTAGAGGAGAGGAATTTTGAAAATTCAAAATATCTGTTACTATTAGTAGGATCAAAAAAATGTATAGAAACAATCTTATTGTAAATTAAATTTACTATAAATATTTCCTTATACATATTTTCCGTATAATGAGTATTAACTGAGATATTTGGATTTTGTAGTTTTACGCTTTCAGTTAGCCCCCTCTCCTACTAGTGTCATATTAATAATAAGCTGTTATATCATGAACTACTTCATTACAAGGCTAAATACCACATATTATTTTCATTCAACTTTTATTTTGTGAGATATATGCAAATACGTTCTGTTGACCCCTCCCCCTTGTGATTAATCTCTTATACTTTTTTAATACATCTTTGTTTGTTTTTGCCTTTCTTAATGCTTTTTCGATAAGTTCATAGAGATAATCTTTTTTTTTTTTAAATTGTTCATCCTTTAGGCTTTTCCTTGAGATCCTTCATGAATCAAAACAAAAAAAAAAAAAAAAAAAACTGAGAATAGGCACTTATACTTACTTAAAATTGTGTTTTATTAATTTTTTGTATATTGCCTCTTTGTGATATCAGGTTTTCTGAATGTTTTTCCCCTCCTCTTCTACTGAAGTTCTGACTATCCATAATCAAATATTTTCATTTGATATAAATGTTGTAAATGTTCCATGGTTTTAGATTCTCTTTATCAAAGGGAAACACAATTTAAAAGTATAACCAGGGAAATAATGAATTAAGGATAGAAATCAATTATCTGCATAAGACAACACTTTCTACTACCATTTTTTTTTTACTTATTTTTTAGTTTACAACTGCAATAGCACTGACACAAGAATTAATACATTACATAAATTAAGCACTTTCCAGTAGCATTTAATGCAAGTTTCATATAATGAACGTTGAAGAGATTCAACTTGGCAGGTTATCATTGCAACTTAATACTATTCTAAAAATAGTATTCAATATGGAATATTTAATTGCTTTCCTTGAGAAGGTCCTAATCTCGAATAGCTCACTAGTTGTAATACTAAACATTGGTATAAAATTAAATTTATGTTTTAAATAACAACAAAAAAAGTAAACAAAAGAATGGAGAATGCTCTTAATATGAATATGCATATATCTGCTTTTTCAAAAATGTAAACCATTTCCTAATGTAGTATATAATTATATATTATTTTGCAAATATTCAAACCCATTTAATGTTGTTATTGTGTAAAAATGACTTTTGTTTGTTCTGTTCTTCTTGAACAGAATGGCTTTAATTTTGCGTTGTATTTATTTCATTGGAGTTTTTGTTATATAGTACGCTTTAAGTCTAGAGTGACCGTCCTTGATTTTTCAAAATCTTTTTAAATTATTAGTTTTACTAGTTATTTTTCATTTTAGGAAAAAATTTGGGAAGGTGCCACCAATTTTCTCTGGGTAAGTCCATGGTCTAGCTCATTCACTTACATAAATAAATGTTTAGTTTATAGCTACTGGATTAATCTATTCTACGTGATCCAGCAGAAATTTTCATAGAATAAAAGAAAATCATATTATGTAAGTGCTTTCCTAATGTGTTAATCTTTCAAGAATTTTTTCTTGAATTTCATTATATCCAGTAGGAGAATAGAGTACTTGAATTTTACGATTTTGGACATTCCAGTTTTTATTTTTAATTATTTAGTGGGTGCGGTGTAAGTGTAATGGAAAAAGATGCTATATTCCCAGACTAGAGCTGCACAGTTCAAAGCCAGAGATTGCACAAAATATTTTATTTAGCTGTGTGACTTTCATATTGGGCCGCTATCCGTTTGCTGAGTCCTTACTAACCATCATGATACAACTTCGTAGATACTCGAATAATCTTTAGTTCATAATATCACCAGAATACAACAGGGGACTCGTCAAGTTTATTACACATCCTTCCCACCATTCCTGTCACCTCTATAGGCTCTGGAGCAAAAGATTTCCATTTAAATTTCTGAAAACGTTTTTTTTTTTTTCCAAATAAACTATATTGTATTCTATTTTTAAAAAACTTAGTGGTATGTGGCTTTGCCTTATAAAAATTAAACCCTCTTAAAGTTAAAATTTTTAGATATAGGATAGAGAATTAGCTCTAGAAGTATGACAGACAATATAAAACATCCTCCTCCAAAATATACGAATTACCTCCTTGTATCTTAATCTTTGTTCCTAACAATTTAAATTATAAATAAATCAATAAAACAAATCTTAATTATGAGTTGCAGAAATTTATTATGAAAACTAAAAATGTGAGTTTATCTATGTACACAAAGGCATGTACCTCTCATTTTTCAATAGAACTTTATTAAACAAAACCATTTTTTAAATCAATTTTCAATACATAAATATGTATATATTATAATAACCCATTGTTGCTCATTGAGTATTCTTAATAGTGGGCATATAACCAAAGAAAATAAATGTATTTGAAACTTTCAGTAAAAATAAATTGTAGTTCAATACCAGTATATGTATGTATGTTTGTATGTATGTATATATATATATATATATATATATATATATATATATATATATATATATATATATATATATATATATATATATATATATGTATATAAAACTGTGCTTGTACTTTAAGATAGTTTAATTATTAAACGGTGAGCTACTTACTTATGATATTTTTGATGGAGACACTATTCTAAAATGTAATAACAGAAACATTTCGAGATCAGAAATTTTCTTTGAAAAATTGAATTTTGTTCAATTGTATTTTATAGCTTTTGTTTCAAAGAGTAGGTTCCAAAAGTATATCAGGTTGCAAAATAGGGTTTTATTTATTGGGCTGAACATTTTGTACGTGTCCACAAAGATGGATAATGGGCTGCAACCTAAGCCATAAATTTTAAAGCAGATAAAACTAAGATTTCGAAAATAAAATTTTTCCTAGCATGGTATAAGGGAATGCACTTGGCAAAATATGATTTTTATATGATATAATTAAGTTACCAAGTATTTTGTCTGGACCACTTTGAATTGATTGACCCTACTGGGAGTTAAAACAATAGGTTTTTATATAAACTTAAACATTGAGAAAAATAAAGGCGATAAATATTTTTCTCTGGGTTTCACAATATTAATAAATATCAAAATTTTTATTTATTTCCAAAACTAACCTGTCTGTCAGTGAGGTTTTCCTTTTAAACATTAAGGAATGACTTAGGTTAGAAACATTATTATTACAAATTCACCAAAAAGATGTTATTTTAAACTGCAAGTTGTTGTATAGTTGGCCAAAAGTATTATAAATTTATCATAGTGCCAGTGTTAACAAGTAAAGTGATTATTACATTGTATCAAGTTAAATAAAAATCATATTTGTACTTTCTCTCAGAGACTTTATGATCTTTTCGTTGTGCGATTTGCCATTGTTTTGCAAACACTGAAAAATCGCTAATGGTTGTTGGTAAGGTGAGAATTTCACATTTTATTGTTTCTGGTTCAACTGAACATGAATCTGAGATTAGTTGGCTACCATCATTTCCCCCTTCCCTATATTTTATGTGTTGTTGACTATTAAATCCTCAAAAGTACAAATAGACCACCACGGCTTGGCCATTATGTCCATAATGGTCTATATTATTAGACCATATACA
This sequence comes from Riptortus pedestris, assembly GCA_019009955.1. Taxonomy (NCBI): domain Eukaryota; kingdom Metazoa; phylum Arthropoda; class Insecta; order Hemiptera; family Alydidae; genus Riptortus; species Riptortus pedestris. The sequence goes on from CM032233.1 coordinate 2,370,610, forward strand.
GCTTAAAACTATAATGAAGCCCGAGTATTCTAACTTGTTATTGTTTCTGCAAAACTGATTTTTGTTCGGTGCCAGCTCTCCCTTTCTGAGTTAGTAATCTTAATTTGGGAATGAAGATACCACACAGAGAAAAAAACTGGATGGTCTGCTTGTTGGATCCTAATAATTCCTATATTATTAGGCTCTCTGTACAGTAACACTCTTTATGTGGACATGATTTTTCTAAAGTACCTTATGGCTGAGTGCAATTTTTTTTTTTTGAATATTTCATATTAATGTTTTTAATAATTAAATTATATATTTTTTGATAGATTGACAACAAAAAAAAAATAGCCAGAAGCAATTTTTTGATACGATCCCAGCTGAGGTCGGTCTGGGAGAGAGGAAGGTCACCCTCTAGGGGCTAATTTTGCTAACCCACTAATGCTAAAATGTTTTCCATTTTTTGATCTATTTTCCCAGGAATAACTAAAATGCGTAATGCTTTAGTTTATAATATTGCAAAAATAAATATATCAATCATTTCTTATCTATTTAAAGCTTATTCTCTTTTATAATACATGGCAAAGAAAGTTTTATAAAGAAAAAAATTCTGATAATTCAATTTTTTTTTACAGTTGTTAACATTTGAATAAAAAAGCTCAATGGAACTTTGAAACAAATAACACCATGATCTGCTATTTGTTATCTCAATATTTGAAATATAGAACTTTGTGCGAGAGGGAAAATAAAACAAAATTTTTATATTATTTGTAAGCAGCATATTTTATAAAATTTGTTTACATGTACCTAATATTAATTTGTATCTTCATATTTAGAAAAGAAATTTATATATTTCTCAAAATGTTATAGCTAAAATTCTTGAAAAAAATAACTCTTTACGATTAAATAATATAATAAAATTGAAAATTAAAGTCAATGCCACGTATAAACCAATTATATTGATTGAAATGTACAATATTTGATAACTAGATATGGATTTAAAACTTACCTTAAACAAAAATATCAATAAACAAAAATAATCAATAGTCAGCATTGACAAATTATTAAAAAAACTTTTGGTTCCATTTGAAGCCGAAATATAGCATTCAAAAGAAGAGCGGTAAAAGAATAGATTAGTGATTGGGATGAGTTGAAGGAACCAATCGCCAGCACGTATAGCACCAAACAAAATGTAAGGAAATGCATGTATGTCAAAGCTCAGCTGAGGCCCCGGTCAGCCTCACCTCAGCTCCGTCACCATCAAGAGTGTTCAAGTTATTTTTGTATTTCAAGTATGGTATTATGTCAATTGAAAATAAAATTACTATTCTTTGTCACTTCTAGACCTATGTGTGCTTCATGGCCTTATGCCACCTCTTGAGCAGTCTACTCTTTCTAGTATTTCTTCTGATATTAGGAATATAGCATTTTCACACATGATGCTTGTTAGCCTTTTGAATTAAAATGCCCTGATAACAGAAGAAGGACGCCCCTGAAGAAGCGACACAAATTTGTGAAACATTTAATCACATGGAGTGAAAAAGAAAAATAATCATGTTTTTAATTGATTCTAAATTAATCATTAATAAATTGATTTAACTTGGTAATAAGTCAAAAATTAAACTGAAGTTGATTTGGCTTCAACTCTCATAGCAACTACCAACATCCCATTCTTATTCAGTAGATCCAAAAACATTAGAATACTTCATCTCAACTTTGGTATAGACCATTTGTTCTCTATTTTAAATCACTTTATTTATACCTGCTTTATGAGAAATATGGATTTGACAAATAAGTATGTAAGCAATACAAAAGATTTTTTGGAGGTATTGGTTTAGAACCTCTCGAGAGCAATAGGTACTTGCTGAGAGCAAAATTCCTCCTAAGTCAATTTTGAGGACCAACTTTCGTGTTATATACAATTCATTAATCCCTATCTGAGGTCTTCAACAAATCTTCATATTTTATCTCACATCTTCATATGTTTCATACACAATACAACTTTGAAATAGTTTGAGGTACAATATAATACTTTAACATAAGATTAATATCCCCTCCGTAAAAAAAAGTTAAATTACAAAAAAAAAACACAACTAACATTAGATAAATTACAGTTTAGAAAAGAGTCAAAATAAATGTTATTCTAGGAAACAGTATGCCTGAAAATTGCTCACTAAGCATAATGTTAGGAGGCAGTATGCCTGAAAATTGCTCACTAAGCATAATGTTAGGAGGCAGTATGCCTGAAAATTGCCCACTAAGCATAATGTTAGGAGGCAGTATGCCTGAAAATTGCTCACTAAGCATAATGTTAGGAGGCAGTATGCCTGAAAATTGCCCACTAAGCATAATGTTAGGAGGCAGTATGCCTGAAAATTGCCCACTAAACATAATGTTAGGAGGCAGTATGCCTGAAAATTGCCCACTAAACATAACAAGACATGTGAATAAAAACTAGCACTTTCTAACTAGCATATGCTAGGTCTAGTAAGTACTTGATCAAATCAGTGTGAATAAAGATTTGTAGAAAATACTGGGGCAAGCCTAGTAGAATCCGGGAAAACCCAAGCACTTACTCTCGGGGTAGTACATGCTAGACCAAGTAAATGCTAGGTTTTAACGTTCCTGTCATGACAGCTTCTCCCCTCCACTACCTTTCAGTCTACTCCACATCGGCGGCATATCCCTCTCTCACTCTGTTCAACCACGTGCTAGAAGATTATGTTTATTCATCATCAGAAGAATCTAACAATGATTTTAATAAAATAGAAAAAATTGATCGTACTCTGTTTGTATGTCTCCTTTCGGATCACATTGTCTTACTTAGCAAATCAAAAACCCCTGCTGAGATGAATGCTAAGAAAGAAGCTTGGGAAACCTTACGTTCTGACTAGTGTGGTGCATTGGGGAAACAAGTTAATGTAGGCCAACTAATAAAAGCATTGAACAATGTGAAGTCTACTGACAAGAAGAAGACTGACGTAAAAGTGACAGGAAACAGGAAAATAAAGCTACAACTGTGGGAAAAAACATTCTTGGAGTTGATAGAAGATGATAACCCAGTATTCCATAAAATCCCGGGTAATATTTCAGTTGGCACTAGGGCCGGGCCCCCAGTTCAGCAACCGACCAGTGATGACATTCAAGAAAGTTTGCTGAATACAGAATCTGAAGGGAAACCAAATAAAAATTAAGAACCGAAGAGCCAAGAAACAAAGAAGCCGATGAAAACTAAATCTGATGCCGACCAAAATTGAAAAAATTGTGTCGAATCATGAAGCAGATGAAACTAAAGACCTGTCCACACCGCAGTTGCAAAGGATTGTTTTGTTGCAACAATACAAACTGAATAAGATCAAACTGGAAAAGGAAACTAAACTGCTCAAAAATGAATAGGGATATTGGCTGTTTTGTGGTATGTATGGGGCCTAGCATATATATTTTTTTCTTTTATTATAAATATCATTAATATTTATTAGAAATTATTGTCTTTTTTCCCCCATAAAAAAGAAATTTAATTAAGATCGATTTAATTAAAATTAATAGGATAAGAAAAAATAACCAATATCCCTATTCATTTTTGAGCAGTATATATTGTTGGAAACCATGAAGAAGCAAACCGTTGAAAAGTCTACTCAAACTGATGTAACTGTTGATGATTGCCATACTCTATTCACATTGTAATTAATTGTATGCTATATAAGTTGTATTTTCCTTTGGATTGTAATAATGTAGGATTCTTAGGATTACAATTCTTACCATTGTAATCAAACTTGTAATTTGAAATAATTCAGTAATGGTGTGAATAAAAACTATTATATAAAATAAGATGATTTTATTCAGTTAATAAACAAAACCCATATCCCCCCAAAAAAAATATATATACAAAATTGTGTCCAAATAGGTGCTTGCATGAGAAAAACATGAAAACGTTACTAAGTTCAATTTCACAAAAACAATTTCCTCACTGAATATTCAAATACGCCATCATATTGGCACGCTTGTCTTTGCCTCTTAATGTTGTGTCAGGATTTTCATAACGGACCACCCCAGGTTGGTCATCTTCATTTGGGACGCTATCAAGATCCCCATACTCAAAGTCATCCTTTAGATGCTTGGCAATGTTGTGTAGCACAGCACAACTGACTACCACTTGTGGAATGTTGTTTAATGCAACTCTAACACAGTTTCCCAGGATTGTGAATCTCCTTTTTAACTGACCAAAACACCTTTCTATTATAACCCTTTCTCTAGCATGGATTAGATTGAAGTCTCGTTCTTGATGCGTTCGTGCAGGCTTGAACGGTGTAATCAACCACGGCGATAAACCGTATCCTGAATCTCCTAAAAGACAAACTGCTCCATCATACTGTGACACGATGTCTCTGACATGACTATTCCTCCACACTCTGCCATCGTGAACACTGCCGGGCCACTCTCCACTAATACTTTTAAACTGTTCCAATGCATTGCATGTTGCCTAGACATTTATACTAGGATATCCTTTTATCCTTTTCTACAAATATACTCATCACCGTGCAGCCCAGGCTTTTGTATCTCAATTTGAGTACAATCAAGGGCACCAATTACAGACGGCAAACGAATATGTCTCTGCGACAAAACTTTAGCTTCGGTCACATCTTCAGCTGTAGTTGGAAACCGTATCCAATTATGTGATTGTTCAACTACTCTACTCATCATGTACCTTATAGTCTTGTTAGCAGTAGTACGATGTACACCCACATCTTGAGCTACACCAGACTGAAAGCCAGGATCACCCACAAACCTCAGAAATATTTCCATTTGCTGTCTTCTGGAAATACCACCGCCACGAGTATCACTTTCTTCAAGAAACTGTGCCGCAAGGAAATCAACACTCTAACTGTTAAACCTTAACAGCTCTTTACAATTACGTTTGTTTATTCCAGAGCGAAGAGAATAAATTTTTTCTGTAATCGTTGAATAATGGTAACATTACTAAACTGAAATGAGTGAAGAAAGTGAAACATTTTGTAATAGAGTGAAGAAAGTGAATTGCCTTCTTAATTAGTAATAAGTATAAATTAAAAAAATAATTTGAAGTTGGAAATTAAATGCTTTTAAATGTTTCTTAACATTGTAAGAATTTATTTTAACAAAATAAATTGAAATGTGAATGAATTATTGGTGGAAATAATCAATATATTTTTTCTGTAATCGTTGAATAATGGTAACATTACTAAACTGAAATGAGTGAAGAAAGTGAAACATTTTGCAATAGAGTGAAGAAAGTAATCACATTCTTCACAAGTGAAGAAAGTGAATTGCCTTCTTAATTAGTAATAAGTATAAATTAAAAAAATAATTTGAAGTTGGAAATTAAATGCTTTAAAATGTTTCTTAACATTGTAAGAATTTATTTTAACAAAATAAATTGAAATGTGAATGAATTATTGGTGGAAATAATCAATATATTTTAAAATTTAAATAAAATAATAATTACCTTCCTTGTTTATAACCTGCACTTGTTTATAACTGCACTACTTCACAATCATCACTCTCGTGAAATTACCACACTCGCTTCGCTCGTGTGGGTAAACGTTTCACTCGAGTTGTAAAATGATCTACTTTCGTCGAGGCAGTATGCCTGAAAATTGCCCACTAAGCAGAATGTTAGGAGGCAGTATGCCTGAAAATTGCCCACTGAGCATAATGTTTGGAGGCAGTATGCCTGAAAATTGCCCAATAAGCATAATGTTAGGAGGCAGTATGCCTGAAAATTGCCCACTGAGCATAATGTTAGGAGGCAGTATGCCTGAAAATTGCCTACTAAGCATAATGTTAGGAGGCAGTATGCCTGAAAATTGCCCACTAAGCATAATGTTAGGAGGCAGTATGCCTGAAAATTGCCTACTAAGCATAATGTTAGGAGGCAGTATGCCTGAAAATTGCCTACTAAGCATAATGTTAGGAGGCAGTATGCCTGAAAATTGCCCACTAAGCATAATGTTAGGAGGCAGTATGCCTGAAAATTGCCCCCTAAATATAATGTTTGTTTTATCTTGTAATTATTATAATTTTATACTACTGCTCTATAGTTACTTGGATCAAAATATGAGATTGGATCCTCTCATTGCGTAGTTGGTTACTGGGCTTCAAGGTTGGATCTGTACTTAGTCTCAGTGCCCACTCTTTGAGACAATTGAGAAGCTGAAACAATAAAGAAGTTTCAGTGTTTGGTCAGTAATATCACTACGACATTGTAGGGGATGTGTCAAACTGGTAATTTAACCTCTGGCCAAAGCTATGAGGCAGGCCTTCATTGGATGTTCAGTCAAAGATTTCCATTTCCATTCTTCACATTTTTCTTAGATTGTGGACATTTAACATACCTATGTTGTTGTTTTTTTTTTTTTTTTTTGCGTGCGTCTCTAGCTATTTTAAACATATGTTATGTCCAAAACATTTAATTGCTAACATATGAAAATAAACTGGACCTCAGATGTGGATTGATGCAATCTTGTGATTAAGAATTTTAAGTTAAATTAACAGTTTCAATCAAATTAAAGCTTTAAGAAAATATTTTGAGCTAAAACTAAGCTCATTATTATTAGTACAATTTCTGCTCTACCACAGAAATGTATTGAATACGTATAATTTCCTGATTTATGAAATCTTGCTCTTAATTGTCTCATTAACAAATTTAATTTTAATGCTTGAAATAAAAAAATAATAAATAAAGAAATATTATAATGCTATGAACTTGCTTAGGCGATAGTATACTTAGATTTAGTTGCTTAGAATGCATGCAATAAATTGTGTATATTTACAAGTTTTTTGTTTCTTAATCATTTATAAGCCTTTGATTTTGTTGATTCCTTTATAAAGTGATCTTGCCATTGTCTGAAATTATAATTATTAACAATTCCTTGGTTGTTAATTAACTATTTAGCATTTTAATTTTTAAATTATAAAGGCCCCTTGAGTATGGTTATAACTATGATATTAATCTTATTTCTCCACCTCAACCTGTCTGTCTCTCTCTCTCTCTCTCTCTCTCTCTCTCTCTCTCTCTCTCTCTCTCTCTCTCTCTCTCTCTCTCTCTCTCTCTCTCTCTCTCTCTCTCTCTCTTCTCTCTCTCTCTCTCTCTCTCTCTCTCTCTCTCTCTCTTTCTCTCTCTGTCTTTATATCTCTCTCTCTCTCTATCTCTCTATCTCTCTCTCTCTCTCTATCTCTCTCTCTCTCTCTCTCTATCTCTCTCTCTCTCTCTCTCTCTCTCTCTCTCTCTCTCTTCTCTCTCTCCCTCTCTCTCGCTCTCTCTCTCTCTCTCTCTCTCTCTCTCTCTGTCTCTCTCTCTCTCTCTCTCTCTCTCTCTCTCTCTCTCTCTCTCTCTCTCTCTCTCTCTCCCTCTCTCTCTCTCTCTCTCTCGCTCCCTCTCTCTCTCTCTCTCTCTCTCTCTCTCTCTCTCTCTCTCTCTCCCCCCCTCTCTCTCTCTCTCTCTCCCTCTCTCTCTCTCCTCTCTCTCTCTCTCTCTCTCTCTCTCTCTCTCTCTCTCTCTCTCTCTCTCTCTCTCTCTCTCTCTCGCACACACGCGTGCGCACACACATTTTTACTTTAGGTCGTATCACCTAGAACGCCTATTTTTGCAAGTTGTAGTTGTATTTGACTATATTTGGGTTTGCTTAGGTGTTATTTATTTTGAATGAGTTTATTTTTATGTGAGAATTCCTGGTTATGTTGAATTTCTTCATTTTGTCCTGTGTAAACTGCATAGGTTTTTTTTTCACTGCTTAGAATCTTTTTTGCACACTAAATACATCATCTTTTCTTATGTGATTCTGTTTTTCCACAAATTACTTTCCCTTTATAAATTTATTTATTGTTACTTTTTTATATATTGTGTTGGTTCTATATTTGTTTGTTATGCTAATTTATTTATTTCATTAATGTGTTGATTATGTGTTAATTATGTATAGGTAATGTTTTTAACATATGTTATCATAAGAATATTCTCATTTTTTATAAATCAAGAGATGTTTATTTTATGAAGTTAATTTAATCATCTTTTTCATGTTATATAAAAAGGTGTTGCTTTTGTGCATTATGTTCTTTTTAGCTTCTACTTTCACCAACTTAATGGCATCTTTAGTCCAAAAATACTATCAAACTGTGATGAACATAAAATGCAACAACATTAAATAAAATTTAACAATTTTTTTATTGTGGACCAATGGAAAAATATAATTATATATTACACATGTATTTAATCTAACCGATCAGTTAATATGTTTCAAATATGCCTATAGTGCTCACTGAATGGGACAAAAATAAACGAGATTGTGAAAACATTTGTCAGTCTAATCTCTGTCCTGTCAGCTATTGCCTAATTTTCATGATTTCTTTGCATTTTATTGTTCAAAATATCCTAGCATGTCCAACTTTTGCCCTTTATTTGAATTCTAGAACTTTTATTTTGTATCCATGGAAGTTATTTTTGCCCACTTGGAAATGAATATTCCTACCTGTTTTTCTGATGTATGTAGCAATGCACATACATTTTATTTTGACTGCACACCTCCTAATCCTCCACAAATTCATTTTTAAAGAAACATGTGTAAATAAAAATATTTATTGCGAGGCATAATTAAAATATTATGCATGAAGACATTGGCTTGCATTCCTTTTTATGAATGAACTAAAAAACAGTAAATCTATGCTTTGACTATGGAAATATATATCTTATTTCACATCCACATATATATGAAGATGAGGAGAGATTTGTGCGTTTGGCAGTACTTATAAATGCCAACAGGTCTTTTCAATGATAAAAGTTAATAAATCAAAACATCGTACAAGGCTGAGTGACGATAATATGGAAAATTCTTTCTATTCTTCGTCTTTGAATCAGTGGAATTAATCCAAACATCAATGGATTAGTTTCCCAAATTCAAGCTCCAGTGTCTCATTGATTTCAGTGTCGCTATTTAAATTTCATTGTTTGTAATAATTCCAAATTTTATGATTTAATTATAATGTTGTAACTATTTTTTTTCATTTAATTTTGTTATTTTAATAAATGGTATTATAATTACATTGTCATATAATTTCATGTCTGGTATCTATCGTTAAAAATTATGAACACTACTTTTAAAAGCGGCAATATTTGCACAATAATGTTTGGCCCACAACATGTCAAAGGTTGGCCATACCTGCTCTAGTCTATGGTAACATGGGATTACATACTTAAATCCTCTATGACTCTAATGAATACTTTTAGTCCTAATCAATCTGACCTGGCTGAGCTCATTGAGTGTCACTTCACTCTACTCCTAACTGTCCTCAGGATAATCTGAAGTTTGCCGACTATCCACCTTCATTATGGGTTATAAGATCCCAACTTAATGCTCTATTTCAATTTGTTCACCTAGCCATACACTGATTCATTACCACTTTCTAATTATTTGTTATCTGCATTTGTGAGTTTGTTTTTGAAAATCTCAACCTGAGTAGGTTTAGCAATATGTTCATGAATATGTTAAGGCATACAATTTCATATAGGAATCGGCTAATTTCCTTGTTCAACATATTTCTATTCCTCTTTGGTCTGGAACTCATGAAAATTCACTTTCTATCAGAAACATTGCTCTATATTAGTTTTAATTATCCGGCTCTCTCTGCTTAGAATACCATGCTTTGGGATATCTGATTTGGTTGTTACAAGACAAATCATGTGGTTGGATCTTCTTTAAAGTTATTTAGCTTGGTAACTAACTGCTTTTGCTTGAGGAAATATCCAATTGCTCCTTTCATGTGGTTTTAAGTGTTGCCATTTTTGCTCAATTTTATGTATTAGATTTGCTCCAAATTTACTCTATAAAGTCTTCTTTCAAGTTTTGTTTTTCCATTTCTTCAACTTGTATTCAAGGTTTGACGCTTACTGGCTAGCTAGGGACTTACTAAGCTCTTGCAACTCCCAGCCCGACTATCCAATTCTGGAAGTCCTTCTCCAGTTCATTTAGCTACCTTTGCTTTAGTATACCATTATTTTCTTCCTCTTGCTGTAACATATAAAATCATCTTGAGCAGTCTGATGGGTTTATTCTTTCAACATATCCAACCTTGCTAGCCTCTCTTTTTCGATAGTGTAATGATGTCAGTCTCACTCTAAAACCACAACATGTATATTATGTGGAGAGATTGGGGCAGAGGGAGAGGGGCGAGGGAGAGAGAGAGAGTGAGTATCGTTCATCCTCTGCCTTTCAGTTTTTTGCATTTTCAATGGATATACTCACTACTTGGGAGCATATCTCCCATATTAACAAGCATTTATTTTCGTTAATACAAATAGTCTATATCACCTGGTAAGCTCCATCCAAAATTGCCTTCCTTGCATGTTTCAGCAGTACCAATGGAATATTATCTGACCCATGATAAATTATTTTTTTAGAGACATCATTACTTCATCGATATCCTCTTGACTAGGTGTCACTGGTTCTTCAAGATCGATGTCATTGGATTGACTAATCAATAAAGCTGATGTCTGACCGGTCTTTACATTTAATACTTTTTGAAATACTGGGCCCTCCTTCTATCGGCTTGAAGTGAGAAAATCCTCTTGTTAGTCTACACAGAATACTATCTGTGAGTTATGGTATTGGACATTTTCTGCTAAGAGCTAATTTGTCTAAGTAGTTCGATACGATTGTATACTTTTAATATTTATTTATGTATAGTTGAAATGCCACAAATTGTTATGTGAAGTGGGAACATAGGATTGCTAGTTCAATTCCTATTATTACCCATTATTTTCTTAAAACCTTACATTACTTATTCTCAGTTTTTTATTTAGTCCCCCATGTGATCACGATACCCCGTTACTTATTATGAATCTATGTTAGAACAATCGAACATGTCATCTCTTGTTTTTTAAACTTTTGTGGCTATTTTAAAAACATTGTATTATCTGTTTAAAGCCTATAATTAACAGACTGACATAAAAGGGATCAATTCCCCAAAGATGTTTAGGCAATATTAGTATATTTACCAAAATTAATGAGCAGGCATATTAATTTATCAAGTTAACTTAACCACATTTTCAATATTTTTTTTATTATTTTCATATTTTATTTTATTTATTTACCCTAAACTGCCCCCCCTCTTCTGTGATATGCTGTTATAATTCAAATAAAAACTAATTATATTTAATTAAACAATTTATATTATGTACATTTAAATTAAATTTAAACTAAAATAATTATGGTGTTGATGAGGCACCAGCTGAATGGCCACTTCTTCACGAATAAAATAATTAGTAATTATTTTAGTTTCTCATATGATTTTTCCCTTTAGTTCATAATTAATTCAATTTCTTCAGTTCAACAAATGCACTACTTTATTCTCTTAGTTTCTCACAGAAACAATTTAATACTGTATGTGTGTGTGTGTGTGTGTGTGTGTGTGTGTGTGTGTGTGTGTGAGGTATTTATGCTTGCATATATGAGTGGGTGGGTGCATGCATGTATGTGTGTGTGTGTGTGTGTGTGTGTGTGTGTGTGTGTGTGTGTGTGTGTGTGAGGTATTTATGCTTGCATATATGAGTGGGTGGGTGCATGCATGTATGTGTGTGTGTGTGTGTGTGTGTGTGTGTGTGTGTGTGTGTGTGTGTGTGTGTGTGTGTGTGTGAGGTAATTATGCTTGCATATATGAGTGGGTGGGTGCATGCATGTATGTGTGTGTGTGTGTGTGTGTGTGTGTGTGTGTGTGTGTGTGTGTGTGTGTGTGTGTGTGTGAGGTATTTATGCTTGCATATATGAGTGGGTGGGTGCATGCATGTGTGTGTGTGTGTGTGTGTGTGTGTGTGTGTGTGTGTGTGTGTGTGAGTTATTTATGCTTGCATATATGAGTGGGTGGGTGCATGCATGTGTGTGTGTGTCGAGTATTTTCTTAATATATCATTGACTATAAAGAAATAAATAATTACCAATAAACAAAAATCTTAAATACAGTCTGATTTTTATATTATGGTTTACATATCCAATTTAGTGTAGTTCCCATTTTTTCATTATTTAGCTTTTAATTTTATGAAACCTTGTTTTGAGTAGTTTCAATGGTGAAAGATTATTTGTGAACCCAACTAGCTATTTTGCTAAATGTTCTGCATGAATACAATTCCCCCCCCCCCAAATGTTAGTGTTTAGAAAATATTTTTTGGAATTAGCATGTAGAATGTACAACTTCTTATTATGGAGTACTGATTTTTTTAAAATTAGATTTTGTCACTTAATATTTTGTAAACAATGTTTTATTTATAAAATAATTATATATGAAAAAAAGATAACTATAATAATGATTATAACAATTTGCCAAGAAATACAAGACTTCACCACTGGAAATAGCACGTTAGCACCGGTAATAGTTGGGCCATTATTTAAAGGGAATGCACCAACTATATAAAGACCTATGTAATAACATTGTAAAATTGTTCTTTTTGTTTTGAAATCTTCATCCAATTAACAAAACATATATAAACAGATATACAGATATCAAACCATTAATATAATTATACCGAAGTCAAATATATTTTATGTTAATTTTTTATCATACTGAAATTATGGTATTCAATTTTATTTTCACACATCTGTAATTAGTATTTTTGTTTAGATAATTAGTTCATTTTATTTCAGAATTCATCTTATATATCATGAAATCATAAGTTGTATGATAGAGAAAATTACGTCTATAATGGAAAATCTAATTAAGATTATCTCTTAATTAAAAGTATGTATCACTAAAATAAAAATCACAGAAAAAAGAACAAGCTTGAATTACTAATGAAATGGTTTAACTCGCAATGCAGGTTCTAGGAGAGAACAAAAGCATTCCGCCCATGGCTAAGGAGGAGGGAGTTGTAACCGAAAATCCCCAAGCTCTCCCTCCCAAATTCACCCATATTCTAAGAGTTAACCTACAATTATAATAAATACCTAAAAATATACTTGCCCTTCTAAAATATTATAAAATAAGGAATAGTTCCATTGTTCCATGGTTAATTTACTGCTAGTCAAATAGTATTACAAACTGGTTGTCATGCTTGAATTTTAAAATTCAAATTATGGTATTCTTTAAGAGCATTCAATGAGAGCTGTCCAATGGAGCTTTGTAATGTGAACATCAACATAAAGCTCCTAATAAAATATGAGCCCCCCCTCTCTCTCTACATATTTATGCATCCTAAATGGAGGCAAGAGGAATTTTGTAGAAGTGATAAGTAGTGATCGCCTATAACAGTCACAAGTTCACAAAAATCATGAAATGAGGTTCAGTCATTGTAGAGATATAAAAATGTGACATACAGACAGACACTTGGTGAGGCTGTAAGGGATTTCATTGGAGACAATAGGCCCTAAAAATGTAAATACAAAATATAATTAGAAGTTAGGTTCGTATTTTTAATGACATTAAATGAGGTGTGTGTGTGTGTGTGTGTGCGCGCGCGCGCGTGTGTAATATGTGTATGCCTGTGTGTTGGCCCTTTACAAAAATTATGTTAAGATTCGTTCTCATAACCCTATTTCGTTTTCAGCAACATGTATTCTTTCTGAACATTATCTTAGGAATGTATTAATGTTTTTTGAATTTAATCCCTAAATGTTCTTTCTGGAATGCTTAATTCACTTTTCAACTATAATTTGAAGCACCTTTTTTTCACATTGTCAGTTTCTCTTCATAAAATGGTTTCCATTTCTTATTTTATGTCATAGAAATTAATTGTCGATTGTCAAAAATAGTTTTGCATGTCTGACTTGCTGGAGAAATTAGAACACCTTCCGTCCTATGACATTTGCTTAGTTTATGTAATACTGTTTCATTAGACTTAATGAATATGTGGATATTATTAGTTCATTGGTGCATTTTGCAACAATGTTACCTCTTTTCTTTTATTCCATTTATTTATTTTATTTTGTTCTGTAAAACACAAAAATAATACAATTATTTGCCTATAAACTAGAACTAGTCCCCTTTTATCAAAATATGTGATATTATAAGCAGAAATATTGTGGGGCCCTACTTTATTTTAAAAAATAAATAAAAAAGGAAGAAAACTAAATAATAAAGTAATAAAATGTTATTTACCTTCAACTTTTCTTTATCAACATCATAATTTCAGTATTTTTAATGACCCAACAGCACTTAAAATTGGCGACAAAGAGGCAGTGGGTAGGAATTTATAAAATGCCATTTTTCTTCAATCCACTTTACTAAACACTCTAATTAATGCTTCTTCAGGAACATAAAATTTAACAATAAAAACTTAGTCAGGCTAGAGAAACATCTTTTATCTATACTGGTTTTGTCTATACTGGCTAGAAAACTCAAATACATTTGGTTCCAAATTGTGTCTCTAGTCAGATAGACTAAACTAGTCTAGAGAATGGATATCTCTATTCTATCGCCTGACTTCTCAAGAGCTGTTAAATTGAAAAAAAAATATAGGTTGTTAATGAATTTAGTTGAAGAAAAATAGTGTATTATAAATTTGGTCCAATGCTGCTTTGCAAAATTATTGCCGATAATAAAATTAGCTTTTATTTATAGGAACATTTTGCATTCCTGGGCATTTTCAATATTTAAGAATGATATAATTTGCCTTAGTAAAATATAAATAAATGACAGGAATAAAATTTACCAGACTTAACCATTGTAGTAATTGGCCAAAAGCACCCATTAATTTAAAAGCATGTAGGTTTTATGTGAAATTTTCGTGTTTTTCATTTTTAATTTGAAGTGTGTTTCATTTATAAAGTAACAATTGTAATCAGACGCGATGTAAACTTTAATACTTATTACATTTCTAAATTATCTATGAAATATGGGGCTTATACGTTCACTACAGATCAGATATAAACCCAAAGCAGATTTGTGTTATAATTGTAATATTGATTCATCGAGAAATTTCCTAAAGATTAAAAAAAAACATTGTTGAATTAATCATTCATGTTGAAATAAGGGTAGACCAATGCGAATGTTGTTTATACACACACACACACACACATATATATATATATATATATATATATATATATATATATATATATATATGTGTGTGTGTGTGTGTGTGTGTGTGTGTGTGTAATCAACATCAACATTGTGTCAAATATATATATATATATGAGACTAGGTACATATAGATAGGGTATAGATGAATATATAAGGCTAAATATTATACTGATTTAAATATCGCATGCTTCACTTTGTTGGATATTTGAAATTACACTTATCATTCTGAAGCTTATTTTTAAAGCACAAAGAAACTGCTAATTGCCTCTAGCATTTTAAATTGAGAAATATTTATTATAAAAGCAAGTTTTACTGCAAATATATTCTTCATTTAATTTAAAAGTAATTAATAGTTTACTTAGAAAAACAACCTTTTGAGATCATAGAGATTCAGACTCTTGAGGTTTCCATATCTTCTACCTGTTCTGTTTTATATTAGCTGGATAATTTGGGACTAAGGGCATATGGACTATTGATAGTTTCCAAATTTTAAACTTCCAATTCTTCATCCATTACTCTTAACTTAGAAAATTAATAAAAAGTATCACTTTATAGTAGTTTAATAATAATAATAATAATAATACAAATCATGAACAATACATTCTCCAATAGCTTTGGTCCTCTATCAATATGTGCTAAGTTATTGTGTATATTTACTATTTATCATTTCCTACTCTATGATATATCTGTGATATTTATGCAATAACAACTTTGCTTAAGTAATTGAATATTAAAAGTCCAAAACTTTTTGAAATTGATAAAAGAACATTTTTTATTGAATTTTTCTGTTGTTCTTCCCAATTTTGGAAAATAATATTGTTAGTAAAGACTTCAATATTTTTAATTGATACAATTTCATACATAACATTATTTGTTAAGTTGATATTAAAGTGAACAATGGAGAGCAAGGTGATCTTTCAGCTTTATATATACATATTTTTTTTAATTAATTTTTTTGGTTTTTTTTTTAAATTGAAGGTTTTAAAATTATGAATAACTGCTTGCAAACACTGTTCTATGTACATCTGTTTTATTTATTTTTTAAATCTTTTCAAAATTGAATTAAAATAGTCGACTGTTTTAGTCTGCTAGAACTGAGATATAAAGCAGTACCATTCCTGTCATCTAACTTATTAAAACGTATTCAATGTATTCATTGGTTTTAGACCATAATCCTGACCCAAAGCAGAGTCTGCTGCATTTTGTGCATTAGGGATTCTGGTCTCTTGGTCTCTCATGGAGCACCTTACGTGGTAGTTAGTTGGTGGTTGGGTTTAGGTTTCACATCATGCTGGTTGTCATCTCGCTAAAGGCAGTGATACAGATGACACAATGACTTCTGACCTCGACATTGATGATTTGGGCCCTGGATCTCTGTTCAGACTCCGGTTCCTCGGCTCAGTCACTGTTGAGGAAGATGAGCCAGGCACTCCCCGACGAAAACTAAAGAAGGCTATGGTTGAAGAAGCTGTGCTCAAAATTAAGGTTGATTGTCCAATGAGTGTTCTGAATCTTATGACATCTTTTGAACTTTTTTTTTTCTCTCTTACCTGGACCTATAGATTGGTGTGTGATTGTGAGTGCATGTATTGTGTGTACATCTTTAAAAAAAATGTGTGTATGGGTATATTCTGTTCGTACATATATATTTTTTTTTTTATTTTTTTTTTTTTTTTTGAAAAATTAGAATATAACTTTTAAACACTTGCTATTTGAGTAAAAAAAAAAACATTTCCCCCCATTATTCAATGTTTAATTAAATGAAACAAGTGAATGTGAGAAAAAGAAGAAGGAGAGAGTGAGAGAGAGCGTGTATGTGTGAGTGAGAGAAAGAGAGAGAGAGAGTGAGAGCAAAGTAGAGAAACCTAGTGGGACTATAATCTTTTGAAGGAATTAACAAACTTCAATTGCAGTAGAAATAGTTGCATGGATTATTTCATTAGTTCCAGTTTTGTAATTATTATTATTTTTAATGTAGCTCATTAGCTTTGATGTTTTCATGACTTGATTGTTAATGTATTCAGTATTTTGGGACTTTCATTTCATTGTATTTTTTTTTTGTTTTATTGCTGCTTAGGCTTTGGTGAGTATGATATAAGATTAATTATTTTGAATTCAGTAATATTTGTTTTAGTGTAATATATAACAGTTTCGTATTTAAAGAGAACCTAACATTGTATTTTCCTAGAGGCAATATTATAAATGATATATATCACTGTTTTAACCTATTGTAAGGAATTTTGTTTAACATTTATGAGTGAATTTTACAATTAGAAAAAAAAAATGCACAAAACTGAATTAAGGGAGTCATACCTTTCACACATGGTGTCTGGTTGATACATTTGTGGCCAACTTCTAGATATTCCTTGCTCTGTTTATTTGTAACTTATTTAACCAAAGTTTGTATCTCCTCAATAGCCTAATGATGTTAGGAGGGCTCCAGGAATTGGACCGAAGCCTGAATATTAAGTCTATCAATTACTATATCATGATTTTTCCATTTTTTGTATGAATAAATTTGTTCCACCATTTCCTCCTTCAAAGATTTCCAATTTTACTTGTACTATTATTGTTTTCCATTTTTGAGGTGCTGGATGGTGAAGGAATTATTATCTCATGTAAGAAAAAACGCCTCGTTCCTTCACTATTCTTTATTCGTTGTGACAGAGCGCTTTCAGAGCATACGCTCCATCATCAGTGCCCTGCTGGCAAACAAATACCATAAAAACGTTGTACAATATGTCATTTAATTGAGAAATTTAGAAAATATATGTACATGTCGATGGTCAAGAGTTAAAACGTACAACTTTAAATTACAACCTAAAAATTAGTGTCCCAGTGAATATTTACAGAAATAAGAAAAACTATTTTCACAGATTAAAATTAAAAACTTGTCAGTAGAATATATACACAATTTCAATAAATAGTTAAAATAAATAAATGAATATTTACAGTTAAAAAGTCTAAAATAGAATAAATAGTAAAAAACAAATAGTCCAATTAAAATTAAAAAACCAAAAATGAAGGAACAACCACTGGAGGAGCTACAGAAAGCAATACATAAAAGCTGTAGCTCCTCCAGTGGTTGTTCCTTCATCGACCATCGACATGTACATATATTTTCTAAATTTCTCAATTAAATGACATATTGTACAACGTTTTTATGGTATTTGTTTGCCAGCAGGGCACTGATGATGGAGCGTATGCTCTGAAAGCGCTCTGTCACAACGAATAAAGAATAGTGAAGGAACGAGGCTTTTTTCTTACATGAGATATAATTGTTTTAGTTTCACCACAAGTAAAAGTTTCAACAAATAGTATCACCACAAGTAATCAGTGATTCAAGATTCAGTATTCTTTCCTGCCAATCTTCTTCACTCATGGTAGCCTAGCCACCTTTCCCTAAAATTGTGCTTAATCCATTTTAGATATGAGCAGGATATTAGTCCATCTGGAACCTCATAACTCTCCTTTTTATTTGTGGCAACCTTTTAATATATTCAGTTGTTTAATATTTATATTGAGAATGTATTGAAGTGCAATAACTTCACTGCAAATGTATTTAAATGTATGATTTTTGTTCTGAGGAAAATATCAAGGCTTAGAAAGCCATCCTCCTGATGGTTGGTGGTTATAGTAATACATAAAAAGTATGTCTAGGGGTTCCAAATATAAGTTGTGTGTAGTCTTTATATCTTATGATCTAATATTTGACAGAATACTTTGGAGTTCATTTTCATGGTCAATTTGAAAGCGTTACAAGACCAAAAAGTTCACTTATTTGAATTCCTAGTCGAGCATTTTTCCTGAATTGATTTCATTTTTTGGCCTATAGACCATCCACAAATGTTTATTGTGCATATTTATCTTAACTCATCAGGCCCATTGTATCATTAGTGTATATTCTTTAGTCACTACCCTCACTAGATTTAATCCAAATGTGTTTATTTATTAATTTGGGTTTTAAGTCCTTGAATTATGAAATTAATTTTTTTTAAAATTATATTGGATTCAATGTTTCTGATAATTTATTCTAATTATTGATAGATTATTTCTTTTATGAGGGTGATATTATTGCTTGTATTTTCAAAATTTACCTATTTTTCTTCATTTGGATATGTATAAATGCAGGACTATTGAGTATTACTGTTTAACTTCAAGAAGGACTAACAGGAGAAATTTGAGCATTCTTGTAAAAATTCAGAGTAGTGTATTAATGTTTAGATAAAGGGGGGGGGGGTTAGCAGCAGAAGGGTAATAGGTTCTTTGGAAAGGTGATTGATGAAAAGGTTTTTATTACTGTAAATAATTGAAACAATGGGGGGGGGGATAGAAGTATGGTACATATGAAAATTCTTATAAGTTAATTATTTAATATTAAAATATTTGTCTTATTTATTTAAGAAATTAGATTAATGTTTTTTGTATTGATATTCATAAAATATTTTTGAATTGTGGTAATAGGGTTGAAAATAGTTCAAATTTGATTAACTTCAAAATAAATTTAAATGAAACAGAATGTAATATAGAAGTCTTAATGTGCTCATTGAGATCAGTTTTACATTGCAGAAATGTTCTTGTATATCAACTAAGGGGTTAGTTAGTTAGAAATGTTCTTCTTAATAAATGAATATAACAAAGTATTAAAAGTATTGATAATAAAGAAAATTAATCAATTATTTCATTTTATTTTGGCTTTACAGTGCATAGAGATTTATTTAGTTTTGAATTTTCCCTTTAATGCTTTCTGGTAAAGTAAATTTTTGGTCCTCGTAAGAAAAAAAATGTTCTTGACAGAATCTCGGTTTTAATTTTATACTACTATACATTTCTGCATGAACTTCTTGATGTTCTTTTATACACATTTAATAAATAAACTTAATCAACAAACCCAATAAAAGTAAATAAACTTAGTCTAAAAACGCAATAAAAGTAAATAAACTTAGTCTAAAACCCCAAATCTTTCTTATCGAGTGTTCCAAGCCCATGCTTCTTCAGGATACCAAATATTGTAGCCAGTTGCTTCCATTTTTTAAATCATCACACGGAACTTAAAACTAAGTAAATGTTTTTTAATCAATGCCCTGAAAATGTAATAAATGAACTAAAATATGGTAAATCAATATTAAGAAGATTTTTAAGATTTAATCCTTTTAAAAATTTACTTATGTGTGCACATATAAATGTAGATATTTAATTATTTATTTTTGTTTTTTAATCTCTTTTGCAACTTTCTAGGCTCCTGAAGGAGAAACCCAACCTAGTACTGAAGTGGATTTATTCATATCAACTGAAAAAATTATGGTTTTAAACACAGATCTGAAGGTAGGTACTTATTTTTAGTTTGACTTCTTCATATCTGCAATATTTCTATATACTTGTATACTTACATATATAAGTATTTTTCTCTTTAATTTTTTGTGTTGCTCTTTCAACATTTGTGGATATTCATTGATTGCTATGTTAGATTATTTTTTTGTGTTCTATCTACTATTAAAAGTGCAAATTATTTGCAAAATTTCTTAATGTAATTTAGCTCTCTCTCACCAAATAGAACACACACTGTGGTCTTTATATAAGATCAAACATTACTTTATTTTTCATTTCAGGTCATATATTCCATTGCTAGTCTCTGAAGATATGAATCGATTCTACTAGTGTACTATATATGTATATTTCGAGTTTGTGAATATATTTATCATCTTTATGTCATTTGACCTCTATGATTTCTTTTTATATGATAGGGTATGTGCTCCTCTACCTGGTTAATAACTCTTTTAAAATTTTGGGACATGGGTTTGATTTTCGCATAGCTGTGGGAATTAATTGTGTACTAGAAATGGAAAAGGCTGAAAGTGCCAAAAACATTTTTTCCCGATTTTGCGTGGATTGTGTTGTAAACAACATCGCCAATAACGTAGAGAATGTTGTAAGTGCCGGAGAAATACCTGCTAGTTCCTAGAGCAGTCGCAAGGAACAGCACTGTGAAAGCGCCCGCTGACCGGGAGTGGAGAAGGCTGTAAGTGCCGGCCGCCATGATGAATGTGCCTTTGCATTCCAGTATACGCTTTGTCACGAGTCTAGTAATGAATGTTGCGTAGTTCACTGTTGTTTCAATGCAAACTGAGGATTTTACTTCAAAGAGCTTGCTAAAAAGTACCTGAACACTAAAAATCTTGGAATAAGTAAAATTTTACATTTTCGTATTTCACACAAGAGTCCTGGCATTGTAAAAGTGGCTTCAGTTTTGTCACCGGACGGTGATATGGTAACTTGGGAAAAGGTAAACATTTTAAAGAAGAATACAAATCTTGATGACCTCCCTGATGTGGATAAGTTACCAAAAATTCATTTCAAGTGCAAGATATCACAAGAAAAGAAGGATTTAGGGGGAAAATATTGAATATTTGGAGAAAGAAGAAGACAAGGCGTTCTACAGGGCTATCGTTCATGGACCTAATCAGCCTGCCGTAGAGGAGCACCCTTCCGTGGACGAGCAAGAAGGAGACGACTTCTAGAAGACGGTGGAGAATAGGAGACAAGAGAGAGATAATATTTTAATATACTGTACATATATATTTAATACATATACAACTTATAATAACTCTTAAAAATAATGTAGCCTAACAAATCAATTTTTTTTAATGTTTAAACCCATTTTTTAACATTTTTTTCACTATGGTTAAAAAAAGCAAAACCTAAAAAATATATGTTATGCTTAAAATGGCAACACCACTATGAACATTCATCTTATTTTAGTAGTGTGCGCTACACTTAAAGCCTTTCTTTCAACTAAAAAGGCATGCCACTTACAGCGTTTCCCTAAAAAAGATACAATGGCACTTTCAGCTTTTCCCATACAAAATCAAGTAATATATGTTCAATTAATTAAATATAAATATATAATGTATTTTATAATGAATTAATTATACAGGTTTTAAGTATACATTATAAGTTTTATAGTTTTTATTGAATACTGGATATTTTACTTCGTGGCACTTTCAGCCTTTTCCATTTCTAGTACACAATTGGTGATGGATGGACTTGCCAAATAAAATTCTTAGTTCTATGATAGGTACAAAAAAATAGTAGGTAAAAAGTAGTTAACCTGATTTGATCCAAATAGCCTTTGTTGTAAAAAGTAGTCATTAATATTTTCAAATATTGCAAAAAAAAAAAACAGTAATAATAAACAAATGTTGTACAGCATTAATATTTTATTCACACGAATAAAGCGAAAATATTGTGGTGTCTGAACAACCCTTTTATGTAAAAATGAATTCATCCTTCAGATATCAGGGTAATGTTTATGAAGGGTATGTATAATAGTATTTATTACAAAACATGTTTTATTCCTTGACATAAATGTTCATAACACAACATGAAAAAACCTACAACACGAAAAAAACAAAAACAAAAGTTTATGGTTTAAATATATGGTTGAAATATTATATTGAACACTGTATTAGCCAAATTTTAATTTGAAGAAATTAACGTGTGTATGTCCTAATCATAGGGAGCTAATACATACATAGAAAGAACCAAGAAACATTTCACTGAAATCAAGTAACTATTTCTATGGCCTATAGACTAAAATAACTCTTTGAAAGTAATAAATAAATAAAATGTTCCAAAAGACTGTAATCAACTTCCTGGGCTTATATAAATTTCATGGTAAGAAGAAGTTCATTATTAAGGTTTTATTATATACCTTGACAGAGAGATAACTCAAGTAACTAAAATACTCAATTTCGTAAATAATAACTATATTCTATATACTCGTATAGCAAAGCCCGTCACACAGGTGTTGTGTAAACTAAGCAGAATTTGCAGAAATGACACATTATGACATCACTGCTGATGCGATCTGCACATTCTAATCTATTTCTTTCATTTTAAAGTGCCCGGTATAAACAATATTTGAAACTTAAGCTGTGCATGAGATGTTTAATGGTTCAATGGTAGTTTTAGTAGGTTAGAGTAATGTTAAAGTGAAAATCGCAAGAATAGGAGATGGGTTCAAGCCCAAAATGGCAAAAATACTAATAACTCCGTTAAAATTCAAGTTGTAGAAAGAATAATAGAACGAAAATGGAAAAGGAAATAATTTCAGTTTTAGTGGACATAAAGATATTCATTATAATAGCCAAGGAATTTGAGAGAAAGGGAGAACAGTTTGACTAGTAATTTTTTCAACTTTTATTTTTATGAATTTATGACTTTGAGTGTCCCATGAATCTAAATATTAAGTAAGTTGAAAATACATATTAGGTCAATCATATGATTGTTGAAGAAAACACTTTACTTTGACTATTATTAGTACACTATTGCAATTTTTCAATCCTTCATGGAACTGCGACTCTGGGTCTGACATATAGTTTTGAATTTGTATCTACTTTCATTTATGATTTTTTTTGCAGGAAATAATGATGGACCATGCCTTACGAACAATCTCATATATAGCTGACATTGGTGATCTTGTTGTACTTATGGCTCGTAGACGTTTTATTCCACACGAAGTTGATGAACCTCCAAAAATTAATAGGACTCCAAAAATGATTTGCCATGTTTTTGAAAGTGAAGAAGTAAGCTATTTTTCATTTATGCTCGAATTTATTATTATCTTTTTATTTGAATACTTCAATGAGTTATCTTAACAGCAATAGAAGTCCTATAGGACCACAAGTCAAATTCATAAAGAAACTTCTTCTAGGAAATAGTGTTATTGAAAAATTAAACTACCATATAAGAGTAACACATCTGTTTGAAAATAATGAAGGCCTTGGGTAGAACTTATCTTTTTAATATCATAATATCACATCAATTCTTGGGATATGATTCTTGTTTTATTGTCTGTTTTAAATTAAATAACACATTTTGAAATAATATCAAATACAATATAATTTTTGTCTAATCTATGTAAGATTTTTCATGTATATAATGATATAGTGGATTTCCAGTTTCTGAGCTCTGGTTTAAAGTATTAATGCTGTAGGGAAAAGGAAAAAAAGATGGAAAAGTGAAAAACGTAGGGGTTTATATCTAACCTTCACCATCCTCAGAGTCACAAAGTAAAGATAATAAGTAGAATTGAAGTAATTTTCCCATTTATCTTAGTACCGATAATCTAAAGGCAATATGAACTTCATGTAGGGCATATTTTTACAAATATACTCGAAGACCACTGTTTATTCATATAATTTTAAAGGGTTCATAGAAGAGATAATCTAGAATTTACTTTTTTCAGTGAAGTAATTTAGTCATAAATTTCTTTTCTAAATATTAATTAATGATCGAGAGTATTGATGAGGTCAATATGTGTCTCAGTTAAACGAAGATAGGAGATTAATTTTAAGTTTCTTCCTTTGCTATTCCACCTTTGTAGGAGAGATAAATCCTGAAAAGGTTATTTACTGAAATTGGGAGATTCAGCTTAGTAGAAATTCTTTTGACGGTTCCAAATGAATTATAAACTCTATTGTAAGGTTCTACATCTTTAAGCCATATCACAAAATTATTTCATTGGTAAATAATTATGGTTTGATAAAATCTGAACTGTAGCTTAGAATATTGGGTCATACTTCAGTATTTCATTGTATGAGTATTTCATCTTTACTCAACAGGGATTGCACTAGCATCCTAACATGATCACTGAATGATGATTTAAGATATTGGACCTGCCTTTAATATGATTCTGAATATACTGCCATTGGTATAGAATCCTAATATCCTGTACCAGAAACCCAGTCAGTGGCTTCCTTGTTTTATCAAGAACCACTACTTGTTAAAATATATTATTATATTATCCACTACATGTTCCACTTATTAAAACTTAAATGGAAATGTTTCCTGATATGTTCTCATCTTATTTGAGCACTTATCAAAATTTTGTTTCGGTTGGGATGTGAGAAAATTGACATAGCTTTGGCAGAATAGAAGAATTTTAATCTACTTTTGATGTGTACTCTAGGTACATTGTAGGTGACAAATTTTTTTGTTTTTATATAATTTTTGCAATTTATTATTATTAATTTTGAACATCATTTATAGGCACAGTTTATAGCACAATCTATTGGACAGGCATTTCAAGTAGCCTACATGGAATTTTTGAAAGCAAATGGAATCGAAGATCATAGTTTTGTTAAGGAAATGGATTATCAGGAAGTTTTAAATTCTCAAGAAATATTTGGAGATGAGTTGCAAATGTTTGCTAAAAAGGAAATGCAAAAGGAGGTATATTTTTGAATTTATTTTAATTGAGTAGGCAAATGATGTATCCATTATATACAGTCTAGAACAAAAGTTGAGAAAAGTGTATAATTGTAGAGTGTGAAACTCTTCAATACGCTAATGCAGGGGTGAGCAACATTTTTAATAAACGGGCCAATTTAAATTTTAAAATTTTTTGGCGGGCCGCACAGAAAAGTAACACTTATAAATAATTTACAAAACTTTATTTATAATAAACATTAGAATAGGAAAATTAAAAAAGAGTAAAGGTTTCATATGCAAATTTTAATTTTATGCAAAAAATAACAGAAAAACGAATTTACTTGAAATTTTTAATCAGTCATTTGGCACTGTTTTTTCGGTACAAGCTAATCAATATCAGCTAGAATCGATGAAGTTGCTATACGTATGCAGCTTTCTAATCGTTCATCACTCAGTCTTGATCGGTGGTCATTTTTGATTAATTTCATGGTCGAAAATAATTGTTCGCAAACACACATACTTCCGAACAGAGACATCATTTGCTTTGCATTTTTCGTCAAAAGCGGAAATTTCTCAGGGCTCACATACGATTTATAACATTTTTTTTTATTTTTTTTTTTTTTTATGCTTACTCAGAAAAAGACATTTTTTAAATTGGTATTATTATGCATGTCAATCACTTCCAATTGAAAGTCTTCGGGAACTGTTTCCACATCTATATTAAATGGCGAGGAAAACATTTTCATGGAAACCACTGTCTATATAAAATATCTATATATTGTGGGTATTTTTAAAAAGCAGTAACGTTTTCTTTTTCTAAATGTGGAAAGTAAGACACATTATTCTGCAAAAAATGCTGTTTCCACAATTTTAATTTCCACTCAAAGCCCTGAATTTCATCATACACATTGTAAATAAACTGTCCTTTGCCTTGAAGTTCCACAGTAAGATTATTGAGATGCTGAGTCATGTCAATAAGAATCCCAAAATCGCACATCCAGTCTTTATTACCAAAATGAGGAATGGCATATCCCTTCATGCCCAAGTACAATTGTATTTCGCTTTTTAAGTTATAGACTCTTTTTAGCATTGCACCTCTACTAAGACAACGTACTTTGGTATTGAAACCCACATCGCCATATTCAGTTTCTAAATCTTTCAGGAATTCTTTAAATTCACGGTGCTTTAAAGCACGCGACTTTATAAAACTGATTAGTTCAATTACTGGTACTGTGACATTTGTCCACCTCAATCTTTTCGCACACAAATTTTCCTGGTGAATTATGCAGTGGTTAACGAACGTTTCTCTTCTTGTGGCCTTCTTAATGTCTTGAAATAGCCTTCCTGATCCTTCTACCACAATGCTTGACATTGCTCGTGCCCCATCTGTCGATATACTGTCGATAAATTGAAATATTTTCCAAAGAAGACTTTCATCGTACAGGTTTTTGCCGGTTGTAGTCCCTCGGATTGGAATCAGTGAACACAATTCTTCGGTAATATTAAATTTGTTGTCAATACCATGTAAAAATATAGCCAGTTGTGCTGTATCGCTAATATCGCAACTCTTATCAAAGAACAATATTCGAATTTTGCAATGCATTCACGAATCGTTGTTGCTATGTAACTCGTAAAAAAAAAATGTTTTAGTAGTATGTACAACCATTAAATTATAATTAATGTTTTACAATATATTGATGGGAGAAAGTCGATAAAATAAATTGAATTTTATAAATGCTTGGCGTGTTGCTCATCCCTACACTAATGGAATGTATTAAATCAATAAAGAAATATTCTAAGTTTAAAAGTGAATGAAAAACCTCATGTCTGACAGTACATTTATAAGCATAATGAACACTATCAACAATTTTTAAATATGAAATAAAACTCAAATATCTTTGTCATAATAATTATTTAAAAATAATCACTAATCAGGTATATTGTTTCTTTAAGGTGGGGGGGGGGGGAAGTTACTTACATCATTTATAAAGCATATCAATTAAATTAGGACTGCATGTTATAAGTTTACAGCATTCTAAAGACTAGTGATATTAATATTATATATGTGTGTATATATATATATCCTGACAAAATGGCAAATAAATTCTATTTTTTGGAGTTTGCAATATTTAATTCCAAGGCAATATTTAAGGGTGCCATATAAGAGCACGCCTATATACACTGCTATTGTTGCATACATAGAAGTTTTGTTTAGTAATTAAAAAGAAATTTCTGTTTTCAACATTTAACAAGTGAATTTAATTTCAATATCAAAATGAAGTTTTCAACCAATTATATGTTTATACATATCTTGCTAAGCAATAGATCCATGAATTTATAGCAATTTAATTATTTTCTTTTAATCTCTTGAATACACAAGGACTTCTCGAACAAATTAATAGTTCCTGGTGAGAAGGGGAAAATTAAAATTGAAAAACTACCGACACTACAGACATAAATTATAATACATATATATCGTTATATTTATGTGTGTTATTTACTACAAAAAAAAAGTAACTTTTCATGTAATGTTGTAAATTTAAATACAGTATTGCTCTAAAAATAAGTGTGTATGATTCTTTCTTGTATTATTGAAAGCTTTTTAAAAACTTTTCTCATTTTAGGTTGTTGTTCCTAAAGCTAAAGGGGAAATTCTGGGAGTTGTAATTGTTGAATCAGGTTGGGGATCTATGCTTCCCACAGTAGTTATAGCCAATTTGGCTCCAGCTGGAGCTGCAGCAAGATGTGGCCAACTAAATATAGGAGATCAAATAATTGCTATTAATGGAGTTAGTCTTGTTGGATTGCCTCTATCAACATGTCAAAACTATATAAAGGTAATAATAACCACATTTAGTTGAATTGGAAGGGAGGTCGCATAGCTCGCTATTTATAATTTTTTGATTTACAGTTCCAACAATTTGGAAGAAAATAATTGATTATATTCTGCACTATACATATGTTATTAATACTTTTTTAAAAGTCTCATTTGTTTTGTCACAGTATTTTGTTGAACGAATATTTGTACAGGTTCCATGTCTACTTTCACAATTTTTTAATCATGATTTATAAATTTGATGTTTTATACATACTGTCTTCATGAGTTTCCGTATATACTAATCGGTCTATGGAGAAAAACATATCTTATTAAAGAAGAATGGCTCGCGCTTTAGTTTTTAGTGTATATCTCGTATATACTTTGTTATACGGCAAAAGTGAATATAGCAAAAGTTACTCTAAATAACAAAATATAACAACTTCTGTCATGAGCATATTTGCCGAAAAACCAATAGGAATATCATAGAGGAGTTACTGCTAATTTACACACAGTTTTGTTTAGTTCGGTTAAGTCTTTTGTGCCAAATAAAATTGTTGACTCCTGCTATAGCTTTTAGCATATAAC
Organism: Riptortus pedestris; assembly: GCA_019009955.1. Taxonomy (NCBI): domain Eukaryota; kingdom Metazoa; phylum Arthropoda; class Insecta; order Hemiptera; family Alydidae; genus Riptortus; species Riptortus pedestris. The sequence continues at coordinate 2,399,243 of CM032233.1, forward strand.
TCATTTATACTTCGGTATATGGCAAAAGTGTATATAACAAAAGTTACTGTAAATAACGAAATTAACAACTTTTGTTCTATGTTTATTTGCCCAAAAAGCAATATGAAACAAAATATCACTATTTTTAATTTCAGACCTCTCTTATAACCCCCACTCCTGTTCGTTTTGAGAATATTAATATAGCCTAAAGTCTTTAGTTTGGTTAGTAGTAATATACATGCCAAGTTTCGTAAAATTCGGTTCAGCCGTTTATGTGTGAAAAGGTAACAAACAGACACCAAAGCTACAAATTGAAGATGTCGTGTCTCTGGCATGTGAAACGAAAAAGTATTGTAAAATTTCTAGAAAAAAAATCAATCAAACCTCTGTATACAGAGGTTACAATTTTATATATGTAATTTCGAACGGACCTCATGTTCGTTATCTAGATAGGATTGATAGACATTTGAGGATATGTTTCGAAAATCGCGTATGAGTACTACCTCAATAGCTGATTGCCCTTAAGGGAAATCTACTAAAAAAGTTACTTCATATTTATTTCAGTTTCTGGAACTAGACTATTTAAGACCCTAAACAAATACGGGGTGTGGCTATTAAATAACGAGCCTGACGCTGTAAAACATTTTATTTTTATTTCATACATTTTTACTTATTATCACCTTCAATATACACCCCTCCTTTATCCCTACAACGCTCCATGCGAACCTTCCATTGTTCGAAACAGTGCTGGAAGTCTTTTTCTGTCAGCTCCTTCAGGACGTGTGCCGCTTTCTCTTTCACAGCTTCAACAGACTCAAATCTTGTTCCTTTTAATGCAGATTTCACCTTTGGAAACAGATAGAAATCGCACGCATATCCAGCGAATAAGGCAGATGGTCTAACACTGGGATGCTGAATTTGGCTAGAAACCTCTTAACAGATAATGCGGAATGAGCCGGCGCATTGTCTTGGTGGAGAACCCATGACTTGTCCTTCCACAATTCAGGTCGTTTTTTCCTTATTCTTTCGCGGAGTTCAGCAAGAACGTGAAGGTAGTAATGTTGATTAATCGTTTGACCTTCAGGAACCCAGTGAAGGTTCACAATCCCATGAATATCGAAAAAAACAATCGACATTGCTTTGAATTTTGATTTGCTCATTCGAGCTTTTTTGGCTCTCGGTGAAGATGGACTCTTCCAGTGCATGGATTGACGCTTTGTTTCAGGCTCATACATAAAAAACCATGATTCGTCACATGTTATTATCCTTTCCAGTAAGTTTGGGTTATTTTCAATGGCATTCAAAGTCTCAGTACAAAGATTTTTGCGAGCTTCCAGTTGTTCAAATGTGAGAATTTTAGGCACCATTTTGGCACACACTTTTTGCATGTTAAAATTGTTATGTAATATTTGCCGTACGGGTTCTTTATCAATTCGTACAGTTTCAGCAATCGCTCGAATACTTAACCGATGGTCAGATCGAATCAGATTACTGATTTTTTTGATATTGTCATCCGTTTTCGACGTGGAAGGGCGACCCGGGCGTGAATCATCTTGAACGTCTTCTTGGCCATCTTGAAAACGCTTAACCCACTCAAAAACACATGCACACTTTCAATAAATTATAAGTTTCAGTAGCGGTTTTTCCAAGTTTCACATGAAATTTCACATCAATTCGTTGCTCTACTGTTACACTTAACATTTTTCCGGCGAAACAAAAAAACAACTCTCATGCAAACGAAGGCTACGGCTGTACTGATTTGTTTACAGAAGTGAGAGGCACTATATTTCAAAGAGGAAGCTTCACGATAACAGCTGTTAGTTGCTGGCGTTTGACGCATGCACACTTCTTCTGTAGCAGCGTCAGTCTTGTTATTTAATAGCCACACCCCGTATAATTTAATTTAACATTTTAAAATTTTTCTATTAATTGCTCTGGGCAACTTTTTATCGATATCGTCTATTTGAGTAAACCTTACAGTATTTGACCTATTTTCATTGTTGGTGCTGAAGGTCAAACTAATTGTTATAATTCTAGAAACCACCCCTTAGCTCAAGTGGTGATTAGAAATAGCTTCTAGGCACACATATGATAATTCTGCCATCAAAATTAGCATACACAAAAATAAATATAAATTATTACAAAGCAATTATACTTAATTATTTATAATATAATAATGTATTTATAATTATAGTTATTAAATTGTCTAATAGAGTTCAATGTTCAGCTCCTCAAGAAACATGGAGCCAAAGTTCTTGTTAGACTGGACTATTGGTATTTAAGTCTTATTTCAGCCTAAATATTGACAATGCAGTATTTAAGTAAAAATAAACTGTAATTATTTTGTTGTTTCAGAACTCTAAAACTCAAACGGTTGTCAAGCTTACTGTTGTTCCATGTGCTCCAGTTGTTGAAGTTAAAATTAAGAGGCCTGACACCAAATATCAGTTAGGATTTAGTGTACAAAATGGTGTGGTAAGTTCATTTTTTGTTTGATGTAATATATTAAGTTCCGCTCTGAGGCACAACATTCTTCGAAAGGCTAGATAGGGCCTACCAGTGTAAAAATATTTGGTCGGCATATTGCTTTTCTACAACATTTTTGTAGGTGCATTAAACTAGAATGGACTGAATCTACATTTAAATTGTTTCTCAAATGCCTGTCAATACAAGACTGCTGTCATTAGGTCATAGCTGGTGTACTTTAAAAAATAAAAACAAACAAATAAAATATTTTTTTTAAAACTTTTTGTCTCTCTCTATATTAAATTAGTTTCATGACTTTTCTTTGTGTCTTATGTGATTTCCTTTATTTTTGTGAGTGCTTATAAATTAACTGAATGAATGAATATAGCCTTTATTAACAATAGTATTTAACAATGTAAGGAAAATAAATTAATATGTAGCCTTAAACCAAAACAAACAAATGCAATTTTTTTTTTCCAGGGTAACTACAATTGTAGGGCCTCCCAAACTGGGCTAATGATCTGCCTCCCCATAGTTACCTTTTCCTACCCGGAAGTGGAGTCCTCTTTGTCCAGTTGCTTCTTCGAAATTTCTCTCCATCTTTTTTTGTCCTTTGCAGTCCTCATCTATTCAGCATCAACCTTTTTCCATTTACTATCAGAGCACCTCTTGGATTGTTTGACCGTTTTTCTCTTCCTTCCATAAGGTATCCACTTGCTGCTTTTTTCATTCCTAACCTTCTGTTAGGAACCAGGTTTGGCAACCGTAACAAACAATTAGGCAAAATTCACTGTTCAAACATTCCATCCTTTAGTTGTTCTTCTTTGAAGCTCTTTTGAAATGTTATCCTGAAAAAAAACTAGTTGGCCTAGGTATATATATTTCTGTAGCTGGCATAGGTATATATTTTTCTGTACTGAAGCTTATAGCCATCAATATTAATTTCTAGTTTTCCTCAGTTTGTCATAAGCTTAGTTTTATCGCAGTTTAATGTTAATCACATTTTCCAGCACTCCTCTAGAAATTCTTCCTGCTTTGCTTTCATGTCTTCTGGGTCTCCACCTAAGAGGACATTGTATGCAAACTTCAAGTTGTTTAATTCCCATTATTTCTAGCTCCTCACATCTACTCACCATTCCAAGAAGGTTGGTAAAAGTAGGTAGTGTTGTGTTATTCGTTTGATATTCACACACGCCTTTATAAAGAGAATGTAGGGCCTATTAGGTCAGTTACTATGTAAACTTAATTTCCTTGATAAAGATCCCTCCCCTGTTTTATATGCATTCCTTTTCCAATTCCATATCTTCTAGGGCTTCAAAAAGTTCTTCTGTTAAAATGAGATTAAAGAGTTGACAAATTTCTCTTTATAGCACATGCCTTCAACATGTCATTTGTAATTCCTCTGGTCCTGGGCTCTTTCTTAATTGTATACTGCTAACTGCACATTGGACTTAAGAGATAAGTATGTTGGGGACTTCTTTTTTTTCCCGCCTTCTTCAACTGTTCAGCTACGTTTGCCACAATAGTCTTTATATAATTCTGGAAAAAACGTTTTTAGCCTCTAACCATTTCCTTGACCACTATTTCTTTGTATTCCTTGAGATCCTGTTTAATCCAATAAATAAATTAACTCTTAATTAATAAATTAATTATTTCTTTTCAAATGATATATTTTCATACAGATTCAATTGTCTTGTTTAGATATGCAGCTTATTGAGAGGTGGTATTGCTGAAAGAGGTGGTGTTCGTGTAGGCCATCGAATAATTGAAATAAATAACCAAAGCGTTGTAGCAGTCCCACACGAGAAAATTGTTAATTTATTAGCGACATCAGTTGGAGAGGTAATTTATTTATTTAATATATATATTTTATAAAATGTATACTTTGCTATTACTGTAAATTGACTTTCCTTTTATTATGTTGATTTAGTACACTCAGCCAGCTGTAGAAATTAGCTTATTTAATGAAATATGTTACTAAGAAAATTTGTGTATGTCTGTAGCCAGAATTAATGAAAAATAGTTCTAAGAACTATTAAGTTTAATATTTTCCTAATCGTAACATTATTCTGTTCACTAATGAACTCCCCTACTAAACAGAATAGAAGTCGATGTTAGACTAACATTGGCTAATCTATGAGTACCTGCTTACTGCTTCTTTACATACAAAGTATGGAGTTGCAGGCGTCCATACTAGAGCATTATATCCCAATAATGGTTTTTATTATGCCCCTATGTATCCTCCTTGCTTGTTCCAAAATGCTTAACTTAACTAAGTTTAGCCTGTATGCTAAACTTAGTTGCTTATTCTCCAACTTGTGCCCACAATACTTTTTGTATGAAATGGTAGTGAGATTCTATTCCCTCAAATATCATCAGATAGATTTATTTTTTAATCGAATTTAGAATCCAGTGTAAAACCTAAATATCTACCATTCTTTATTATATTGTTACGTTTTATTACCAAAATCAGTAATAAACGTTGTTTATTAGAGTTCTTTTGGATTGCAAAATTAAACACACACAAGCTTCACAGTTTTTATCACTGCACAATTTATTTAACAATGCACTACACACTTGGTTAATTATTCTTAATTACTACTCACAGTATGCACTGATAGCTTCACTGTTCTTCAGATTACACAGTCCAACAATTCACTCACGATCACTGAACTTCACAAAAGGACGGCACTGCACTGTCTTATACACGGCAATATACTGCTACTTACAGAGTCACGGCACAACACTGTTCTTCACATAAAAACACTTTACGGCACGGCACTAAGTTGCAGTGTAGCACTGATGATCACTTGAAGACAGCTGAGAACAAACTGACTGGCTCGCGGCTGGCCCGTTCTTTATATAGGTCGTCGGCATACATCAAAGGGAAGGCCCAGACACTTCCAGACAAGACTCGATCGAACTCGACCCTCTGTCGGCTTCTTTGATCCACCTCGCACTTCCCAAATACGTGACTATCTCTGTTTAATTTTCGTAACAATATGTATGTTGCTCCTAATGTAGGATATTTGTTTTTATATATTTCTCCTGCAAATATCTCTTTATAATGGCTTTAGAAATGACAAACTAACCTAAAAGCGAGGTGATTCCTACCCGGTTTTGGTATGACCTATACTCTTATTATATTATATTCGTGAGGAATAATATATTACTACCAAACTGCCTATATATTTATATTAAAGCTACCTTCATACTCCATCCTCCATCTCCTATTTCTAAGGAAAAACTGAATAGATATCCTCCATTCCGTGGGCTTTGAAAACCTATAGTAAGCCGAATGGCCATCTTTACATAGCCAGTATTTCCTCACAATCACTTTGAATTTTTGAGCAATCCTTAACATTATTTGAGTGGTGATAGGAGAATTGAGATATAAATATGTTTAATTAATTACTGAAAGCCTTCTGTGGCGTATACTTGGCCAATTATTTTATTTACAAAGCTATTTTGTTCTAAGACTATGTAACTCACTCAGAATACATTTTATTATCATTAATTATAACCTACTTTTGTTGCAGATTCTTATGAAGACTATGCCAACCTCTATGTTTAGGTTACTTACTGGGCAAGAAACTCCTGTATATATTTAAGTCTCCATTCGTCGGCCTGCTTCTAAGTATTTCAGTCTGCTACAGAAGCTATACTGTGTTATATAAACTCTCAGATAAGAGGATTGAAATTTCCTTGTGTCTATATTTGACTTTGTGAGGAACTATTTTGTAAAATTTGTTTAAGAACTGATTGGTACCAAAAGCAAGTTTTCATTTTAAAAAAAATATTCAATAAAATTTAAAAAATATATTAATATAAATGGAAAAGAATAAAATCATAGGTTTCTGCTTTATTTTAATATATAAATTAATAATAGACCTTATAGTTTTTTTCTTGTTTTTTCTTTTATGAGGAAAATAGGTTCCTCTTGAATTAATATCGGCTATCATTTATACTCATATTTATTTGATATCGAAAAATTTAACTTGCTTGCAAGGGAAAGTTTATAAGTGTAGAAAATTAATATACATGTACATACATACAATTACACATGCTCGCCAGCCTGTATGCACAAGCATAACTCACATTCACACTCAGACACCACACACAAAGATATACTCGTACACACATGCGGAGTGAGAAATTCTAACAAGAAACTCGGAGATAAAAGCATCTATGCTTATATGTATATTACTCACCTGATATTTCATTTCAAGGAAGTGGAGGTATAATTCAAATTACATTTCAGGGTTTAAATTGTGCATATATCTGATTTTAAATGATATATTTTTTGTTAAGTAGTTTTTTTAAGTACCCCAATGAATAGTGCACCGAGGTACAATATGAACTATATAAATATATGAGAATGTCTGAATTCCTAAAACGTAAGAGTATGTATATATACACATATATACTTGTATTCATATATGTTGTTGATAAATATATATATAAAATATAAAATTAATGAAACAGTTTGAGAGGATAAGAGGTTCCAATCAATTATCTAATTTGTTTTGTGTTTCAATTATTTGGATATCTGAGTTGTTTTTGAATTTATTTTGATTTTTATACTTTTAAAGAGTATCAAATATTTTAAATACATAAACTCTGTCGTTGCTTTCTTTTTACAGCATTTTAAAAATTGGTACTGTTGACATACATCATTGTCCGAAAGTTTGTATTCATATTATTTTTTAAATATATGCAAATTAAACAGTCATAAAAATAGCTTGTGTGTGCATGTGTGCGTGCGTGCATGCTTTATGTTACATAACTATACATGTGTGCATTAACTATTGGCTACCAAGGCTAAATTTATTATTTAATTTTTCCCAACATGGTAAATGTAGTTCTGTTTTTTCATGGGGATATATTTATTTTTCATAAATTAGATTCTTTAGGTAATCTCTTTTGGCATGAAGGCCAAAGACCTGTCATACAACTTCAGTGGGAAGTTAAAAATGCATCCCCTATTCTATTGTGGTGGCATTGCAGATCAAAGATCACCACTTCTTTATTCGAGTAGTTACTCAATTGCCTCACGATTCTGAGTGGGAGCTTGGGGAATTGATGCAAGTCCAATCTCAAAGCTTGGTGAGCACACAACTACATAAAATTTAGATTGCTATCCTGGGGTTTGGACTTGGCTTTTTCTGGCATAGGAACCCAGTGCTTTTCCACTATACCACTGCCTCCCCCCCCCCCCTCTTTAGGTTATAGAATAAAACTTATTCTTTTTATATAATTAAATTATCTATAAATATGCAATAATATTACATTTTCTCCCCAATATTTTATTATAACATATCATAAATGGCTATCATAAAAGAGGGATATAGGAGGCATAAAAACTAATTATATTTATGGAGATTCAGCAAGTTCATGTATAAACAAGTTTTTCAAAATGTTCCTTCTAGAAGATCATATAGTGTGAAAATTAGACCATGGTGGGAAAAATTAAATACATAAATGATACTTTTTTTGTATAGTGTTTTATCAGTTGTTTCAGAATCACACACAACACACACACACACACACACACACACACACACACACACACACACACACATACACACATACATATATATGCACACAATCATACAAAAAAAAAGGGATGAAGAAACAATAAAACATAATGATACATTAATAACTTATATTAATCACAGAAAATCTTGTCAGTTTTGGGATCAAAGGTTCTTTTCTAAGGATAAAAATCTCTGTTTTCACTCTGTTTTTGTATGTTTTTTTGTTTCACTTTTGTTAAGTTTTAGTAAATATTTATTGCACAGAATATATGTTTTCATGGATTAATGTGGGATCAAAGTTTCAAAGCATATGCTGTTTGAAATTGATCACTTATTTTCAATGTGGATAAAGAAACAACTATTTTAAACTGTTTTCCACATAATTTAGTAATAATATAGCCCTTTATTATGTATTAGTTTGAGGGCCATCATAATGGCTCTATATTAATCATTCATCCTTTGTATATTGAGGGACATGAGTGCCTATTTATAATAAAAATAGACTGGAGCGTGATTTAATATTTTCTAGTCAAGTTTTCTGTAACAGACTTTGTTCAATGAACTAGTGAGTTATGAAATTTTTATAATACTCAAATGATTTAGGCCATTTAATTTATTAATTTTTTTTTTTTATGTGATCTTTTATAGAAATTTTATATATTGTTAATATATCTGTGCAATATAAAAAATGACGATATACCAACCTTGTAAATATGATCCATCATCTTTCAGTATATTATATTCTAAGCTATATCAACTATGATATAACTCCTTGATAGCTCTCTTATGATTTAAAAAAAAATAAAAATTATAATTTACTCAATAATATTATTTTCAAGTAAGTTACATTATTATTTATAATTTTCTCTAATGAAAATTTGACTGAAGTTCTAATACATTTTAAGTAATATAATCAGCTTATTATTTGTGGTAAACAAGGGATTTTTAATATGAATTTTAGATTTATATAATTTCTAATTGTATAAATTCTTAACCCTTTCATTGCTCATCAATAGTAGTGAAGATGAGACCAATTTCTGCCCCTTTCATATCCTTTCTCCACTGCCCTTTATTAATTGTCCAGACTGTCTATCATTAGGGAATAGGAACTAATTAATAAAAAGGCTAACAGATTAGCAGCACGCAACAAAAGCGTGAATGTAGTCAATCGGGGATGTAGCTGGATGTAGGAGAACCAGACTCTTGTAGAGCATAGCCATGTCGAGCCACTGAAAGGGTTAATGTTGTTTTGTTTTGCTTCTTTTTTTTTTTTTTTAATAACCCTGCTAACTTAGTATTTAATTCGACAATATGAAAACAAAGCATGCCTCATATTTCACATAAACTGGAATTGCATTTTAATTGGCCAGTATGTCTTATTGCATTAGCTTACTCTGTAAATCGAGGAGATAATTTTGGAATAGTAATGTATTTTTAAGTACCACTAGCTCTTTTAAAATATATATGGCTGTGATATCATTTTCCTTTTATGATTAGCATTTGAATATTTCTGCATACATGCATGATTTTTCTCCTTCGTTTTTTTTACTGAAGTTAAATAACCATTATTATTCATTATTTCTAAAACCTTTGTGTTTTTTTAGATTGTTTACATATATTTAAAAGAATTTTCATAATCCATGATGTTCATTAATAATCATATAATAATCAGTCTAATTTATAATTATTGAAAATTAAACAATCATTCCATTTGGCCTTGTGCAAGATTAGCTACTTATTGACAGGGTATTAATGTTTGATTTATAACCCATTTAGCTCAGTGGCTATATAAAATTTATTGAGCTAATTCTATTTTCTTCTTTTGTATATGGAGATAAGTTAATGATTTGAAAGACCTCGACCAGGTTCCTTGAACCTAAATACAATAAAGTATTTTTCCTTTGTTTTTTTCCAAATATTTCAGCATTAGTTGGTTCTAAGCTTTAGCATTTATTACTAGTTTTCAAGGCAAACATATTTGAATATGTATCATTCTTACATGTTTTCCTGAAACCCACTAACAAGCATACTTTAGTACTAGGGCCAGAACACAAGGTAAAAGGTACTGAGGAAGAATATCTATGTTAATTTCTATTTGGCCGAGGAACTTAAAATGTACACCTCAATATCCTTTTGCTTAATCACTTCCCTTGCCACCCAAATTTAGTCTATCCATCTACAGTTTTCATTTATAAAAATAACATGCATTCCAATTGAGTTTTCAATGAAGTTTGATAAAATTAGAAAACCACGAGGGAACTGACTATATGACCTTGACTAGGTAGAATGCCATGCTTTAATTCTCATAGTAGGATACGCCTAAATAAGTCTACTGTATTTTGTCGGCTAATACCTTAAAAATTAAGTCATTGGAAGTTAAGTTAAATTACTAAAGGTAGTGCAGCGGTAGAAAATATAATGATGATATGGTCAATAACTAATCATATTTTCATTAAGCATTACCATTATACAGACAATGGATACTTGGGGAATGAACAGTTAATTACTTCTTACAAACTATATTTGTGATAATGAACAACTACAAGAACTTGAAGAGGGTAAATTTTATATTATTTGTAAACTCTAGGATAAATAAAACATTCCGAGCACTGAAACATGCTTGTTAAAAAGTTTAAGTTAAATTTAAAACTATCAAGCTTAGTGAAAACAATTAATCAGTCATAGTTATGAAGGCAAAGTTATTGTTTGGAGGGGCTAGACTTATGGAAACTCCGTGAGTAAATCGCTCAGCTTAATTGTGGCCCCTTCATTTTACTTCTACTCACCATTCTTGATCTGTAAATTCTGAATTTCCCATCTTATAATGAGCAATAACCTCCTTTCTTCCATGTTTGGGGCACTATGCATTTACTAATCGCTTCCTCATTTGATTAAGCAGAACTGTTGTGTGAATGAATTGGGTCACTTATTTACAACTAATGATATGCAATTTCTAAGTATTTTTGAACTTGCTTGAAACTACTTATTTTTGAAAATTACTTGAAACTACTAAATGTATTATTTCCTTTTCTATATAAGCTCTGACTAATCTTGGAACTCTGAAACCCTCGAGGATTATTTGGAGAAGCCAATCAAATAGGTCTCTTTTAGGGTTACATCTATTTCTATGCCTTATATCAAGCCAACTTAAGCCATTCTCTTAGCATTACATTATATATAATTTTCATTTTCTTTGTTATCATTTTGATGGCAAATCTTCATTTTAAAATATAATTTGGAGGGAAAACTGACTTATATACACAATGTATTAAATATTTGGCTTTGAAATCATCCAAATAGTAATTATGGGGTTCCTAACAACTAATCACATTTTAACTTTTAAATTAAGAAATTCATTTAGGATTTCTTTTGGTTCTATAGATAAAAATAAATAATTATTTTACATAAATGGTGCTGTTATGAATTTTCAATGCATTAAACATATCTTAAAGTACATACTTCTAGTCGGTGCCTAATTCTAGGAATAAATAAACTAATTAATAAATCAGATTTTATAATTTGCTACAAGTTGTCTCTAAATTTGTTTTCGAAATAAAATAACTTTCTTTCTATTCGAATTACTATTGTGACTGTCTACTAAAACTTATTTTTTTGAAAAGAAAGTGATAACTGTAAAATAATTCAGTGTTCTATAGATAAATCTAATAGATTGAATTATTTTAAATAAGCTCTGAATTATCGATACTGACAATGTTCTTCTAATGAGTAGAGATGCATTTTACTGTCCATGACTTAATTTTGAGTGTTGAGCAACTGTGCTGTACGAGTAGCTGTTCTTCTTCATTATTGGCCATATTTTAAACACACATAGTAATCTCTTATTAAAATAGTACTTTGTTTTAACACCTTTGTTTAGGAAATTAATGTTTGATTGTCTTTGTTAAATAGTCCTTCAAATATTAACATTTTGACTGTAAAGTATTAATTTATACATAAATCCTCAATAGTGTACGGGTTATTAAGTTTTAAGGGGAAGCTTTATAAACATGTATGAATCTAGGCTTGTGTCTGTTTCCAATCTATGATATAAATGTATTTCTAGATCAACTCTACAATTTAGAAAAAAAGAAAACTCAAAAGTACCAATATTGTGCAGGCTATGCATGGTTGGTTGTATTTGTTTTATATGTGATTTTTACTAAAAAATAATTGAGTATATTGATATTAAATTCACAAATGGATTAGATCATTGGCCATCTCGGAGGATGTTATAATATGCCTCTCCCCTCTCTACTCATTCCTATATTTATATTTGCTTGCGCCAAATTTAGGTTGTTTTTTGCTATTAAAAATATCTTTTTTTTTAAACTCGGACATAGCAACTCCTGAAAATTGTTTGCCCCAGGCTAGATCCTTTTCAGTCAGTGCATAATAAATTTGTACATGCTAAATTTAAAAATGTGTTTAGTTTTATTTAAATTGTTCTAAAACCATCTGTATATCTACTCCTCCTGTATGTATGCATGCAAGTGGCTCTTTCTCTCTCTCTGTCTCTCTCTGTTATCTGGCTTCAATAATAAAAGTTGACAGCTGGATCAGAATGTTGATCTCATCCAAATAAAAACGTCTTATCTATTTTTGTCTTCTTATGTATCATTAATTCTTAATAAATATATATTTTAAATTCCTAAACAAACATTAGTTATTTCTTCTACATATAGTATTACAGAGATTTTGGTTTTATTTGAAAATGTTTAGAAAAAGGTTTTTGGGGATAAAGATACAGATTTTCTTAAAATGTGTCAATCATAAAGAATTGCATTAAGCATGTTTTTTTTTTTATTTATTTAAGATTTATGAATAAACATATCGCCAAATCTTAATTAATCTTTCTCTATTTGGAACTGGAAATGTGAATTAAATCACTTTGATGGATTTTGATAATAATAACTTTTGTCCCATTGTAATTCTTTAAGTGAAAAAAAAAATTATGATTTTAAATTTTTTATTGGAAATACATTTCGACATCATTCAGAATCATAGTGACTCATCATTTGGTCAGTCCAATGTGAGTTTAGGGGCAAATTCAATATCACGTTTTAGATAAATAATTTTGTACTGATATACTATTTAACTACTGAAGACCAGTGAGGAGAGATGTTTCAATTGTTGAATGAGTTGTTTCATATCCACTCTTCTATTGATGATTTTTCACTCTTCGGTCATTAAAATCATCAACAGTTATCAATTTACTGCAAATAAAGTTGTAACTATCTCGAATTTTTCATTTTTATGTATTGAAATTTTATTAAATGGTAAATTAGTCAGGATGAAATCATTGAATTTTATTATTGTACTTGGATAAAATTACCTTTGTTAAAATAAGCTAAAAGTTATCAGTACTAAGTCAAATTCATTTTTAAATATATGTTTGCATCATCGAAATAAATAATAATCAAAACAGTATTCAGGAAAAGTGGATACATAATATAAAACTGGTACATTTAAAAATGGAATAACTTAGAATTTAGACACAATTTATAAAAGCAATATAAAGAGTGGAAGAATGGAAGTTGTGGGTTATGGAGGGGAGAGAAGTCACTGTATGACACACAATTTTAGAAAAAGTAATATGAAGTGATTGGAAATAATAGAATTTAGTTGGGTTGAGGTTAAGATAAATAACCCCGAGAGATAATAAGAAAGTAATAGAAAATTTGATAGGCAAGAAAATTAATGCATAGCAATCAAAGATATTATTATGGTTCTTTTACTGAAACATATCTCGTATATTTAATACTTTTGTACAAATGTATAGCTTTATTTATGCATTGCGATTAAGATTCAGGCAGTTAAAGAACTTATTTATTTTTCTTGAGAAAACTGAGAATGGCTCTATTAATATTAAAACAAATAATACTTTTACAAAGTGCTGTGAACTTTTAAATTGTACCTTGCTCAGTTCAATTTTATGTTATTTCATTTTCTATTATTGCACAGATAGAAAGTTAAATATATCGAAATTCTTATATGATGAACGTGAAAGCTATTTTTAATGAATTAAGTCTGTCTTTATTCATATTATTTGTGTGTATATGTAAATGAACATGATTATTTCTTTTTGTTATACCAATACTATTTATTCTTGTATTTTTCTTTGGTGTTTTGTTACCCATCTATATAATTGTTTTAAGTGAACATGCTTTTCTACTTCTTCATTGTTAAGTACTTTTTTTGAAAATTTAAGAAAATTAAGATGTATCTACATTTCTTTGTCATTCGATTATTTATAAATCGTTTATTTATTTATTTTTTTGCTATTTTTGTTACCAATTTACAAGTACTCTATATTTATATTTTTTTGTAATAAGATAATAATTCATTCTTTTTTAAACAATTCACTCCTTGAAATGAGTATTTATTACTTCTTTTTAATTAATAACCATTTAAATAATAGTCTTTTGAAAATTGAAAGGTTTTCCCACCAGTAAAGAATAATTGTTATTTCTCTTTGTTGCAAGATGTTTTCTTGTATTAAGTCACTGTTTTGTATTGTTTACATTTTATTCTAGTTTATCTTCTTTTTAATTTATTTGTTAAAATGTATGTATATACATTGTGAATAGCAATTATATATTGATTTAATTTATGTAAAAATCATGTATTTGCATTTTATATGTTTTTTTTATTTATCTAGTCTTTTATATGTATCTTTATTAGTCATTCTTTCCTGTCTTGGATATTTTTGTACATGTATAAAGTCTGCTTTCACTGTTTATATATGAGTCAAGCAATCATTTTGATTTGCTATTGTTATTTTGTAAGAAACTAAGATATATATATATATATATATATATATATATATATATATATATATATATATAATTAAGTAAAGAATAACTGTTATCTATATATCTAGTCATTTTTTTTTGCAGTTATCTTATTAAATGTGTTTATTGGCATGCTTTTATATTTTTGAAGTTTGTAAGTTATTCTGATATTATTTTCTATTATTATTTTTCATTTAATTACTATTTATTTTCATTTAAATGAATGTGCAGATTTATATTGGAACCAATTTCAATTTTTATTTAAAATAAAGGTCAAAAATAGTGTATTGCAAAAGCCAAAACTGATTTATGAAACTTCCTAACATCATCCAATATAATTACAATTTTAACCTGTCTGTTCATATAAGCTAATATACTGACTCCACTACATTAACGATTAAAACAATTCCATGTTAAACAAACAGCTTTAGGTTTCCTCTTTATTTTATTTTAATTTGCCTGAAAAAATGATTAAGGTAATTTTTACTGGTACTATTTTCACAAATTAAAGTTACAAAACATTTCTGAAGAATGGCTAGATGTAGTAGCGTTGTAGAATCTCAAACAATCTGCCTTTTTTTTCTTTCTTTTTTTAAATTTAAGATTGTTGTTTTAGTACACTTCTCTGTTAAGTGTCATTTCAATTTTACTGTATACCTTGCTTAATTTCTCTCATTACCTGATACATTGTTTTATGAACTCTAATTAAAAAACAAAAAAAGTAATTTGCTTTAGTAGTTCTATGCCTCTATGTATTTAGAAGGATTTTATTATAAGAATAATTTTGTATATCTGATATTAATAATTGAAATTTTTTTTTCTTAAATTATTAATAATTCCTAACCTCTTTGGATGAAGTCTGAATCACCAGTAATTTTTGTACTTTGTTCAACTCGAGTTGTACATCATCTGCAATGCTTTAGTCCGAATCATTAGAAAAATAATATCATTTTTCTTCTGGCTAAGACCTATAAGTTTGGTGTGTAAAGTTTTTTTTTTAATACAGAAGTTCATAATGGAAAAATTATTACAGAACTAATTTGAATTTAATTTCTGTGCTTAATAAAAAATAAAGAATAATATCATTTTAAATTTAGTACTCTTGAGATATACTTTTATTCATAACATACAAAAAAAGTTGTAAAACAAAAAAAATATTGTCTCTCTTTGAATTATTTAAATATTTCCCCTCCAAAAGCCAAGAAGATATCTTCATATATCTAGGAATACATCAATGCCTGGTCATGTGCTCAATACTGACATCCTAATAGTGCTGCTTGCCCTAGGATTGCTTTTTCTTATTATGTTATAATGGGCCACATGTTCTTAATCGAGAAATGATGGCACACCAATATAAAATTAGGAGGCCTAAGTGCTGATGTCAGCTTTATATACTCTTATGGGACAAGTTAGAAAGAGACGTTAAACACTGATTAAATTCTTCTACTATATTCAAAAAATATGCTCTGGAAGTAGAAGAAGACATTTCATACAATTATATATATCCTCACCAAGAACTTTTCAAGATCACTGCAGTTTGTGATTTAAAAAAAAAATACGTTTGACAACTCAAAAGTGGAAATTTTAGCATTTAATTTCTTTTATTAGGCTTTTTTAATCAGAATGACTTTTTCAATTTTTTTTTCAAAATTGACCTCGTTTTACTCATTAGGAAAATGTATGCGTTGCTATGGATAACATTCAGAACTTACTTTGCCTTAAGAGGAAAAATATTAAAATAATTCAATGGACATGGCTGTATTATGCAATATACTCTCACAGGCTAGTGTCCAATTGGTTTTTAAACTATAAAATTATATAATAAACACATGGACTAAAATATGAATGGAGAACACTTTTCTTTCGATTATAGAAACTAGTATTAGCCAGTTCTAGAAGCATTTTATATTTTTGCACCCATTTAGAAGTTTATAAATTATACTAATTAGATTTATTCTTCAAAATTAAATTTTAAAAAATAGTAACCACCATCATTTTGGGTTGGCTGTAAATTTTGAAACTAAAACTCTCTAACATTATTTCCCTGTTGTGCAGTATGGACGTTTTTACCATTCCAGTCTCATTTATTTAGTTCATCTAATTCTTCCTAAAAGTCACAACTCTGGCATTACAATATAAGGAAGATTCCAATTTATTCACATAAATTGCATTGATACAGAAAATAACCCCCCCCCCCTCCCTTCTGGAGAAGAATCTTTCTTTCTTTGATTTTCGGACTTGAGAAAATTAGATCAGGCCAATTTAAAATATACAACTCTTAGCTGTGCAAGGTTTTAAAAATGTTGGTATTTTAGATTTCACGATAATTTTAATTATAGATTTGCTCATAACTAATACATATGGAATATTGTGTTTGGATTATTACAGTTCAATTTAAATCAGCTGAAGCTGAAATAGTCAATGAGTATTATTTTTTATTTTATTAATTTTCTAGATTCCACGTAACTCACTCACATAACTGTGTACTAGTGAATAAAACATAGGTATATGAAAAAGACATTGTGCCTCTGGAAACCTATGAAATTATATTTAAATATGTTAATTTAGCAAATAATTGTTTATCTCATACATTGAAGCTATTTACGCTTAAAGTGCACATATATAGTGAAATAATGTATAAAAAAGTGACCTTTTTTTATTTTTTTATTTTGTTTCTAGTTGTCAGTAATTTAAATAAATTTGTACTATGGAAAATAGTTTGCATCTACCAATGAAATTCCTGTGACAATGGGCAGATTTCGTAATTATTGTGAATACGTTTTGATTTGTGTTTGTGAACTACTTTCATAATAAATGTTTGAATATAAGCTTGTCATTTGGCTTAATATTAGCTATGCCAGCTAGAGTCCTGCAACCTTATGTAGGTGAAATCCTGTTACCTATAGCATATGACATATTGGAATGCCAGTAAGGTGTAATATGAAATCTTGCTTAATTTTTTATTAAATGTTTTAAAAATTTTCTTTTGCATATTTTGATAATTGAAAAATACTTGAGTGTTTTGTTTGCTGCCTGGCCTGCCTCTTTTCCTACTCCTGGGATACCATACTATATTTTTGATTAATGTTAATGACTCCAGATTTTTAACCTTTCATTATGCTTCAATTTGTTTTCTTCTCTAAATTACTAGTTAAGTTATTAAGCTCACTGAATATCATCATTAGCTGAACATTGATTCAGATCCTTTTCGTATACTGCTTTTTAACTGCTCTAGAAATTCAACAAGGCTTTCATTTTTGTTACTCTAGAGCTCTCCCCAGGAGCAGATTCGGGTAACTCGTGCTGAATACCCTCCCAAAAACTATTTATAAAATAGTTAGCTAATGTAAAGCAAGTGTAATAGGGGGGGGGCTGATAACTAAATATACAAATATCTCTGTTAACATTATAGTTAGCGAAAATAATGTATAGAACAGCAATTGTAGGAAATTAAAAGTGCAATAAGATTGATTATACAGCACATTTTTGATCTGACTCATTATAACAGAGATATTTGGGATTTTTGCCCCCCCCCCTCTAAACCCTCTTCTTCATCCACAAGAGCAGTAACAGACTAATTTATACATATACATAAATCTAGACCGACCTCATTTTTGTCATTTCGTAGGTAAGAACACAACAGGAATAGGAGGGTTCCCTTAAGAGAAATTTTCTATTACAACTGCAGAAGAAGAGCTCTTTTTTATTTTCCATTATTTGGATTGGATCTTGTAATATTGCCTTATGAATTTAGAATGTAATAATGAACAATTTATCTAAAGAAAAAGTTTTGAATGGGATTCAATAAAAAATAAAGGTATGTATGTAAATTGTATACTGCAGAGTTCCTTTGAAAATGAAGTGGCCTCATTTAGTGAGTTTTGTGACAAACTATCAACAAACACTCCAGAAATTTGTAAATGTGATGAAAATCTTGAACAGAAGCTTGGTTCAGCCTATAATCAATTCAAATAATCTCTTTTCAAAAGAAGAACTTGACGTAATAAAACAAAAAAGGAATAGGAATAGCCAAGAAGGTAGACCTGAAGTAAAAGATAACAGAAGCAATAGATGCTTTGTTCAAAGCTGTCTCAAAGGACATTTTCTAAATTGACTACAATTTTTGGCTAGAAAATATTTGAAAAAAAAAAAAAGTTCCTTGTCACTTGATAAGACATAATGCAGTATTGAATAATCCTGAATTTTTCTTTTCAATGTGCTTTCCTCACATACATTTTAAGCAAATGGGGCCCCAAGAATTTTCCAGGGAGCACCCACCACCTCTCCCTCTGACCAGAGTCCGGAGTAGAAATAGCAATAGAAAAGAATGAGCAATATGAAGTAACACAAGATGTCAAAACTCTACCCAGCAAAAAGCAGCTATTTTCAAGGGCTCTACTGGAGATGGGGATGTTTGCTGCAGAACAATCTTAACTTTGAATTCATTATTTTAATTTAAATATGTTTATTGTATTGAAATATAGTCCATTGAAAAGGGCTGGTATTACTTATTAGATATTAATTTGAGTGCCTTTAATTTAGATATATGCAATACATTAGTACAGACGTCTGTTGAAATTAGTCAAAATGAGTTTAGGAAGGTCAAAATGGGTAATTCTGTTGAAAATCAAAAATTGTCATGATTACAATACTTCCTTTACTTTGTACAACAATGTAAAAGTTTCTAGTTACAAAACGAAAAGGTTCAAAGAGTGATGGTAAATGCAGCAATTGAAAAGCAGTAATGAGGATGGGTTGAAAAGGAAAAATTTACAAACCTATGCTTTATTTCCAAACACAGATAACAGACTTAGGACTACTTGGGCCAAACCTGATTTTTGTACAAGATAACTGCTTTCTGGACCTATACAGATACCTCAGAAGAATAAAGAAAAGAGCAGATCCCAATTACGAATGGGATGAAGAGAAAAATTAGGAGGAGAGTATTCTTTGTTTGTCAGCCTCCATCTAGCTTCAGTAAACTAGGAAAAAATGAATAAATCTTCCAAGCTTTTAATGCATTTGCTTCATATACTATTCACATAAAAGACAATAAATAAAAAGTCCCTTTATACCCTGTAACTAAAAAATTAGATTTATCAGTAGTAAGATGTTACAATCTTAAGGTTAAATAATAGTTGTTGTGATCTGGCTGCGGCAACAGGCAGTGGAAGCTGTAAAAGATGATAATTCCCACAACCAAATCACTAATAAGAATTCAGGAAGGATTCACCAACAATCGACTTTACTCAAAATTGAAATATATATAAATTTATTTATAATTAATATTCGCCAGTAATAAATATAAATCAAAATTAAAAGGCACCTTTTAATAATACAAAGGAGGACACTTATCTCTACTTAAACTAGATTACAATAAAAGTACTTAGTTGTTTTTATAGAAGTTCTCTATCAGACTCTGCCGTGAGAGATAGTGGAGGCGAGAAGTAGTCTGACTGAGGGCTGAAGGAGTAACGAGGTGTCCTGGACCAAGGTCTCCCGTCAAGAGTATCTCAGATATGACTTATCTCAATCCTTTGCTTTTGTAGCCTGAGCCGATGTCGTACTTTTCCCCGCTGATCAAAATATGCTCAAAAAGTGTATTTAACGGGAAATTATTATCGAAATTCATCCGTAATAATAATTAGTGTATCGACTTTAAGACTAGTGAATGTTATTATAAAAATCCATCGGCGTTATCTACTAAAATACGAGAGCACATGGAGACTTAACTCCAAATTGGATAAAACTCTTATTTAAAAAGGTAAAAACTATACATTTAAGTATTCATAAATAATAATCTTAATGTGCTTTGCACCGGCATTATTCAAAATATAAAATATGTGGTCATTTGTGATGAGTTTATGGAATGCAATCTCAGATTCATTACATAGTATAAGAAATTATTGGTCTCGGCTACGTATAGGCAGTTCCACTCCAGTTGCCAGTATCTTAAATCATTTGCCATTTTAAAAATTTTCTCCGCATTTTTAACATATATAGTATTTAGCCTCAACCACAACAAAGCCCATATTGTTAAAACAGCGGACTAAACTAGGACAACCAGCTCTCTCCACCTCAAAAAGAGTGATTTGAAAGAAAATTTATGATCTGTGTGACTTGAGAGACTACATGCAGCTCCACCTCAATGACAAACAGGACTGGTGAGTAGAAAGCATGTCCTTCTATTACAACAAAACAGCAATATTACCGCAGGGAAAATCAACGATTTGGAAATCAATCTTCTTTCTCATTCAGCTTATAGTCTAGATATTGTGCCTTTAAATAACCACCTGTTCCAGTCCAAGGCACTGTTTCTCTGTGGTATATGTTTCGAAATACTTGAAAATGGTTATAAATAGATTTTTATATAAAAAGGTTTATCATGGTACTGAAATGGCATCAAACATTTGGCACAAAGACGGGCGGACTCAAGTGATAGGAAACGACTATTCCAAACTGTAGGTGACCATTATCCAAAAATAGGTTAAATAAAATGACTAAAAAAAAAAACACATTTTTGAATCAGCCTGGTATTACTGAATTTCCAGCAGTCTTGTGTTGAACACCTTGTTTAGAGATCACTTGCACAATTCTGTGAAAGTTAGGCAGTGAAAGAAAAAGACAATTTATAATACAAATGTAACAAAAATATTTAATCACAATAGAAGATATAAATCATTTCTATATCACATTATTAACACATATAACACAAATATATTAATTAGTTATCTTTATAACAAAAAGAACTAATACTTTAAAAGAAATGATAATAATAATAAACAAATGTTTCACTACGAACAAGAAGTGTCATTGATGCCAAGCAATTAGGGCAGTTAAGAAAGTGGTATTAGAAAAACATTTATAAAACGTAGTATTAAACAACTCAAATACAAAGCATAAAGAAAAGGAACAAAATACTGAATCTTTTTATTTAATAAAGAAAGAAGGAAGTCAGTTATTGGAACTTTGAGCAACTTTATCTCCTTTCTGTCCAGTCCAAGGCTCTCTAGCGGCAACAGAACAGCCAAGCTCCTGGAGAGCAATCTTCGCATCATAGGAACAGCATCTATTGTCCTTTAATATACGGTTAAGTTCTTCTTCAGCACCTACTGCTAAAAACTGGCAATGGTACTCAGGATTCCTGGATGCCATATTCCGGATACACCAGCACCCTGAAGCCTATCCAGAGAATAAAACATAATAGTCATTTTTGTTATAACTGGATACTCAAAAAAAAAAAAGTCGCAAAATGAAATATATTCATATTACCTGGATTGATAAATCATACGGATGCAATTTGAAAGCTTGAATGATAAGAGGAGGGAAATCTAATTTGAAAAATATTTTGCCATACTCAGGACTCCTTAAAGAAATTTTAGAGATTAAAGTTAAGGCTGCGTTCACATGAGTCTTTGAGTGCTGTAAAAGAAAAAAGTGAGTTAATTCACTATGTTAAAATCAAATATCAAACTTAAAACATTAAAAAAAGTATTTATAAGGTTGCGGAGCAATAAATGTTTAAAGAATAGTTAAGAAGCATCATGAATCTAGTAGTTAATACAATGAATGCCATTAGCAAATGCTATTTACCTTCTAGCCAAGTAATATAAAGAATTAAGAAATTTAAACCACTGAGTGCAATAGAGGAAGAAGTATTATGAGGATGGAATAAACAAATATTTATTTTTGGAGTACTTCAATTTTTCAATAGTCGTAATTAAAATAAAATGGGGGGAATTAGATGAGGCTGCTAACAATGAAACATATGGAAAGATAAAATGAATATTCAGTCGCTAGGGTTGTATAGAATAAGATATAGTTCACTAAAGTTTTTGAGAGAAATGTGATTACAGATAGGATAGAGGTAAGCAGTGAATTCACACTGGATTGGAGATGCTGCAAGCAGGTACTAAGAAAGGATTGGTGGGTATAAATAACACGACTACATTAACTAGTGTCATATGAGAGAAAAGATAAATTCTGCTCTTGCTTGTTAACCCTTTCCTTGCGCAAAGCCACTATAGTGGGTTAAGAATAAGAGAAAAGACTATCTTACAAAGGGTGAGCATACAGGAATGGCCACTGTGCCCATAACGTAGCCAGTATAATCTCAGCTCGAATATTATGTGGAGATTCCAACAATTGACCTGACAATCCATTTCAAGTGATTAATATATGTAAAAAAAAATACATTTTATCTAATTTAATTGTAATGGAATGATCAAGCTTCACACATCACCAGAATAATCATGGCATAAGTTAATATCTCGATTTACTAAGCAGGAAGTAGGATGAGCCCATAGTTTAACAAAAAATATAGTCGTATATTTAAATATAGTCAAAGTTTTTTTTTTAAAGAGAGTTGAAATCCTGAGACGAATCAAAGCCAGAATTTTATCATAGTTCAAAGGTGTCCATTTTAAAATTAACTGAAGGAAAGGCTAATTATAGATACATTTAGGTTTGGCCTGAATCATGATGTTTTCCATGACCATTTTGATTGTCATACTGCTCAAATTTCCTCCCTTTCTTATTTTATACTGGCACTATAGCAGTGTGGCAAGACTGCAGGAATATAAAAGTGGAATTTTTTTAACTCTTCCTGATATTTTTATAGTTGGATGATCTCTTGTAGAGGACAAAAGGAAACCACTGCATGTTCTTAAAGTCCCCCCCCCCTTCCTTAAGGAAATCAGGGTTTACTCTAGCATTTGTGAAGAAATCAAATCTGAGAACGAAAGATGGTTATCTTGTGTAGAGCATTTAGGCCAATAGTCATAGGTGTCTGCGATTAGGGCAGTCTTCTTCCAGAAGCTTGGTTCAATACTCACAACGGGTTCTCATTATTTTCCTCTTATAATGGAAACCCTTAGTTTACCGGGTTTAGAGACATCCTCTCTGTAAAATTGTTTGGAAAATTGACAATTCCACTATTTTTCTTATTATCCTCTCTCAAAATTTTATAATCCTGGAGAGTACTTTTATATTGTCAGAATACAACCAAGATTAGTTCTTTCTTTATAATTTCGGTTCAGTCTTTAAAACTTCATAACCATTTAATATCTCGTTAACATTTCTGTTTTGTTAATATTTCATTTTAATGAATTCTTTGTATGTTTTAAATTATATTACAGACAGTTAAGAGTTGATTAAATGAAATATAAATGCACACACATAAGTTTTCTAAGTTTTGAGCCAAGTGATCAAAAGACAAATTTGTATAAATCACTGAATAAAGACACATAAAAAAGTTGTAAACGTCACATCCTTCCAATATTTAATATTCAGGGGCCACTGACTAACCAAATTTACTGGAAGCTAAAGAACTTATATCTCCTACAATATATTACAATAATATGGAATTTAAGGTAACAGAAGAAAAAATACTTACAATATACTGGTTTAAAGCACGATGAATCTCTTGGGCAATATCGAACTTCATTAATTTGTCTTTAACCACATCATTCCCCGCAAGAGATGTTAGCAGTTTAAAACACTGAGTCACCAAAATCTAAAGAAGAAATTAGTAGAAATATATTGAAGATAAAAAAGTTAAAATACTCTTATAATGAATTGTATAAATGTGAATTGATTATGCACTAAAACCTGTTTTTTTATATATATTATTTTCCTTGCTTGAAGTTAGCTGATGATGTGTCATTACCTTTTATATATCAAATGGTAGATGTTGAGAATAGTTTTCTAAATTATTTTCAGGGTAATAGGGCAAGGGGAAGATGTTCATACCAATCATTGAGAAATGATCCAAAGTGTTTGTTAATTATGATAGAGCAATTCATTTGGTAAGGAATATTACCTTTTCACTGGGGGGTTATGCAAATGCTGGATTTCTGATAGCGGATTGTATAATGTGGGAAAGTATGGTAAAATAAATAAGTCTATTAAAGTTGATACTAAATATATGTTAACTGAAATACTAGAATATATATTAACTGAAATTACAATCTTGGAGGTTGATACGAATAAGGGAACAATGAACGTTAGTTCTAAATTTAAGTAGAGCCTATTATGACTAGTCTTGAATGATGACTGCTGATGATTGAAATATTTTGGATAATTGTACCCGGCTCCTGATGCATTATTGGAATTTTGAGGTTGTTAACCGCATAGAAGAGGTAGCTTGCTGACTTATTTTCTCTGCCCGCCACCTCCCTTCGCTTGAAATCTGGTTAATTACCCATGTTGTTGGACCATTTTAACACCGAAAAATACTTGAGTTTTGAATAAAGTATGTGCACACATATAATATGGCCTTACTGCTTAACCTTATACACCGACTTGTTCTATTCTGCTGTTGGTCAAAGTACACCAAGGGTTTGCGGCTGGTGGTTCCCAGTGGTGGCATCTTGAAAGGCTCGAGATTAGTTTGGAGAAATTGGATTTTCTTTAATGTTTCATTTGAAGATGGAGCAGTTTTTGAGCAAAATTTGTCAATTGTAAAGTTAAATATGTCCATTCTGAAAGACTGTGTTCTGCTTGCCACCAGCTACATAAATTAACCTGAGCTATAAGTCTTTTCGTATTGATGTGCTGGGTCCACTGAATATATTTTTCTTCAAAATTCAAACAACAGATTTCTGTAAAGAGCGGTGATTTTCGACTTATAATTTAACTGTAAATGTCCAAGGAGAAAAAAAAAAGTGTTTTTTGGATAGCTGAGATTGGAAATATCTTCTTTTATTTTGTGTAATAATCCTGATCTAGCCAGAGGTGTTGCTTTACTATTACAGTGACATACTTCTTCATGTGTAGAGCCCAATTACAAGGAATATATTCCGAGTTACCAAGAGGATATAAGTATAAGGTGTGTGATCTCGGGTGGATGCATTTATCTCTTAAAAAAGAGTGTCTGCAGCTTTTCTAGTATTCCAGGGTCATCCTCAGATTTCTGATACCCATTAGAAACATTCCGTAATTGGGCCATAAAACCTGTAGGTTACTTCCCACCTGTCACAACTAGAAGGCCCTAAACAACCTCACACATCAAAACTAGCAATTATGGCATTATTAAATTCACAGTTTGCACCTTGTCTGAATTTTCTCTAAGAGAAAGGAGTTAGGTAAAAATAATCATTAACAGCATCCATAACTGAGATATTTATACAGCTTATATTAACTGAGATATTTGCATTTTTTAGTTTTCAGCCTTCAGTAGAGCCTCACTTCTACTCATGCCACATAAACAATACTCTGTTATATAATGAAACACATTATTTGAAACGTAAATACCAAATATTCTTCACATTGAACTTTTACTTTTTAAGATAAATGCAGCACCTGTGTGACAGACTTTTAGTGAATCTTTCATATGGCTAAAGCTGTTTGGATATTTCCAAGTGATTTTTCCAATATCATTACATATTGATGTAATCTTCCTGGCTACTGTGGGGGTTGTAATTCATTGTACAGTACATTTTTGTTTCTCTATATGTTTTATTTTCAAAATTACTATCCTTTTGGTTGTCTATATGTATATTAATATTTTCCTTGGCCGCTATTTTATTGTCAGTTTTACTATTATATATATATATTATAGAAATGATTAATTTTTGTTTCAACTAATTTTAGCTGATTTCCCATAAAGGTTGAAAGAGGTTGTACTCATGATGGGATTTTTGAACTAGCTCTCCAAATGTCCATCAATCCTACCCAGGAGATAACGAAAATGAGGTACGTTCAATAATTTTATATATATACATGTTTGTCTGTTAACACTCTAGTGGACGCAATTTTATCAGATTGTTACCAAACTCGATATTTAAATGTTTTATATAAAAATGAAGATCAAGTTCGTCAACTGCTAAAATCGGATCAGTGGGAGGGGGTGGGGTTAAAGGGGGAGAATTTCGAAAATTCAAAATTCCGTTGTTCTGTGTCGGATCGGAGCATTGTATAGTATCAATCTTATAGCAAATGTAGTGTTCTATAAATATTGTTATGTACGTTTTTTTAATAGCTGGATTATTAACCAAGATATTTGCATTTCTTAGTTTTCAGTCTTCAATAACCCCTCACTCCTACTTACTCATGTCATATTAACAATAAGCTGTTATATTATGAAGCACTTTATTTAAACCCTAAATACCAAATGTTGTTCTCATTGAACTATTAAGTTTTGAGATAAATGCAAATATGTGATACATGTGGGAAATCTGCTTAGTTAACGCAGCCGAAGCGTAACGGACTTTCTTATTTTCTTGAGATTGGTATTAGCATCACCATCAGAATCGTGGTCAATAATTTTTTTTTCTTTTAAATTTTGTTCTTTTATTTTACTATTGTTTTGGATTATTGTTATCATTATTTTAAAGTACGTCACACAGGGGCTGTGTAAACTAAGAAAATTTCCCACATGTGCTTTGAATTTGCATTTATCTCCAAAATTAAAAGTTCAATGAGAACAATATTTGGTATTTATGCTTCAAATAATTTGCTTCATAGTATAACAGCTTATTGTTAATATGACATGAGTAGGAAGGGGAGGGGGGGGGTAAACTGAAGGCCGAAAACTATAAAATGCAAATATCTTGATTAATAATGAAAATAGTGAAAAAACGTAAATAACAACATTTATAGAACATTATATTTGCAATAAGATTGGTTCTATACAATTTTTCAATCTGAAGCACAATAACAGAGATATTAAGAATTTTTGAAATTCTTCCAGTCGTCTTTTTACATAAAATCTTTCTTTTTAAATAAAATGATTAGATATCAAGTTTGGTAACAATTAAAACAAAATTGTGACTGCTAGAGTGGTAACAGGCAAATATATATATATATATATATATATATATATATATATATATATATATATATATATATATATACTAGCTAAGGTACCCGGCGATGCCCGGGAAGTCATTGCTGACTGACTAATGATGGTATTTTTATAGCAAGACTTCAATGTGTACAATTGCACTTCCCTCCACGATGTATTGTTTTTTCAAAACAGCCAATCCTAAAGTGTAACTTTCAGGGTTAATAGAATAGAAATTTTAGTTTTGAAGAATATATTAAAATGGGTTCCTAATCTATCCCTCACGACTTTTTGTCTCACGGTTTTTGAATAATTCAAACCATAATCATGGGTAGCATTTATTACAATTAAATATCATCTATAATGAACATATTTCCTGCCAAAAATCAATCCAAGCACATATAGTTTAAGCATAGTTTTATACATAAGATAATATTCGCATTAGTAAGCCTCAGTGGAAATCACTTGCCGTCATGCCAGGAAATAAGTTAACTCAATTAACTCCCGTCAATTTCCGCTCTCGCAGGAGCGTTATCATCATTGTTTTCCTTAGAATATTGATTCAGAATATTATTTTAATAATTTATCTCCCTGATGGAACTAAATAATAGATCCCTAAACATAATTTCATTTATGTTCAAAAAGCTAGATAAGGGGAAGAGAGCCCCCCTGCAACCTAGTAATACTTTAAACATTCATATCGAGTATATATTAAATACCAGAAATGCTCTTATAGTTTATATTTCTATTAGAAATAAATAACAAAGTTATAGGGAAAATAAATAAATAAATGAGGAGGCGACGGAGATTTATAAGCTCACTAATCCGAATCATACTTACAACTATCATATAAGACTAAAACATAACATCTTTTGTCATAATATGCATTTATTAAAAACACTTAAATAAGCACTAATAAAATTAATGACTCCCGCTATAGTTTTAGCGTATATGCCGTGTTAACTTCATTTACGGCAAAAGTCAATACAACAAAAGTTACTTTAAATAACAAAAGTAAACAACTTTTGCTATGTGCACGTTTGCCGGAAAAAAAAATAGAAAATGAAAATTGCGAATTTTTATCTCAGGCGTGTCTTATAACCCCCACTCCAGTTTGAACCTAAACATTTTAATATAGCTTATAATCATGGAAGAATTAATGCTAATTCGCATACCAAGTTTTGTTAAATTCGGTTCAATCGTTTGAGCTCAACAAAATTGTTGGCTTCAGCTTTAGTTTTTAACGTATATCTCGTTTATACTTTGGTATACAGCAAAAGTGAATATAACCAAAGTTACATTAAATAACAAAATAAACAACTTTTGTCATGTGCATATTTGCAGAAAAACCAGTAGAAAAAGAAATATCGCTATTTTTAATTTCAGGCCTCCCTTATAACCCCCACTCCTGCCCGTCCCTAGAAATATTGGTATGGCTTATGATAATTAAGGCGTCAGAGATAATACACATACCGAGTTTTATTTAGTTCGGTGAGTCTTTTGTGCCAAATAATATTGTTGACTCCCGCTATAATTTTTAGCGTATAACGCCTTTATAATTCGGTATTCGACGATAGTGTATATAATAAAAGTTTCTCTAAATAACAAAATAAACGACTTTTGTTATGTGCATATTTGCCGAAACCCCAATAGGAAACGAAATATCACTATTTTTAATTTCAGGCCTCCCTTATAACCCCCACTCCTGTCCGTCCCTAGAAATGTTTGTATGGCTTATTATAAGGAAGGCGTTAGTGCTAATACACATACCGAGTTTTATTTAGTTCGGTTGAGTCTTTGTGCCAAATAAAATTGTTGACTCCCGCTATAATGTTTAGCGTATAACGCCTTTATAGTTCAGTATACGAAAAAAGTGTAAATAACAAAAGTTACTCTAAATAACAAAATAAACAACTTTTGTTATATGCATATTTGCCAAAAAACCAATAGGAAACGAAATATCGTTATTTTTAATTTCAGGCCTCCCTTATAACCCCCACTCCCGTTCGTCTCAGAGAATATTAATATAGCCTAAAGTCTAAGTTGGGTTAGTAGTAATATACATACCAAGTTTCATAAAATTCGGTTCAGCCGTTTTTGCGTGAAAAGGTAACAAACAAACAAACAAATACACACCAAAGAAACAAAATGCAGTTATGGTGTCTATGACATGTGAAACATGACACTGCACTGTCTTAAACACGGCACTAAAAAGTCATATTTTCTCAATATTAAAGTACATTTCCCCACAACCTAGAAGGTATTGGCCATTTGTAGGAACGTAATAGATGACATGTATTAACAATGGGAATTCCTAGGAAGATAATTAGTTTGATATTACAACCCTGAGGTGGAATGTTTTAAAGATTAAATCTGGGTGCCTCTGACAGTTC
Organism: Riptortus pedestris; assembly: GCA_019009955.1. Taxonomy (NCBI): domain Eukaryota; kingdom Metazoa; phylum Arthropoda; class Insecta; order Hemiptera; family Alydidae; genus Riptortus; species Riptortus pedestris. The sequence continues at coordinate 2,429,193 of CM032233.1, forward strand.
TGAAGTTGCTATTGACTTTCTTTAAACAAATATTTATTATCATCTTTAATTCAATATTTCTATGGGTAATATGGCTGGTAACCTAAAATATGACACATTTCAATTTCATCCCTTTATTAGACACTTTTAAATATTAAATTAACTTTAACTTTGCGATTATTGTTATTTTCTCTTTATGTTCACTTTATGCCACAAGACATAATCAAGTTGGGCTATCTTCAGAGGAGTTGTTGAGATAAAAATCAAACCATATCAGGCCAGATTCAAACTGGGATACCTCGACTTTTGAAAGATGAAAGTATTGCTCTCTTCAAACAGCCACTGATGGGCTAAATAAATTCTATGAGGGTGATATACTACCTTCTGACAGCAAAGCCACATCAAGAACAAATAATTCTGTTTTTACCAGTTCTCGAAATAACTGACTGAGAGAAAAGATAATTAAATACTTACAGTTGGCAATGAAATCATCAAATAATTTGACCAGTAGCTCCATCAATAATTTTACAAAATTTAAAAGTTAAATTCAAGATTTATAGTTTGCATTATTTTTTCAAGTTAGTTAAGTTTAAAATAAATGCCTACCTCGTTATCTCTGTGTTTTTCTAGAATACATATCACAGCTGTCAGACCACCATCTTCTTCGACATCAGAACAATAATCATAATTGACAACAATAGAAGTCATGGCCTTAAGAATATATCTTAAGGTTTTAACTTCTTTTTTCACTAAGAAAACAAAATAATAGTCAATGATTTAACATATGATATAAAATATTAGAACCAAATAGCAAAACAATGATATAAATACCTTTTAAAAATCTACAAAATGGTTTTAATAAGACATCAGATATTTTACAAGCATGAATATAAGCTTTGGAGACCTCAGACCTTGTATCATCATCTAAGCTCAACACAGAAACGACTCGACAGACTAGTATTAGAATATCATCACTAGGTTGCTGACTGATAATCTTTTTAAGTTTTTCAACTACATTTTTCACCATGTATCTCTAAAGACAAAATAAAGATTGTTATTTAAAATTATATCATATCAGTAATGAGTAAATCCTTTGTGAATTAGGGCTGTGCAGGGGCAGGCGATTGACAACCGCATTAGATGGAGTCTTGACATGACGACCAATGAAGAAATGGTCCTGGTAAACAATATTTTTTGGTGAAGATAGTTTGGAATTTATCGAGATTTTTATCAATATAATGATGGGAGAGAAGTGGTTTAAAGGAGAAATCAGTGGTTTGGGCATGAACTACTAAAGAATGGAGGGATTTTTCAAGCAAAGAACTATGATTTGTTTCAAGAAATAGTAAAAGAATATAAAATAGAAACTGAAATACATTACAAATTATAGTAGGCTTTAATGAACAAAAAAAAACAGTGGAAAGATAACAGTTTGGAATTTAACTGATTCCACCTGAGATCCTTCCTTCTTGACTTTCAATGATAAATTTAAAACCTCGCCTAATAGAGTTTTATTGGTTTAAAATTAAAAGAAAAAATGTTAATGCTCTTACTAAAAAAAAAAAAAAAAAAAAAAATTATACACCTGATTAGGAAATTCCCATATGTATTGAACCTGACATTGGTTGCTAGAAAAACCAATTATTTATTTATTATACTTCATCTATTTATTATATACTATATTATTTACTATTACAAAGAAAACTAAGTGAGATCAATTATCTTGTAGTGACCAATAACAAATCAATAAATTAACAAGGGTTAAATGACAAAAGAACTAACCTGCCGATTTACTTCATGTTTTACACAAGTTATAATGATTAACTTCAAGCCATATTTTAAATCGTCATTTTCATTGTCAAGTAAATTTAGAAATGTGAAACAGGCTTGTTCATCAGCTAAGTCTGGATAACCTGTAAATAAATTTCAGAAATAATATCTAGATTAAATAGATAAATCAGTTTTACCTAACGTGCATATAAAAAGCACCAGTAACTCTGTAAAAGTTAGTGATAAAAATTGTTTAAACAATTATTAATGATTGCACTGACACACAAAAAAAGAAGAAAAAAAAGGATTTGTAACATAGACGAGATCCACATGGATTCCTATGTTGAAGGACCTTCTGAACCAATTTCGAAGTTAGTTTATTGCCATTGGCCTCAGTTTTAAGTCAAAGCCTCCTCAAACTACTGCAAACCCCAAAACAAATAGGTAAAATAAATATAAATTGTCTGTGCCAACAATTAAACATAAGTATTCATGCGTTTTTTGACTCTTAAAATTAGTACACCACCACACCCTTCAATCCTCAACAAAAAAGAACTGAAAAGAAATCGGACATATTAAATTATTTAGTTAGAATTTATCAATATTAAAGAGTTAATTGTTGAAAACATATTTGACAGTGGCATATTAAGTAGTGGGTTGTTTCCGTCAGTATATATAATACTACTGTCAAATCTGTCAGTAGATACTGCTATTACTCGCTTATGACAAACACTTTCAACGTGAGGGCACCATTTTTAAGGCTGTCAAAAGTTTTATTGGGTAGATCCTTGAAAGCTCCTGTTTTTTTGTAGTCCAATTGTCAGCTACTGATTAGTTATATTTAGTAAGGGGAATTTTGTGTTTTAAATGTCTGTATATATCAGGTGTCCTTTTTTTTTTTTTTTTTCTCCTCATAGTAACCCTATGAGGAGTTATTTATATGAATGTTCCATTGCCACATGGCATATTACATGTATGATTATTTTAAATACATTTTTATTTTACAATATATACACGTTAATCAACCGTCTAATCAAATATAATATAATAATAACAATAATAATAATAATAATAAAATAAAATATTAAAATAAGAAAGATAATTACAAATAAAATTAATAAATGGAATGAAAAATAATAAATAAAACAAAACCAAAAAAAAAAGATAAAACCAATCAATTAAAGTTAAACTCAACCAATGTATAATTTGCGAGTCTATGTAAGGTAAATATATTGAATTATAATTCTCATTCCTCACAATCAACTTTACATTCTACTGTATTTTTGCTACATCCATATCTATACTTTGATAAACTTTATAAGTTCTTTATTATATTTATTAAATATAATATGATGTGGTTCTGGTCAATTACCTCCTTTTAAAATTATATTCATTATTAAATTTCATCTATTTTGATTAGGTGTCCTTACAGTTAGTTTAGGGTCCTTGCTGGTAATAAAGTCTTTGTGCATGTTCCATTTGACATATTTATGTCCATTATATGTTTTGTTAGCAGGTATCCTATTTTTTTTTTTATCTAAAAGTATTCCTTTTCTTATCTATTTTCAGTTTTCCTCTTTCTAGTATAAATTCCCCAGAGTAAAACCAACCAATAACTGACCGTTGGACTACATAAAAACAGGAGCTATCAAGAAAATTCCCAGTACAACATAAGACAGGTTTGAAAATGGTGGCATCAGATCGAAAAAACTTGCCATCAGCCATTAATGATGATATCTCACCGACAGATTTGATTTAATGGTGGGACCACTTAATATGCTATTGTATAATACAATTTCCTTTTGTTTGATTTGACAATGATATTTTACAACAAAAGACTATGAAAAATAGTTTGAATCATCCCGAGTTTTCTCGGGTCTCGTATTTGCCTAATAAGCTCTCCCCGAGTATACTCGGGTGTCACCTTTAGTGTACTCCTGAGTATTCTTGGATATTGCAATAAAAGGGTAAATTTTTAAATGGCCCTCTAATAGACAAATAAATATTAATTGACTGTCACAAATCTAAAACCATTTCTAACTCACAATGACCTAGCTTAATAAAAAGAACATTGGCCAACAAATTAAGATTCGTGCTGAAGAAGAGTTATTATCATTTATTATTAATATAAATTAATTTTTACCATCAAGTAGGACAAGAAGAAACTCCATAACAGCTTTCTTCAACTCAGATGAAGCAGTGGATGAAAGGATAGCATCAAGGCACATATTAATAATTTTGAACTCTCCACAGGATGTTTTATAAGCTGAATCCTTCTTCACTAAATTTTCAAATTCTTTCACTATTGATGCTTTTTTTTGTTCATCGTCTTCATTTTCAAATTGGGCCTTCAAAAGTCTTACAGGATGCTCATTGTTTACAACTGCAGGATCAGTTACAACCCCAAAAAGTGAAACTCCCTGAAACACATTTTGATTAAATTAAAAATAATCAGTATGGCAGCCAGTCAGTATGAATTTGGATCTGACCACTGCCCCTGCCCCCAAGTATAATAATAATTATAAGAATTAAATTCCTAACAAGACTGATTATATAACACTTTTTGTCGAAGGTGAAATGGCAGAAGGCCAATAGATGAAAAAACACATGAAATTATATAGGAGAATCGTAGTAAACCTTAAGGAAGAGATTAAAACAGCATTGTAGAAAACTAAATAATTTAGAAAACAGAACCCCTTTGGCCAACAATTCTATTTAAACATAACTTTAATTTTGACTATGTAGAAATTTTAGATAAAGACAAAAATGTAACCAAGCGGAAGATAAAAGAAAAAACAAGCAAAATGTTGTGACACAAGAAAGCTGAGCTAAGAAATTCACGCAACATATTTATCAAATATTTAAATAAACAGCAATTCGATTAGAGTTAGTTGCAACTATGCTTCCTCTGGAATCGATTTTTTATAATTCAATTTTTTGCTGTAATCAGCTGATTAGTGTTGTACATTTCCATTTTTTCAGTCTTGACATGAGCACCGAGACGGTAAGGTCGAATAACTTTATAATAAGTTTACTGCTCCTGAAGAGGTGTCATAGAAGATGGGAAACATATAGAGTGGAAAATAAATATGTGGAAGATATTTCATTAGTTTTTCATCTATTATCTCTTCCCATTTCACCTTCAACTTCAGTTTCATTGGGTTAAGGTCACATTTCGAAGATAAAATATTTTGAGCTAGAAGAGGACTGTTGGGTGTCGGCTAATGAATAGTTTCTTAATTCTTCATACAAAGAATTTTATTAGGAGTGCTGCAGTTTGTTCTCCCTGTTCCTCTTCTATATAAAACTGGTATATGTACCTTATCTGATTTTTCAATTTATTTTTTTTGTTTTATATAGTCTTTACATCCACCCCCTACTTTTTTTTGGTCATAGTCACCTGTCATTTCTCATAAAAAATAATGTCTTTGTATTTTTACGGACATTGCACATTTAACAGAGATTATTATGTTGTTTTTTTCACAATTGTTCACAAATTTGTTCATTTCTTTGTTCATTGTTCAGCTCTGAAGAAAGGAACCAATGGTGCCCGAAACTGTAAACACTCCTAATAAAATTCTTTATATGAAGAATTAAGAAACTTTATTAGGCGAAACCCAACAATCCTCTACTAGCTTGCTATATCCAACGGCTAACAATACAACTAATGATTAAATATTTTGATCTCACTCAATAAGAGAGATATTTTGAATTTTGATTTCCCTTCCCTCTCGAAAACCACCCTCCCTTCTCCTGTTTCAGATTATTTTTTGTAAAATAAACTGATGTATTGTTTCAAAAATAGTATCAGTTGCTATAGATATTGAAGAAAATGAGATTATTCTTGACTGAATAAAGAGTGGCCAATAGGAGCCTCTCTACTTTATATAAACCTTATTGTATTCTTCTGCAATTTAAATATTAAAATATGATTTTTTGAGTTAACACAATGCATAACGCTATATGTTAACAGACTTTGGAAATATTTCTTAACACATTGTAATAAGAAGCAAAGAAATTCTAGTTTCTTTCTCCATTCGTTAATAAAGCTGGTTTAGGCTTTTTTCAAAGTCAATCCAAAAAACTTTATAAATTGAAGAACCTGATGTATGAAGGATGTTTTTATACAGAAGATGAATACAATCAAAAATGTTGACTAATTAAATAAAACTACAATATATTTATGATAGAAATAGTTCAAAAAGTAATTTGTTATCAGGCATATCTTAGCCCGATGCATAAACCCCATAACCGACTATGGAAATAACCATGGCATTTCACTATCCCAACATACATTTTATCTAACAAAAATACTAATAAATTAGCCCATGATATTCTTAAGTCGAGAGGGAAAAATAATATAACATTAATATTATGTAATTTTTTTTTTATCGGTTATTTAATTGTATTCCTGGTTCTATTTAATGTTTCTTGTTTTATTTAGCCAAGTTTAATTTTCATAATCTTATTTAAATTTTTTAATATGTATATACATTATTATATAAAAAATTGTTAAAAGTTTTGACAAAATGCACATATAATGGCAATATGCATGGGATGTGCAGAAAATAAAATCCCTCCACATAGGGTTCCTAGCTAGACGAAATACGTAAAAAAAAAACCATGGCATATTAATAATACAAGTTCCATTGGAAGATATATCTTAACACATATAAACGGTTAGTTAATACATTTGTATATCACTTCTTAGGTATTTCAATGGCATTTTTAACAGTTATATAATGCAACACAAAATAAAATACGTTCTCTTTCTGATTTTTTTATACTTTAGTGGTTTTTTTTGTTTCAATTTTGGCTTTTTAATGTTTTTCTTCTTTCTCTTCTAAGAAAGATATCGAAACGCTATCTGAATGCAGCCTTACATTATCACACCGATTGTCGATAACAAAAGAACCCCTTGGAATTACATTTACATGGGCAAACAATAACTAAATCAATGTTCCAACTGTTTTTATTCCTACAAAGCTTATCGAGCCAAACTAAGGTGTCAGGGAAACTGTACAGCAAGAGTTATTAACTTTCTATTTAGTTTTATGGGAATGACCACTAATTATAATAATCGAATCGAATAAAGGAAAGAAACTACTGGCTCAATTTTAAACTAATGATGAAATCATTTTATGTGGATTAGTATATATTAAGAGTAAAAACAGGCGTCTAATTCGATATAAACAGCTTAGGGGCTCGAGCAGTAAATGGATGTTCATCGAGGATGGATCAGAGCAGGAAATTTGTACCAACTAGAACACATTCGAATAAACTCATAAAACAGTGAAGGTTTCGAATGAAATGATTGTCAGAACGATAAATGATAAGGAATAAACATCATTAAAAGCATTCATCGACAGCTGAAATGAAAAGTGGTGTTAGAAGTCGATACAAATACAATTCATTCTAAAGACTTGTGATCTGAATAAGGAGAAAAACAAACAATCGAAAAGGAGACTTGGAATCGAAGGATAGTAGATCAGGTGGTCATACACTACCAAATGTTTGCCTGCATTAACTTTACATACCTGGGCTTTGAACTGATCTATTGTGGCTTTGATACTTTCCTCCAAGCCCATGGAAAAGATTTCCATGTTCTCATTAACAGCTTCATTGAAAGTTTCTTGAGTTATTTTCTTAGACATGATTCACATGCAGACCTATCAACTTGTGCTAAACAATCGAATGAGTGGGCGAATCTCTAACTGGTCTGCCTGACAGACACAAAGACGCTATTTAAAACTTTATTCACTCCGGTCAAATGTTTAAGATGAGAGCCATTAATAAACTGTCAGATAGATATTTGAAGAAATAAACTGTAAGGTAGGTTCCCTCCGCGCGCATCGAGTTAAAGGCATAAAGCATCAAGAGTGGTGGTCGTCTCACCTCAATTATCGACATACAACCCCAATCCACTCATTTACATTGATTTTTTTTTATTTCTTAAGCGTTTTCATCGCTTTTAATCGAATCATTTTCGGATGAAATAAAACAAAAATATATGATTCTGGACACTATACAATAACATAATGAATGGATATTTTTATTGCTTTTAAAATTTAACAATTTCATAGCAAGGGTTCAGCCACATTTTATCATTACATTTTTCTTTTATTTTTTCTTTATATAAACATAAACAGAGAATTCATTTAAAAATATAATAAAAATAAAAACTATATACTATAATTACTATAGAAAAAAAAACATTTATTTCATTTTAATAATTTTATTGTATGGATTCTTTTCCCTCTGGCGTATAGACTTCTAAGTATGAAAACATGGCTAAAGTGCAGTTTAGTCCCCCCCCCCCTACGCCACCATCTTGTTGTTTCGTTATAATCCCCGCCCTCGCTTAAAACCACCGACGGCGAATTTTGGAAATTTTAAAGAGTTAAAAAATATAAAGTTAGAACAACAAAACCCCCACCCTCGGTTTTAACCACCGATGGCGTATTTTGAAAATTTTAAAGTGTTAAAAAATATAAAGTTAAAAAACAAAATGGCTGTCGTCGTCATCGTGCGCCATCAAGGGGGAGGGGACTAAAATACACTTTCACCTGAAAACATATATGCAGTTTATTTTATTCTTGTCCATAAGGTCAAACAGATTATCCATGGATTGCTGTGGAATGTTGACACATTTGAGTTGGTTTCTTCTCTCTGCTAAAACGGGGCATTTAAGGATCGAGTGCGGAACGGATGGAGCTTTTCTGGATTGAATGTCTAAATTGTTCTGCCAACTATCAATCTTTGATTTTTGTACCTAATAAGCGGATTTGAGATATAATTTTGGTCTTAAAAAATGGCACATTTTGGTAGAGGTACTCCTCGCCTCTGCCAAGAGAGGTAATTCTTCTAAAGTACTAGCTATATGTACAGCACATAGATACAGCATCTAACGAGATTAAATGGTTCTCAAGAGCCTCTAAATAGGTCTTTATTTTTCCATTAATATTTTCTGCCCTTTCCAATTCCACCAAGTTTCCTCCTATGCGCCCAAGGTACCCTCCCAGTTCGTTCACCCAATTAAACGGCATTGAATAATTGGCAGATAGTTCCATAATTCCACATGTAACACAGTCTTGATACATCATCTGCCGACTTCTCTTGTAGAGCCTTCCACCAATTCAACATCCTCTTGAAAATCTTCAGTCGGGTGTGTGTATGGTTAAATTATATTCTAATGTAAGCATTATGGCTTCCTATGAACCCTAACTTCACGAAAAGATGGACAAGAAGAGTTAATTTAAGAACTCTCAACACATTTTAACCATTATGGCAGGATTTTGACAACTGGACGTTGAAATAATACCTTTTTTTACATTATCTTCGCACCTTTTTTTATGATAAGAAAAAGATAAAATTAAAATAAACTTTGTATTTGGGTCATAAATAGTGTCCATTTAAAATAAAATATGGCAATATTCAGAGGATCAAATTCCCAAACAGTTTAATCCCCATTTACTCGTTGTTTTGATGATCATTGACACCGATGAGGCAAAAGAAACGCTTAGAAAAATATTCATGAATTTTGTGGAGTAAATCTTTTGTGAAAGTTCAAGTAATGAAAAATTCTATATATACAGGGTGTCCTAAGTTCCCGGCCACCCCCCCCTCCTTAAAATCTCCAATTATTTTAATACAAGGCTGAGGGCTAAGACTTGATGTGTCATAATTAGGATCCCTGAAGAATCTTTTCAATCCATATTCAATCTCGTAACCTTCTCCAGCGATCATAACTTTGGAATTTCATATGGAATGCCATACTTTTTATGGCGGATTCTTATAGAAAATCAAATTCTAAAACGAGTTTATATTGGTGAATTTTTCGACTTGAAGCATCGTTTAGCTGTAAAATGCACAAATCTTAATTTCAGAAACGGCAAATTTTATTGATAAATGCTGCTACATAAAAGTTGTAGTCAACAAAATTATCATTGAAACAAGTCTACGGGGAAAGGAATGGATTCTGAAATTAAAAAAAAAATGTATTTAAACGAAATAACGCAGACTTATACACCATAACTGCATTTTGTTTCTTTGGTGTATGTTTGCTTGTTGCCTTTTCACGCATAAACGGCTGAACCGAATTTTATGAAACTTGGTATGCATATTACTACTAACCCAACTTAGACTTTAGGCTATATTAATAATCTCTGAGACGAACAGGAGTGGGGGTTATAAGGTGGGCCTGAAATTGAAAATAGCGATATTTCGTTTCCTATTGGTTTTCGTCAAATATGTACATAACAAAAGTTATTTATTTTGTTATTTAGAGTAACTTTTGTTCTATTCACTTTTGTCGTATAACAAAGTATAAATGGGTTATACGCTAAAAACTATAGCGGAAGTCAACAATTCTATTTTGCCCAAAAGACTCAATCGAATTAAACAAATCTTGGTATGTGAATTAGTACTAACTCATACATGATAATAAGCTGTACCAACATTTCTAGGGACGAGCAGGAGTGGGGGTTATAAGGGAGGACTGAAATTAAAACCAACGATATTTCGTTTCCTATTGGTTTTTCGGCAAATTAGCACATGTGAAAAGTTATTTAGAGTATCTTTGGATATATTCACTTTTGTGATATAACAAAGTATAAACGAGACATTCATTAAAAACTAAAGCGGGAGCCAACAATGTTATTGGTCACCAACGATTGATGGGAACTTAAATTACTTTGTAAGTGAATTAGCATTTATTCTTCCATGCTTATAAGCTATGTATATTAAAACTTTTAGGTTCGAACGGGAGTGAGGTTTATAAGGGAGGCTTGAAATAAAAATTCACAATATTTCATTTTTTATTTGTATTAAGAAAACGTGCACATAACAAAAGTTGTTTACTTTGTTATTTAGAGTAACTTTTGTTTTATACATATTTTCGGTAACAATGTATGAAGCAAGTAATCTGCGTAGAAATATTGATATGCTTAACAATTCTTTCCAATATGAACTATAGGTATTTAAGTAAAGCAATGTTGATAACACTAAAGAGGGAGCGGAAATTGTCGGAAGGCTAACACAGTTAATTGTATTAACTCATTTCCTGTGAAATGTATTTTTTTCTACTCGTATTTACTATTGTGCATATAATGTTATGCTCGGATTGGTTTTTGACAGGAAATATGTACACTATAGATTAATTTAATAAATGCTATCCATGATTATGATGTGAGTTATTCATGGTGTTTCAACAGGGAACAGAGATTGATTAGTGATTAATTTTCATTTATACTTCAAAACTAAAGTTTCTTTTCTATAAGTCCCCTACCTGGTCCTTACGGGAAAACCATTAGCTCAAAAGGGGATTGTAGTTGTACACATTGTAGCTTTGCCAAATAAAAAATATCATCAGCGTTCAGAGACTAATGATTCCCTCGTGAAGCCGGGTACCTTAGCTAATATATATATATATATATATATATATATATATATATATATATATATATATATATAGACTAGCTCAGATGCCCGGCTTCGCTCGGGAATTCATTTGAGGCTGAATGGTGACAATATTTTTTTGGCAAGGCTATACTTTGCACAATATTTTGACATTTACCCATCCCAGTGTTTCAGGACTCCCTTATGATCCCCACTCCTGCCCGTCCCTAGAAATGTTGGTATGGCTTGTTATAATGAAAGCGTTAGGGCTAATACATACACCGAGTTTTATTTATTTCGGTTGGGTCTTTTGTCCCAAATAAAATTGTTCACTTCCGCTATAGATTTTAGCGTATATCTCGTTTATAATTCGGTATACGAAAAAAGTGTATATAACAAAAGTTACTCTAAATAACAAAATAAACAACTCTATTTATGTTCATATTTGCCGAAAAACTAATAGGAAATGAAATATCGCTATTTTTAATTTCTGACTTCCCTTATAACCCCCACTGCTGTTCGTCTCAGAGGATATTAATATAGCCTAAAGTCTAAGTTGGGTTAGTAGTAATATACATACCAAGTTTCATATAATTAGGTTAAGCCGTTTATGCGTGAAAAGGTAACAAACAAACAAATAAACAAACAGACACCAAAGAAACAAAATGCAGTTATGGTGTCTATGACATTTGAAACGAAAAGTTATCGTGAAATTTTGCGAAAAAAATCAATGTACAGACAGAGGTTACAATTATATAAATATATATATATATATATATATATATATATATATATATATATATATATATATATATATAGATATAGATAGATAGATTACTTGTAATGGACTGAGTCATAGTTTTGCTTTGACATTTGGTATCAGTGTGGAACATCGTTGGTGAGGAAGTGTAACCTTGGCAAAACAGAACCTCCCCTTCAAACAAATTAGAGATACCTTCTAATAGTTACACCTCTGATACACTGCATTTATGTTACTCTAGATAAACAAGAGTCTTCATAAGATGTATTTATAATTAAACAAGTCAGGAGTGCTGATTATTCTATAAATTCGGTTGACACATATCAAATATTCTCTGAATATTTTATTAGTAGTAATGGATTCAGAACAAAAGGATTCTAAACCAGTGACATTCAAGTATAACATTAAAGGGAAGGTAAAGAGTGACACTACATTAGAAGTTGTTTTGGAAATTCCGCACCTTAATAGTTCGGAAAGCATTTGTGAAAGGCTTTTTAAGGAGAAGAAAATCCCCAGTCAGTTCCATAAAGGTAATTTACTTACATTCCTATCAGATAGCTGCAGTTCTTTATTATTTGCTCTCTAATCCCATCTTTGATCAATCACCAATTCTGGAGTGATAGAGATAGCTGCAGTTCTTTATTATTCGCTCTCTAATCCCATCTTTGATCAATCACCAATTCTGGAGTGATAGAGATAGCTGCAGTTCTTTATTATTCGCTCTCTAATCCCATCTTTGATCAATCACCAATTCTCGAGTGATAGAGATAGCTGCAGTTCTTTATTATTCGCTCTCTAATCCCATCTTTGATCAATCACCAATTCTGGAGTGATAGAGATAGCTGGAGTTCTTTATTATTCGCTCTCTAATCCCATCTTTGATCAATCACCAATTCTGGAGTGATAGAGATAGCTGGAGTTCTTAATTATTCACTCTCTAATCCCATCTTTGATCAATCACCAATTCTGGAGTGATAGAGATAGCTGCAGTTCTTTATTATTCGCTCTCTAATCCCATCTTTGATCAATCACCAATTCTCGAGTGATAGAGATAGCTGCAGTTCTTTATTATTCGCTCTCTAATCCCATCTTTGATCAATCACCAATTCTCGAGTGATAGAGATAGCTGCAGTTCTTTATTATTCGCTCTCTAATCCCATCTTTGATCAATCACCAATTCTGGAGTGATAGAGATAGCTGCAGTTCTTTATTATTCGCTCTCTAATCCCATCTTTGATCAATCACCAATTCTGGAGTGATAGAGATAGCTGCAGTTCTTTATTATTCGCTCTCTAATCCCATCTTTGATCAATCACCAATTCTGGAGTGATAGAGATAGCTGCAGTTCTTTATTATTCGCTCTCTAATCCCATCTTTGATCAATCACCAATTCTCGAGTGATAGAGATAGCTGCAGTTCTTTATTATTCGCTCTCTAATCCCATCTTTGATCAATCACCAATTCTCGAGTGATAGAGATAGCTGCAGTTCTTTATTATTCGCTCTCTAATCCCATCTTTGATCAATCACCAATTCTCGAGTGATAGAGATAGCTGCAGTTCTTTATTATTCGCTCTCTAATCCCATCTTTGATCAATCACCAATTCTGGAGTGATAGAGATAGCTGCAGTTCTTTATTATTCGCTCTCTAATCCCATCTTTGATCAATCACCAATTCTGGAGTGATAGAGATAGCTGGAGTTCTTTATTATTCGCTCTCTAATCCCATCTTTGATCAATCACCAATTCCGGAGTGATAGAGATAGCTGCAGTTCTTTATTATTCGCTCTCTAATCCCATCTTTGATCAATCACCAATTCTGGAGTGATAGAGATAGCTGCAGTTCTTTATTATTCGCTCTCTAATCCCATCTTTGATCAATCACCAATTCTGGAGTGATAGAGATAGCTGCAGTTCTTTATTATTCGCTCTCTAATCCCATCTTTGATCAATCACCAATTCTCGAGTGATAGAGATAGCTGCAGTTCTTTATTATTCGCTCTCTAATCCCATCTTTGATCAATCACCAATTCTCGAGTGATAGAGATAGCTGCAGTTCTTTATTATTCGCTCTCTAATCCCATCTTTGATCAATCACCAATTCTCGAGTGATAGAGATAGCTGCAGTTCTTTATTATGGCCTGCAGCCTGGATCAGCTGACTAATGATAGACTAGTAGCCAGTAGGAGCCACTACCAAGCTACAACATTAATCTACCCTCCAGTCTTGCCCCACTCACATGTTTGTAAGAGAGAAGACAGGGAGGAGATATTACTAATATACTATGGTTATTTCCATAGTCGGTTAACTTGTCACATTACGCATTGGGGCAACTGAAAAAAATATATTTTAATATTTAAATTGCAGAGGAGAGCCCTAAAGTTTATTTTCGACAGAAAGTTGAGAGACTCCTGTCGACCACTTTTTTATGGTTTGCGAGTTTCCCCAAAAGTAGCGAGTTTTCCCTCAATTCATATTTACCAAGCAATATTTATTTTGACCTGAACTTGCTTTACTGTTGGATCGGAAAAGTGTATAGAATGAATTGTATTGAAAATTAAATGTACTATAAATATTGTTGTATACATTTGTTTTCTATCTTGAATAATATTCGAGATAGTTGCATTTTTCAGTTTTCAGCCATCGGCAAACCCCCACTTCTACTTGTGTAACATAAACAATACTCTGTTATATTTATAATAAACCACATTATTCGAAGCTTAAATACCACATATTGTTTTCAAGTCACTTTTACGAGCTATATGCAAATATACTCTTGTTAAACTATTGATGCTTTACAATTGTTGTATAAATGTTTTCTTAACTTAAATACTAATTGAGGTATTCGTACTTCGTTGTTTCCAGCCATCAGTATGCCCCTCCCCCTTCCCTACCACTCCTCCTTATTTTACAGACAAATAGAAAAGTGAGGTGGTGTATGTCATTCCAGCACAAGGGAAAACTGCTTAGTTTACACAGCCCCTGTGTGACGGGCTTTTTTTATTGCTGGAGTAGTGTGCCATTATTTCCACCTGAGTAGCCTCTGTTAGTAATTTACAGTGGTAGTTTTCATCATTTTAATGATAAGTTTGTCAATCTTTTTATGTAACTGTTATACAAATTAACTTTATTAATTGGTTTTGTTTAAGGTATCAATTGTGCAATGAAAGCCTTTATTGAAGAGGAAAATGAAAAATACTTTGACAGCATTGGTGCTGATCTGCTGTCATCTTATGCAGCTGGAAATTACACTTTCAAACAAGTTGTTGATTCTTGGGAGGCTGCTTATCCAAAGGTGGTATACTTTGTTTATAATTAATAATGAGGGGCTGGAATATTTTATTAAAAATTCAAGTCAGGTCCCTCGATGTATAGGGGAAATGGTCAAATTAATCCATACCCTATTATTACGGCCAAAAAGAAAATACTTAAAATTCAAGAACATTTTGTTTTATCTTAAGTTCCTACTGAGAAACTAATAATTATTAGTGATCAGTTTTATCTATACTGAATTAAAAATTCAATCAGGAGGAACATCTGTAGATAGAATAATAATTTGTTGTCTTTGGGAATCACTCTTGCCAGTTGTTGGCAGATTCTTGGTTGAGTATATTAGACGTTTCCTACAAATATATTTGTCTAGATCGTGAGCACTAATGACGCTAGGCTAGCCCTAGGAATATTATTCAATTTAACCCATCTCCCCATCGTGCAGCTTATTTATGTATAAAACATAAATGTCACTTTTTATATTGTATTGTGAATGTGCCTGTTTTGGAAAGAACCTTTTTTTTTCAAATGAATATATATTTATTTTTTAAATTTCAGAGTAATACAGAAAAAGAAAACAACAAACATATGGCTGATGATAGTGAACTTTTTTCAACTGTCTACCATAAACTTGTTCATTCACCAGCCCTAGAGACCATTTTACAAGTCGAAAATTCATATTCTCTTGAAACTCAAGACATTATTCAAGCACGAGATCAAGATTTGACTGAATTATCTACTAAGTGAGTTTATTTCCTATCAATTTTCAATATCCAACTAAAAATGAGTGTTAGCTCTAAATATCTCCACTTGATCAATTATATGCATAAAATCATTTATTCAAGTTTTTAATTATCCTGGTCTAAGCATAATCAGTATGTGTATTTTAAAGGAGAAGTTTGAACCGAGATAAAATTAATAAGTTGTCACATTTATTTAATAAAAAAATATATATCTATAAAAAAATAAGTGGAAATTATGAGTTTTTTATTTATTCTTTCTCAATAAGTTGTTCATAATATCTGAGGTGTCCATGGAAAATTGAAAACCCCCTAAATATTCTTAATAGTGATTAATCAGTCTCAGGACAAATTTTGGTGCCATTCACAATGGACACAATATTTAAATGAAAAAGGAATGTATAATAATAATTATTATTAGTAAGTATAACAATTTATTTATAGGAATGAAATGATTTTATTTTGTTTACTTTTGTTCTAGACAAACTGAGGAAATGTGTAAAGCTGTCGAGGGCTTAAGTTTGGGTCTTACTGAAGCTGATATCACTGCAATAGCAAGTCGCCATCTTGAGGAGCATGGCATTCAAATAGCAAGCTGGCAAAGCAAGGTTATACATTTTAAAATTTAAGAAAGATTTTGTATTCTTCTTTCGTCGAATATTTATGAAAGATTTTATAGTAATCCCATTATTTTTGTTTTATTATATTAATTTTAGATTCAATATGATTAAAATAAAATTACTTTAAATTCTAAAATGTTTCGATTTGTACTGTCCTACAAATTTCATCTTTACTGGAAAAGATTAGATGATACATTAAACTTTTACTTCATTAAAATTGTAATATTTTATAATGAATGTTGTGATGGTGGCATTGGCCAAAATCTAGCCAGTATCTGAACTCTAGTGGGAGTAAATTAGAAAATTAGCACGTTGCTGGCCCCCTCCACTACTAACTGATTGTCTCCAACTTGTTCTTCTCAACTTCAATATTGATAGCTACTTTAGAAGCATTTTGTCATTTACCTCTCTCTGTCCAGCCACCACTAGTTTCCCTCAGCTTAGTTTTTTATTGCGTTCTAATAGGATTGTTAGCAACTTTTTTAAATGCTGCTGTCCAGAGAATGTTTCCTTTCTTCCCATCTTCATGACTCCTTGTCTTCTAACTCCCATAAATAGCTCATTGAGCTGCAGGTTGGTTTGTGTGTGCTTTACTTGCAGGCTTGAAGTAAGACCTACTTGAGTATAGATGACTCTTGTAATGAAGAAATTTAAGTCTACCTTGATAAGTCTGAAGTGCCTGATATGACTTCAGTATACTTATTTGCCTCAAATATTGCTTTCTCTACATCACTATTACTACATAGTAATTGGCCAGAACCACTTTATATTATATTTAATAAATATAATAAAGAACTTTTAAAATTTATCAAAAGTATAGATATGGATGTAGAAAAAATACATTAGAATGTAAAGTTGATTGTGAGGAATGGGAATTATAATTCAATATATTTACCTTACATAGACTCCCAAATCAAGCACTCGTTCAGTTTAACTTTAATTGATTTGTTTTTTTTTCTTTCTTTTTTTCATTTCATTTAATTTATTAATTTTATTTGTAATTATCTTACTTATTTTAATATTTTATTTTATTATTATTTTTTTTATATTATATTTGATTAGATGGTTGATTAACGTGTATATATTGTAAAGTAGAAATGTATTTAAACACAATCATACATGTAATATGCCATGTGGCAATGGAACATGTATTCAAATAAATAAGTCCTCATAGGGTTACTAGCAGGAGAAAGAAAAAGGGTAGAGTAACTGTTGAATGTTATATCTAAAAACTCTGACTCCAAACTTCTTTCTTCTACTTTCTCAATGCCAAGTTATCAGGCCTTTTAAAGTCTGTCTACTCTTCATGGCATTTTTTGTGTGGATTTAGTGTAACAAATAACCGAATTCATGTCATGTTTCATATGATTTCATCATATAATTTATCTTTATAAAATATGTAAAAAATATTAATACTCGATTTTAAGTGCCTATTCTTGTATTTTAGAGAATCTAAGGTTTGTCTGTATTACTATTTAAGTTCTACTAGGATCATTTTTTTCAGTTTCTAATTATTCTAAGACCAATGGTATAATAGGCAGAATTTCTGCTGGTCTCCATTGCCATATTTATTTCTGAATCACATTAAAATGATTTGAAGACTTTAAACGAGTTAACTTTTTTATACACTATAAAGTATTACAACTTAAGCTACAAGAGAAGCCAATTTTCTTAACTGAAGTGGCTGCTTGTTTCATTAACTGAATTGTTTTTTTTTTCTCTAATATGTTTGGGATTCTGTTTATAGCAGTAACTGTTAGTTGTTTTTGAGATTTAGTCGTTATATATAATTTATTCAGGTTATTTTAATAGTAAAGACATATTTACTACTTCAATTTTCAATTCACATTATTGTCCAGTAATTTCAGTTTTTTTTTGTTTGTTTTTTAATTGTCAGTTGGTAAATTATTAGATATATATTTTATCTATTCTATTTGAGGTATGTTGGCAGGTTTTATGTCTTTGTGCTTAGTTAGCTAGTTTTCATCTCATGACATTTTAACTGCCATTTATATTTTTATTAGTACACCTTTTAATCAAAATCCATCAAGGTCCATTTAAATGAAGTTATTTAATATGTAAAGTATTTTAACAATAAGCCTTTTAGTAGTGTATTCTAAAAAGTGTATTTCTTATATCAACTTTAATTTAACTAAAAATACTATAGCTTGCAGGTTTGAGAGATAGCCAACGAAGTTCTTATCGCGACTGGTTGATGTCACTCTTGGAGCAAAGTTATAACTCTAATGTTCCTCTGACCCCGTAAGTTTTTTTAATTTTAACTACTTCTTAATGAGTAATTAAACATTGTGATGACTTTTCCTATTAGTTTCTATGGAGAGGAATTTTTTAAATACTTTCCACTGCCCTTAGGAGTGAAAAAAGTTTAGGATTTTTGTTGTAGGGTTGATACATTAATAATTTTTATTATTTTGCAAAATCATTAAATATTTATATTGTGGATCAACTTTCGTATGAGGGGCACTTGTCTAATTTGCCTTCTTAGCACTAGCAAAGCCATACCGATTTGGGTATAGAAGTTATCTAAAATCCTTTAATACTTGATTTGTAGGGTTGTAATAGATGGTATTCATCTTCAGCATTTATTGTGGTTTAGACATTTAAATTTAATATATATATATATATATACATATATATAATGTTAAAAATAGTAATAATTCCTTTAAGTAATTTTTCAATGATTGAGTTAGAGCAGGTAGAGAGACAGATCAAAATTTTTACTCTATTAGTCTTAGAGTGAGCTAAAACACAAAAAACTTTAGACCCACCAAATTAAAGTAGAAAATAAAACAAACTTAATAGTTGTATTTATATAGATATTGCAAAATTCTACAGCATCTCACTGAGCAAAACTGCAAAGAATGAGTTCAATTTTCCTGAAGATATTCCGAGTTGGTAGAACCCATCTTCTTTTTGACGATCACTGCAATCATGCTTTTGGGGTCGATTTTAAATGGTCGACATCAGGAATTTTGATCCTCACGTTCTGGCCATCTTCGGGATATGGGAATTTTCTTTTCATCGTATTTTTCCATTTTCTTGGCCTGTGATTCAAGACCTTCCCTTGCTGCTTGGGGAATTTCTTTAAATTTAGAGCACATCTTCTGTTCGGTGGCAGATAACTTATTATTGGGCACTGTCTTGCTGAAGTTTGCCGCCATTAGGATGTTTTACACTCAACATTTTTGTCATATCTTCCTCAAGAGCCAACGTTTGAACCTCATCTTGTTGGGAAGTAGATGGAAAAGATACAGTACTATCATCAAGAATTTGCTCAAGCTGTTCCACAGACGCGAGATTGGTTGTCCTATTACGAGGGAGTTTCGAGGTAGCCAAACCCATTTTCATGAGGACTCCAAACATGGCTTCATAGGGAGAGCATTTGATTCCTTCGTGGTAGGCTCTGTTCTTCATGGCCTCAATAAACCTAATCCCCTCAGACCACTTTGAAGTATCATTGGTTTCCATCCACTCCTCTTTACTGGACATTTACCAATGAGCTTTGGCAAATCCGCACATTTACCAAACAGCATTGGTAAAAGTACGAAATCTCACATTTATTTAATGTAATCCGGGGATTAGCCAACTGCCATGTGGTAAAAGCTCGAATTTCATCTAAATTTCGGACTTTAACCAGTGCTCTGGGTAAATCCTAGGATTTACTGGTAAGTCCTGACATTTACCACACTTCGGGGTTTTACAGTAACATATATATATTTATATATATATATATATATATATATATATATATATATATATCTGTTGCCGCTCTAGCAGCGTAATTTTTGTTTGATCATTACCAAACTAGATATATGTGTTTTATGTAAAACTGAAGGTCAAGTTTGTTAATGGCTGAAATCGCACTGGTGTGAGGGGGAGTTTAGAGAGGGATTTTAAAAATTGAAAATATTTCCATTATGTGTCGGATCAAAACATTTTATTAATTATTAATCTTATTGCAAATTTAATGTTCTATAAATGTTGTTATGTGTCTGTTTTTGTCTATATTGAATATTAACTGAGATATTCCTGTATTTTAGTTTTTAGTCATCTCCTACTCATGTTATATTAACATCTAGCTGTTATATCATGAACCACTTCATTTATTTTATGTTCTTGTCTCGAATATGTTTATTTGATCTATACAATACTCTATATTTAACCATAATGGAAAAATGGGGGTTTAGAGGGGGGGGGGTGGATTCCAAAATTCATAATATCTTGGCTGTAATGAGTCATATCATAAAATGTGATAAAACCAATCTTGTTAAACTATTGATGCTCTACAATTATTGTTATATACATTTTTTTTGTAACTCAAATATTAAGCTAGTTATTTGTACTTTCTTGTGCTCAGCCTTCAGTGCCTCCCCTGCCCTCTTCTCGTCAGTTTTTACTTAGAAATAGAGAATTTGTTGTGAGATGAAATCAGTAGTGTGTCATACCAGCTCGTGGGAAATCTGCTTAGTTTATGCAGCCCCTGCGTGACGGATTTTTTTAAAAATTCTCTGTTTTACAAAATAATCTAATAATGGCACAGGTTCAGATATATCTATGAAGTATATGTTCCCAATTTAAAAAAAAAATATCTTTATTTTATCTTCTATCACATTTTGATGGGGAGTTGGATGCAGGAATACCTGCTCTCATCATTTAAGGATTTTGATCGCATTGAGTAATTCATTATTCTTTTCTAGGAACACACCATCAGCTTATTTAGGGTATGATAGAGATGCAGATATAAACCAAATCCCTACATTCCAAGAAAGTTTTACTATACACCTTGGATCTCAGATGAAACAAAGTTACAATATACGACTCATGGTTGCAGATGTTCTAGATTTTTGCCGACCCCAACTGATGGCTGGCGGGTAATTTTTAGAATCTCTTCTAAAATTATATTTGTTTTTGTTTTATAAAGAATAATACTAAATTGTAAGCATCATTTTTAGTTTCTGATGGCTTGCCTTGTTTGCAATTCTGTGCCCAATCTGATTGAAGTAGACCCTTGTCAGCCCCGTTGGAGTAATAGTGCCGTTTATTTTCATTCCTTTACTTCATACAGTAGCATTCTATGTAGATTATTTTTTCATTCTACTTGTATGTATTTCGTATATTGTATAAAATTAAATATAGGATATGGAAAGAGCTTCCTTCATATGAATACTGAGACCAGTATTGTTTTGACTTGGCTTTTGTGCTCAGACAACAAGTGGCCCCTGTGACCATACTTAATAATGTATGCTTTATTGTTATTAATCTTTATTTATAATCCTCCCAGATGCTCAATAATAACTAAGCAACGTGTACTTCCTAAACTGGCATTCCTCTTCATTATGTTTTCTCTACAAGTTATATCAGGTTTTCATTAATTGCACAAATTTACAGATCTTGGATTCATATATCTAAATTCCTTAACTACTCAAGCCAATACTGATTTTTATCTTACAGTTATTACCTCTTCATCAGCATGCTGCTTATTGTGTTTCTTTTGTACCACAGTGTTAGGCTTCTTCTTTTTTGATGTGTTACAACTTGTAGAACTGGATTAAATAGTATTGGTGCTGTGGTTCTCCTTGTCTGATTAGATAGGTGATTTAAATTTTCAGAAATTTTCTTTCATTCTCACCAGTCATGTTGGGCATAGCTGGTGGCTGGTTAGTTCCTTTGAACTAGGTCCCTTTCACATGGCTATTTAGCAATCTCCTTCAAACTCTTCTCCCAAATACTACCCATTTAGTTATTCTCCATTAGAAGATTTCTATATTAGAATAATAGACATTATTTAGTAATCTGTCATATTCATATTAACACCAAGGGTTATTTATTGAATAAATTTTCAGTCCTAGCGATTCCTGTGATTACCCCACCTCCTTTCGTGTTCTCTATTGCTTTTCTGGTCCAGATGCTGAAGCCACTCTTTTATAACTATTATATTTTGTCAGTAAGATAACTCTTCTCGAAGTGGTAGGACTATTTGTCTTCCACTCTTTTCCGTATTGCCATGCTCTGTTTGATTTCCCAGATCTATTCGATTTTCTGGTACCTTTGTGGGAAGAATGTACACTTAAGACTTATCAAACTCTATAGTACTAAAGCCATTATTTATTATAAATTCTTGACTTTTTAGATGTTGGTTTCTAAATTTCTTTTTTTTTGTCTATCTGAGTCTTTTTTTTTTTAACAGCTACCTTAGATGAAACACAGCTCTCACTCTATTGTGCATTTAAATTAATTTTTTGATTTATTATACAACTTATTGTTTCTTGTTGCATAGCAAATTGTTGTATTGTGTCTTATTGTTTACAGAAGGAGCATGGGCTATTATGCAGATATTATTATTTAATTTTAAACTATTTTAAGGAAAGTCGAAAAATTATTTTATATATTATCTTTGTATATAAAATAGTATCATTATTGGTTTTGGGGTAATCCATATAAAAATTAGTTGATAAACCATCCCTAGGGTAATAACACTTGGCTGGCCACCAGCACAGGACTGATACTCTCTTCCAACTCTTGGAGCACTCCACCTTCTGCAAAGTGTTAACTTTGACTCTGACATACTTGCATGGTATTTCTTTATACAACTCCTCTGCTTCCTCACAACAAGTTGGCGCATTTATCTATGATATTGCTTTTAATATGATTCTGCATATCCTATCATTGATGCAGTAGTATTATAGGAGACTTAATAACCTTAATGAACAATACATGAGAATAAGTGTCATTATATAATGTTTTTGTTATTTTAAACACCTTTTATATTTTTCATTTTACTTTTCAGAGAATTAGATCCACAACCTCAACGTTTACAAACTTCACTTGGTCTTTATTCCAGCGATTTATGTGGGTTAGTTCTTCTTTCTGACAACCATCTTGGAGGTTTCTCAGGAATTACTAAAGGTTATTTATGTATCTTTATTATTTAAATATAGTTTTTGCTATTAATCTATGACATTTATTAAGAGTATAATTATTATTTAATACCACTGTACTAATTTGTACATTTAGACTCATTTTTTGTGTTTATACCCTATAATATCTCAATTCAGTTTGTAATAAAAGAGAATAATCCAAATCAGTTTGTTTAAAGATGTTCTATAAATCTCTTTTCTTTTAGTCGAATACTGCTACAAGGCTCATTTTATCTTATGGTTATTTTATATTAAAAGTTACCCATTTTGATTTTCAGTATACATAAATGCCACATCTTCCTATTCTTTATTTTCCTCTAATTCTAATTTCAATTTCGCAAAAAGTTACCTTCACTAACGATTTTAGTAATGACTTGTTTTATATTTGATGTCAGCTAATTTTTCTTCTTTATGAAAATTTTCCTTGTCAGATCTCAATATCTTATTTGTTTCTGCTGTTAAATCAATTTCCGACATGCTATTTCTTTCAGTTATGGTGCTTTCTACATCAGAAAAAAACTGTTTCTCATTTTTAATTATGGTATGTTAAAACGTTTATTTGTTCTGAAAATTTGCTCGAGTAAAAAATAATTCAATTATTAATTGATACTTAGTGTGTGTTGACCCTGATGGTTTAATTTTTATATGTTGTGTAGCCAGAGGGTATATCTTGATCAAAAACAAATTGTTTCTTCTGGGGACACTGGGAGGTAGAGAAACGATTTAATCTGGATGTAGACATTACGCTTGTTTCCTCTATAACGGCAGCCATTGTAAGTGCCAGTTCTCTCTAAGACTCTTCAAAAAAGCCACTCAAGATGGAGCTGTTGCTCTGAAAGTACACGTATTGTAGAGGAAACAGGCCTACTGTGGACATTCAGATTGAAAACAAATTGCTTTCTTGAATTGGTTTATTTTGCCCAACCTATTCGTGTCTTCTTTGGCACCGCTTCAGGGTCTGAATAATTTATGTGGATCTGTTGTGGTTGATGGCTGGTCAAATACTGTATTTGATGTTATGCATTTTAATTTTACGGATCTTCAATTGCCTACAGAAATGATTTGTCTTCCTGCAGTCCTTTTATCTATTTGCGTGTATTAACCCCATAAAAAAGAGACAGAAAAGTAATAATTTCTTTCATTGGTCTATCCAAAAACACCTCTAATAAAATGCATTTTTTTTTTTTTTTGGAAGATATATTCCAAAAATCGATTTGTGAAAAATTGGAATGATCGGTAAATATTATATAATAATCGTGGTGCACCTTTCAAGGAATATTATTCCTGTGGTATAGATGGTGTGGAACACTCCTCATCATCGGATAGCATGTCGAGTTGGATAACTTAGGATCTGGAGTGTCAGGGCATATTTACTATAGTCAGCGGTCTCATGGGACCTCTTTGCTGGTACAAGCTCCTCCTCTCCCTGTCTTATCTGATTATAATGAATCTTAGGAATAAAACTTCTAACACATCATCTGCCCAGTACCTACCCGATTCTATGCAAATGTTAACCTCTTCTGCTGATTAAGATTTCCTCTTCCTAGGATTTGATTGAGGCACAGCATGAGAGTACAACATTTATAACAATGAAATAAGAAAAAACAAACTAACAGAAATCTTTAAAACAAACGTTATACTGTAGATGCCAGGTTCATTTATCTCCATTGTAAGAAATGGATTTAAGGTGTTAATGTAATATTTAGTAATGCATTACTAACTAAAATATGCTGTTCATACAAAGTTGTCATAAAAATAAGCTATTAATATATATTGTGCTAGAAGGAATATTTAAATATATTCTGGAGATAATGTATTCCAGATCTTCCTTGGTTAACAGGTGTTATCTATTGAGTTGATTGCTGCTGCCTACGTAACATTTTGATCATGAATCCCTAAAGATCTCCCAAGGTCCATAATGCCAAACAATATATCATTTTTTTAAAAATTAATTTGATACTA
Organism: Riptortus pedestris; assembly: GCA_019009955.1. Taxonomy (NCBI): domain Eukaryota; kingdom Metazoa; phylum Arthropoda; class Insecta; order Hemiptera; family Alydidae; genus Riptortus; species Riptortus pedestris. Next base: position 2,454,627 of record CM032233.1, read on the forward strand.
ATTTTTTAATAAAACTAAATAAATTAATTATTCTAGATTTCATCAAAATCTGTGAAACTTCTACTGAACTCCATTTCAAAAGTGTAGAAGAACAAATTGAAGAAATCCGTGAATCAGTCAAGGAAGCTATTGAATGGAGGAAATCTAATAAAAACTTGGAGGTACATTCATTCATAGACCAACAGGTTAGCGTTTTGTTTGTTTTGAAATGTACATATATTCAGGGGGAATGCTTGGCCTATTTGGTTGGACACTGCCCTCATTGGGACTGGGGACAGTTATCTGTTCAAAACCCATGCTCTTCATGGACTATCAGACCAAGGAGTTCAGGTTTTTCTTTAGACTAGCTTTGGTAAATATTGCTATTATTAGGTGCACTAATAAGATTCCACATTTCTTCATTAAAAAAAAATAGGACTTCATTGTGAAAGAACAGCACATTACGTTTTACTCAAAGTATTTTCCGTCACTTGCCACTACTTTTGCCATCATTCTGGCAGCATTCGGATACCACATCAGAAGAACTCTTCATCTTTCGACGCTATCCATAAATCTTATCGACTTTTGGTATCTTGATATGATGTGAAGCACTGCCCAGATCCCAGATATACCATCCTGCTGAATACCATTCTCTGGCATCTGGCATAAAACTTCCCACTCGACTCTTTCCAAGTATGTTTTTACCCGTACCTCAACATGTCAACAAGAATTATTGTGTAGGAGAATAAATTTGTCGGGTCTGGAGTAATAATGTGCATATTTTTCCTTGAGTGCCCGAATCCATCTTGTAATTGTGTTCGGTAGAGAGCTCCAGTAATGATTTTGCTTGGTTTGTGTAACTCATAATACACAACACCAAACCGATCCCAACAAATACACAGCATGAGTTTTTCATGAATATTTGGTTTAGCTGTCGATGTTGAAGATTCACCGGACTTAACCCATGAATTTCTCTTCTTTGGATTATCGTGCTCGATCCATTTTTATTCGCCAGTGACTATACGATGCAAAAACTTATTTTTATGCCTGGCAAGCATCATTTCACTCATGCGTAACCAGTGTTCGACATATCTTGGCTTTAGTTCATATGGAACCCAATGCCCTTGTTTTATTAATCATCTCAACAATTTTAAACGATGTCAAATTGCTTGTTGGGTCACTTGTAACGTAATTGCAAGTACATTTTTTATTTGGGATGAGTTTTTCTCAAATAATACTGCTAATTCCATGCCTTTGAAGACTTTCGGCCTTTCACTGTCAAACTCAATGTTCTTAAACTATTGAAACCACTTCTGACAACTTCTCTCACTTAAACCAACCAACTTAAACCAAATGTTCCTAGAAGCAATGAATGCTCCTCAGCTGCAGATTTTTTCGAATTAAAAAAGTATATCAAAAGTTCCTGCAAATGATGCTTATTCGGCCCAAAACTTGACATTTTTACACGAAAAAAAATTATGAGATGCTGATTCGGAGTCACTAATGTTTCAAGGTTATGGTGTTGACAGATGACAAAACTTGAGATATTACGTTTCACATATAAAAATGTTAACATAACCTTCAAATGCAGCCGTCTTTTGTCGGACCATAGAAACTTATTGGTACACCTAATAGAATTAGAGCTCAATTGATCTTTCCATTACATACTTATGCATGCACTTTTTTTATCATGCCAAATAAGCTTTGCTAGGTGTTGAGGCTTCTTTTCGATTTTATTTAATGATTTCTTCAAGTAACCAAACCAACTTACTGCAGCTGGTCAAGTTATGGTTTCAATTCACCAGTACTCTACATATTGAAATTTTAGTACCAGTAGTTCTGCTCTTATATATGCTTTAGTAGTGACATATGCTTTAGTAGTGGGCTTTTTACTTCTATTTCCTTATATTTTCTCATTATATTCTTTTCTTTTATTTAGTTAAATTAGAAATTACACAGTTAATGTGATTATGATTATAACAGTTTTATTTTCATGGAAATTTTTGTTTATGTTAAATCATTAAACAACATTAAAACAATATTTCCATTTTTTAAAATATTGATAAAATTGCAGGTTTTAACACTTTGTTACCCGCTAGCCTATTAATTGGCTTTAAGCTATCGATGGGTTCAGTGGAATTTACTGTTTTGTAAACAGGACTTAGCCGGTTCGTACTGAGTGGCAACCTCAATCACGACCGGTCGATAAAGTGTTAATAATTCTATAAATATATTACATTTGGTCTTTTTTTAATATATAACTACATTTTAACAGGTTTCCCTTAAGGGAAATTAGCTATTGAGGTCGTACTCATGACACGCTTTTCGAAATTTTCCTTCAAATGTTCATCGATCCTACCCAGGAGATGACGAAAATGACGTCCGTTCAAAATTATATATATATATATATATATATATATATATATATATATATATATACAGTGATGGAAAAAGTATTTGCAAAAAAAAATCATATGTTTATTAATAAATGAGTTAAAGTAAACAAAAAAACTTCGATTTCCTTTGCAAAAATGAAAAGAACATTTATTAAAAACTGAAAAAACCCTTTCCAAAAAAAATAAAAACACTTGATAATCAAACAAAATAATTAAAACAATAAAAGTGCTTGGAAAAAAGTATTGGCACACTTCCACATTTACAAGTTAAAACTCAATTTTAATAGTTTTAAGATTTTGTAAATAGGCCATTTGCGTCAATAATTGCTTGTAGACTTCTGGGCATTGAATTTACTAGGTTTTTAATTAGATCTAGGTTTATTTGTTCCCATTCTTGAACAAGAAGTTGTTTAAGGTGATGAGCACTAGTGAAATGGTGTTTTCTTACATTTTCGTCAAGGGTGTGCCATAAATTTTCAATTATATTTATATCTACATTATATATTAACTACTCCTTAGTTCTCCTCGCAGTATGTTTTGGATCATTGTCCTGCTGGAAATAGTTCTGATCCTGGATTCCCATTTTTTCGACACTAACACGCAAATTACGGTGCAAAATGTTCACATAACCTTCCGCATTTAAATTGCCTTCGATGCTCACAAGATTTCCCACGCCATGGTAGGAAACACACCCTCAAACCATAACATGCCCTCCACCATGCTTTACAGTCGTTAAAACATTTTGCTTCTTTAGGGCTTCATTACGATGTCGCCATATCGTCCTTCGACCATCTGAACCAAACAAATTAAATTTGCTTTCGTCAGAAAAGACGACATTTTCCCAAAAGCTTAAGGGTTTTTGTACATACTCCCTAGCAAAAACAAGGCGCTTTTTGCGATTCGTTTCACTGATGTATGGGTTCTTTCTCGGAACCCTACCATGGAGCCCTTCCGAATTCAAGGCATATCTAATTCTTCTGCTACTAACCTGGACTCCAGACGTCGATTGGACCACGGCAGCCAGCTCCCGCGAACTTATCACGGGATTTTTAAGAGCTTCTTTTCTTATTTTCCTCTTCAGTCTGGGAGTTAACTTTTTTGGACGCCCTTTACGCTCACTGTTTTCAGTTGAACCATGTTCCTCGTACCTTTTTATAACTTATCTCACCGTAGAAAAATTCAACCCTAAGAAATCGGCAATTTGGCGATATGTTTTTTACTGATTCGTCAGTAAAACAATTTTTTCGCGAGTCGCGATACTCAGCTGACTTGTCTTTGGCATGATAATTGTCTATTGATTGAAGAAAACTGTTTGAAAGACTAGAAAATACTGGTAATAAACGATAGAGATAAATTAGTAAACAAACCTATGGACACAGGAGGATTAATGCAAAAGTAAACAAAACTTGTGAGTCAAAGTAGATTTATTGCAACTTTTATTGTTTTAATTTTTTTGTTTCATTATGAAGTGTTATCATTTTTTTACAAAAGGTTTTTTCCAGTTTTTAATAAATGCACTTTTCATTTTTGCAAAGGAAAGCAAAGTTTTTTGTTTCCTTGAACTCATTTATTTATAAAAACATGATGTGCAAATACTTTTTTCCATCACTGTGTGTGTATATATATATATATATATATATATATATATATATATATATATATATATATATATATATATATTTATTTGTCTGTTAACGCTCTAGCGGTCGTAATTTTTGTTTGATCGGTACCAAACTCGATATTTACTCGTTTCATACAAAAAGAAAGATCAAGTTCATTAATGGCTGAGATCAGACCAGTGGGAGGGGGGGATTAAGAGGGGGATTTTTGAAAATTTGAAATATCTCCGTTACTATACGTCGGATCAAAAACTTGTATAGAACCAATCTTATTGCAAATTACATTTACTATAAATATTGTTCTATACATTTATTCTCTATCTTGAATATTAACCAAGATATTTGCATTTTTATTAAGTGTGTGCGTTTAACGGGCAAGATGAGATCGGCTGATATCTAGTTCGACTCTCGGCTACTGCTGTTACTAGTCTGCAGATTTCTCTATTGTAAAACTTCACGTGGGAAACTGCTTACTTTACGCAGCCCCTGCGTGACGGACTTTTTAATATTTATTGATAAATAAATAAATACATAAAAATCTTGTTTATTTCAATCTCTGAATTATTCTAAGCCAAAAAATAGTCTGTATGTGAGTTTGATAGTGTCATAAAATTGTTTTAACTTTTCGAATTGTTGAGTTCTTATATAAAAAAATTAACTTTTCCTTCTGGCATTGAATAATTCAAATGAATTCACTTTAATAATTAAATCATCAGAAAAATATTCTTATTAGTTAAAATTTGGAAGAGTGCATTTGCAGAAAAGAGTTAACATCAACGTTCAGTGGAAAAAGCACTGTGATGTACTCGGGAAGTATATCACTTATAGTATTTAACTCCATGAATGACTTTTATGTTTTACCTTATCATTTTTCCTTCTCATGTTTATGTAACTTTATAATGGGGTTGTATTATGTTTATGTAAATGCTTTTCTTCTTTTGTAAATAATATATTTATTCCACTTAATAAAATGATTGTTATTTATATGAGATAACAATCCTTTGGAGCTGCTGGAATTTGAACCTGGGTCTGCTGGTTATCTTGGCCAGTTTTAGCACAGTTGGCCGAGTATTGGCTTAAGTAACAATGACCCAAATTCAAATCCCAGCCGATTTTTTTTCTTATTAAAATTAATCAAATAATTAATTATTTATTGGCGGTGTATACCATGCTTAAAGGTAATCACATATTGGATATTTATTTCATTTTTATTTTTTAATATATTCATTATATGACCTAAATAGAAAAAAAACTACCTGTTTATTTCACTTGTGCAATAAATGTGTGGCACATCTATTTTGAGTAAATTTTGTTTTAGTCAATTAGGTAATTAATGCTTCGTCTAATTACTCAAAACCGCAGTTCTTTACAATAATGAAAAACATGCTAATGTTAGTAACTTTTTTTTATTTTTTTTTTTTATTTTTTTTTTTTTTATAGTCCCGTAAGAGCAATACTAGATACCTGCAAACTGGAGATGTTTTCATCACAAAGCATTCAAATCTTTCGGAAGTTCATGTTGTTTATCATATTGTTGTTGATGACTCTGTGAAATCAGGTATTTTTTTTGTAGTATGTATCATTTAAATTGTGTATTACAGTTTATTCCTATATTATAATGTCTATATATCAATGTCTTACTATGTTTAATATATAAAAATAACATGTTTTTAAATTACAATGAGATTGTGAAGAGAAAACTAACTATGGTTTCAATGTAGGCAGTGAATATTATATCATAGTTCAGACTAAATATGTTTTTAAAGGGTTCATTTTTCATTGATTCTTTATTTAGTATTTACTTTATTTTATGTTATTTTTTTCTGTTGGTTTTCAACTAATTTTCTTCACAGGTGAAATAACCTCAAGGAACCCTGTTATACTGGGCATAAGAAACATCCTTAAATCTGCTTGTTCATATGATGTTACAACACTAACACTTCCAGTTCTCTTGACACATGAAATAAATGATGTATGTTGTTTCTTGATTTTTCAAATAAAACATTCACCATTCATGAATAATTAATTACACACATATTATTTATGGGGATGGTCTATGTACAAAACATTTGGTTTCTCTTAAATATCGAGTATATATTTTAGGACATGACAATGGCTTGGTGCACCAAAAGAGCTGAGTTGGTTTTCAAGTGTATTAAAGGATTCATGATTGAGATGGCTACTTGGGGAGGCTCAGAAATAAAAAATGTACAGCTTCTCTTACCCAAGGTATTTTTTTTTGTTATTTTTATTTTTGACCTAAAGAACAAACGGAAATAACTGTTTGAAAACTGAATTAGTAAATTAACTGTTTGTGTAGGGTAAAACTTCAGTTTTGTATTAGTTTCCTCCATTTAGGGAAATCTGCTTCAAATTTATTCTAATGTACACCAATCCTACCTAAGACATGGTCAAAATGAGGTCTATATGTATATGCACATGTACACACACGCACGCGCACACACATACACGGTCACGCACACGCACACACACCACCCTGGTGTACTGTAATTTTTGTATGGTCATTACCAAAGTCAATATTTAATCAATTCATGTAAAGAAAACGATTAAGTTCATTAATGTCTCAAATTAGACCAGGTGGAGGGGGGGGGTAAAGAGGGGACAATAAACAAATTGAAATATCTCTGTTATCATGACAAACGGCAGAAATTGGTTTAATCAGTGTATGGAGAAGGGGGGACGTCATCTACCTGATTTGATCTTCACAAACTAAAACAAAACTTTATGTATGTGCCTATATCATAAAAACAAATAAAAAATTTCTGATTCATACAATGGGTTTTTGAAAAAAGGCAGTTATGCCGCTGCACCCTGTAGAGTGATGTCAACAAAAGGTGGGAAAATGCGTAGTTTATATGCGACAGACTTTTTAGTGTTGTTAAAGGTTATGAGTATTCTGGGAGCAGGAAGTATTAATGAAAGCTAGTGGTGTTATTGTCTTATATTTTCTTTATTTTTTCGTTGTTGATACCATCCTTAGGTTAGATTAGATAATATATTAAACTAGCTAAGGTACCCAGCTTCGCCCGGGAAATCATTTGAGGCTGAATGGTGATGGTGGGTTTTTTTGGGGGCTTTACTTTCTACAATATTTTTACATTTTTCCGTCTCAATGCTTAGGATTTACACCTGAGTCCGGTGTGCTTGGGATATGCTAATAATAAAAGTATTTGTTATGTATTTAATTCTACAAAATACACAATATTTTTATATTACCCGTTTCCAGTGCATGTATATTTTTTTATATATAACGTAATCATAGATTATCCTATTAACCATATTATTCATAATCATAAAATGAATTCTGCATTCCGAACCATCTACGAATGAACGTTCATTTCCTCAAAAGTGGTCCAAAGGACCACTTGGATGGCAGCTGTTTTATATACGTATTGTATCTTTGGAAAGAGAACTGTATATTCTTAATGGTACATAGCATGCTGAGTAAAGTAAAACATATATTAACGGTGCAGAGCTAATATATTCCAGAAATAACTGAGTGTACCTCTCCTACGATCATTATTTTAAATTTTATATTTGTGAGACTTAAAAAAAATCACATTTCTGAGAAAAACGCTACATTACCAAAAGTATTAGCATCAAATCCCATGTAAACATAAGCCAATGTGAGGTCGGGGGGGGGGATGGGGCAGAAGTGATTATAACATATTTGTGCATTCCCACCATAGTACGTTTAGTTGTATAATTTCTGTTTGTACCTCGAAATTTTAATATAGCTTATAACCAGGGAGGTGTTAATACCAAATCACATACAGAGTTTCATGTAGTTCGGTTGAGTCTTTTGTGCCATATAAAATTGTTGACTCCCGCTATAGTTTTTAGCTGTCCTTTAAGAGATTGTTTATTAGGAATTAGGTCATATTGACGAGTACTAGTTTTGCATGGAATAATCATGTTTTTTTTGTGCTTCCTATTCATGAATTTATATGTTTGATTTAAATATAAATTATAGTAATATATCTAAACTAATTAATGATGGTGGTGTAATTTTTAGGGCTTGAGTGAAGAAATATTTACTTCCTTAGCTAGCATGTTACCTTGCATATTTCGTTTATCAAATCCTCTTGTGTTGAAAGCTAGTTCTTCATCTAAATGATACAGCTGGAACATTTTTAATCTCTGGTAAGTATTGTTAACGATTTTAAAGTTATGATTGACCTGGATCATAACTTTAAAATAATAAATTTTATAAAATAATATAAAGTTTATAACAAAATAGGCAATGGGTTTTATTGGTTTCAGGTGCTGAGCATTTATTTATTTGGAAGAATAATATTGTCAACACATGGTTGATTGCTTTTAATGCATTGGTTACATTAAACAAATGTTTAACTATATTCAGTGCCACTTATCTATATGATATTATGTTACTCATAAGCCAAATTATAAGAGGCTATAAAATGACTGTATATTGATAAAAAAATGTTGTTACAACTTGGAAGTACATTGTTAAACATATCCAAGAACTCCTATGTAATATGTTTATATTAAAAAGATCAATGACTTGGTCATTAAAAACAGGTATTTTCAAAGAAAATCACCTAAAAACATAATGCAAATTGTTTCAAGATTAATTTCATGTATTTAATCATTGATGTAATTTTCTTTCTATTCTGAAAGTTCTTAGTACATCATTTTTTAGGTTGTGGTGCCTAGATACTCTCAAGAACTGGCTTACTTTAACCTCTTAGGAAATTGAAGAGGAAAGTTACATCCTTGTTTTGCAGAAAGCTAAGTTGAAACTAAATGTTGATATTGAGGGGGAAAAAAAGAGATTTTGTTGGAATTTAGTTATTTTAAATACATATTTATATTTTTGCAACTTAGAAATATTAAAAGTTACTTTTATTTTTATATGTATTTTATGAATAAATGTGTTAATAAAAAAAAAATGTGTTATGTTTCTTAACAAGTGTCAGATTTCTATTTTTTAAATTGTAAGCTTTTCTCTTTATTCTGATGTTGTGTGGGGTGCACATTGACTATAATTGTGTTGGGTGCACATTGACTATAATTGTGTTACTTGAGCTCTGAGATACTTATCATGAATCGTTAAGTAGCCTAATATATTAATTGTTTTTAATGCCGGGATGTCGGCAGTATAGGTAAGGAATAAGAAAGGACTTAGGATAGCCCCCTGTGGTACACCTGCCAGCTGGGGGAATAAGGATGAGACTGAGGAACCAAATGAAACTTGGAAATGAAAATAAAATGTGATTACAATTTTTGTTTGGTCATTACTAAATGTGATATTTAAATGTTTTGTGTAAAACTATTGATCAAGTTCATTAACAGCTGAAACCGAACAAGGAAGAGAGGACAATTCAAAAATTCGAAATATCTCAGTTATTATGAGTCAGATTGAAAAATGTAATAGACCCATTCTTTTCTTACCTGAGAGGCCCATTCTTATTAAACATTTAACCTTCAACTACTACTATGTTTTAAAGTTGTATAAGTACTACCATGGGTTTCTTATGACCCACACAAAAAAAGTTTAAATTTTTTTAATATAATTTTTTAATGGAATACATAACAAACGTGACACATTTTAAAATACAAATACAACAAAAATAACTTGTTTTTACACTTTTCAAAAAAACATTTGAATTAGAAAAAAAAGTGCAAAAAAATCCAAGTCTTCAAATAGTATAGAAATCAATATGTAAAAATGAATTTTAAGAGTACCATCATTCTTCTTATCATATTTAAGCGTGTTCTCCTCAGTCTGAAACCGGAAGTAATTCAATATCTTAAATAATAAAGAAACTGTGAGGGGCTCTCTGCTACACTAAGAAATAAATTAAAATTTTACATTTCAATTTCTGTTTATATAGGCTTCTTACTATGGGAGAAATAGAGAATAGATGATGTGATATTACCATTCTCATTCCCGTCTCTAGGAAATCTGTTTAGTTTATACAGATCTGCGTGACAAAATTTGTATTTTTCACACTGTCTTCATTCTCCCTGCAAGGACAAATATTTGCCCAGTTATAAGTATAAAATATTTGTATTTAATGGTTCTAATTTTTATGGCATTTAGATTATTGGATCCCCATATTGTAATGAAGAGTATTTCTGAGCAATGCACATTTAATCATTGTGATATAAGGATATATTCATTTTAACTGAAATTTAATTTCATGTTTTCCTGGTTGAGTCCAAATTTTGGTATTAAATGGATAAAATGGTTTTTAAGTCTCACTAAAAATTAAATTTATTATCCAACATACTAAGATCCCCCGTCTTAGGTATTTTCAAATTCATGTGTTTTAACTAAAGAAACTAATTTTGTATGGGACCTGAAGACCATTTTTGGCCTTATAATTTCAGATATTCAAATTGAACATTGAAAGAGATGTTTCCATAATGAATTAAATAATTTTATTATATGTTTTCAAAGAGGCTATTTTACATATTTTCAGGTTTATAAAAATAAATAGAATTTTTACATTTTAACTAATTGAGTTACAAGTCTTATATCTGTTTTTTCTGTGTCGGCTCATATTCTCTTATAGAATCTAGTTCATCTAGAAGTTTTTCATTTGTAACTTTCAAGGTGTTCTTTTCTTCCTAAATCAAGACAAAAATAGATTAATAAGAATACTTTGTACTTCATTATAAAATTTAGTTTACTTGGTGCATATAAATCTTAAAACATTCAGTAATAGTATCTGATCTTTGTATTAAGTGCTCTATAGACATTTTAATGGTAACAATTTTTTATTTATTTATTAAATTGCTCTTGAAATAAGAATGCACTCATTTGACTTAATTTCTGAATAGTTGACCATATTTAGGTAAACAGGTCATAATAGTCATGCGTTTGTGCACCTGTCACACACACACACACACACACACACACATACACATAAATCTGACATGTTAACACCAGGGAGTCTTCTTTTCTATTTATAAAATGTGAAAATGATTTTTCATTGAACGTACCTGTATGTCACGAATTTCTTCATTCAAAATTTTGTTGTTGTGCCTTAATGAGTTCAATTCAATTTTCAGTGATTGTAATGATTCTTGTTTCTCTTTTTCTTGAATCATCTGTCTTGAAAGTTCTTCTGAAAATTATTTATTTGTTTATTATTTTCAAATGAATGGTATTTAACAAGTAATTAATTTGAATTATATTCTTTTAAGAGGGTACAAATGGGGCACAAAAAACACTTTTTTTTTCAATCTATTATCAATAAATAATTCTGCACACATTAAAACAAATCAAAAAAAGAAAGAAAAGAAAAGTAGGTGTTTAAGTAGTATAAAAGTGTATGAAATATATATGTGAAGTAGAGAACTTAGCAAGGTTTGGCATTTTCAGATTGAACACAGACTCAAGTTTAACTACACTCAACCGCAAAAAAAAAACCGGACACTTCATTTTTGTCGTATTAAAAGCTAATTTTCAGCAATTTTCTTTATGTGGCTATTCTAGTTATTACAGAGAATTTAGAGTCTAAGTCCATTGAACTAATCCCTTCAGGATTAGCAAACAATTAGATAAAACTTAGATTAGATTTATTTGTCGTGAAGTTGATCTATTCTAAACTGTAAGTAGTTTTTTGCATATTTAAACATCTTTAGTTATTAACCAAGCATTTTCTTTAATTAATGTTTTATTTTTATTTCGGTCCGGAATAATGGGTCTTTCAAACTTAGATGGAAGGCCGGAGCTTACGTTACATTGCCGAAACGCTTGGGGTAGCAAAGTCTACCATTCACTGTAATAAAAATTAAGAATATTTTTTTTTTTTAAATGTGTTAATTTATCTTTTTATTTTTTTTTATTTTGTATTTTTTTGTAAATAATCAATAAAAATTATTCACTTTTGGCAGATTTTGTTTAAATAACCTATAGATTAACCAATTATTTTAATTAAAAAGATTAATATACATATATATTAAGTATTTAACAAAATTATAAGACTAAATCTAAATGTCCGGTTTTTTTTTGCGGTTGAGTGTATATGAACTGGCCTTTCTTCCCATTAGTTAACTTTTTCATGTGAAATAATTGTAAGCCGAGTCAAAATTTTAATCTTTAAAATCAAGAAATAAATAAAAACAAAGTCGAACAAGTGATAAAGACAATTTGCAAAAGTATTTAAACATTTCATTTTAGCAATAATATTCGTACAACTAAAAATATTTGGGCACTGAAGTTCATTCTAATTGTTGACAATATATATTCACTATAACAACTCAGAACTGTAAGACTTGCCAGCCTTAACTGCTTCAACTTCGTCTTTGAGCTTTTTCTTAGCCTGACTTCTTTTTTGTCTTGAGGCTTTAGAATGAAGTTTTAATATTAATTTAATTTAAATGGTAAATATAGGTGGGTTATAGCCAATACCATCATTGTCAACACACTATCATATGTTGGTTAGAAATGAAAAATAAATTACAGTTTGAAAGGGAATTAAATATTTTAAACTGTTTTAGTTTTATGGTCCTCCTAAAAAGTTTTTTTTTCATACTAATGTTTAAAGCTATCAGAGCCATTTTTGTTTCTACGTGTTTATGGTAACTCTACAGTCTAATTTGCCAATTTTCAAAATAATACAATGTTTTAGTTTTTCTCATCTCCCAAAACTTAAAAAAAATGTTCAAAAGTTCTTTGATTCACAAATACTCGTTTGTTTCCTTTTTTTTTTTTTTTTAAAAGGTATTTGATAGGTTTAATGGGATGAATTTGTGCCATGTTGTTTAAAACTTGGTTCTAGAATGACGAATGGTTTTCATGATAAAGGTACATTGATCTTCGAACCAACATGAAGATAGTGCAGGTATATTTCTTTCAACTTGAGTGAAGATTTGAGCCTTGAAGAGGTGATTAATTGGGCCATGAATCATGTAGGGCAAATTATTATAAAGACATTTTCAAGTTGAAGAAGTGTTGTATTTTCTAACCCAGACAGCAAATTAAGAAGATAATATGAGATAGTTAGATTAATAGTCACAAGGAAAAGATTGTAATTAAAGGTTGTTGCAAGCACTAAATAATTTGACAATAAAACTACTTGACATAATTAATTCAATTGTAGGTTTGTTACTTCCTCTAAATACGGAGTACATAATCTGCTCAGCACAGTTATGAACATCCTTATCTGGAGTAAAATATAAATTCTATTAATAATCAATATTCATAATAAAAACAAGTACTACCATATTCTATTTGAAGTTTGTCGAGTGCTTTCCTCAACTCATAAACTTGCTTTTCTGCGGCATCCAGATGGAATGATAAAGTTGCATTTTGTACTGCTTGTCTTTTTATAAGTCGTCGGAGACGAATGATATCTAGATTATTTAATACTGTGTCCATTTCATCAGATGCTTCATGATCATAATCTCCATCATTCTTTTCTTTCTGATACAAATGACAAAAATAATCTTATTTGGAATAAAACTGTTTATATCTTGGATAGAGGTAACTTTTCTTTTATATTATAAATGTGTGACCCTATCTGATTCACAAATGGAAGATTCTAGCATAAAGTCTAAAAACACCACACTATTTTCTTTCATTCCACTTTAATAAAAATTTGACATGTTTTGCTATGTTCACAATAGCCCTTCTAAGTATTTGTTCTTAAACCTAAAATTATATCAAGTGGATCCTCCTTCTGGGAAGGAGGATCTGCTTGATGCAATGTTAGGTTTAAGGACAAATACTCCTGAAATGGCTGTTGAGCAGAGAGAAACATTTGGAGTGATTGATGTTAGTCTTTATGTCAGCATCTATATCTTATCTCTTATAAACCAAATAATAAGATTCTCAGTTTATAAGTTGATTGCTGTCCATATTAGAGCACATGAAACTTGTGATCATTTTCATATCAATGAGTTTTTTTACTGTTTTCTGACTCCTGAAGAAGGGAGGGGTTGATATATCTTTAAATATGGTTCATAGTCACTAAGAGCCTAGAGTTACAATGATCTCTATAATTCTAATTGTTACGATAGGTTCAATTTTTATAAAATCTGTTATAATTGATTTGACAGGGTCTCTCTGTCTCTCTCTCTCTATTTAAATATGGTTCATAGTCTCTAAGAGCCTAGAGTTACAATGATCTCTATAATTCTAATTGTTACGATAGGTTCAATTTTTATAAAATCTGTTATAATTGATTTGACAGGGTCTCTCTGTCTCTCTGTCTCTGTCTCTGTCTCTGTCTCTGTCTCTGTCTCTGTCTCTGTCTCTGTCTCTGTCTCTGTCTCTGTCTCTGTCTCTGTCTCTGTCTCTGTCTCTGTCTCTGTCTCTGTCTCTCTCTCTCTCTCTCTCTCTCTCTCTCTCTCTCTCTCTCTCTCTCTCTCTCTCTCTCTCTCTCTCTCTCTCTCTCTCTCTCTCTCTCTCTCTCTCTCTCTCTCTCTCACTTTCTCTCACTCTCTCTGTCTCTCTCTCTCTCTTTAAATATGGTTCATAGTCACTAAGAGCCTAGAGTTACAATGATCTCTATAATTCTAATTGTTACGATAGGTTCAATTTTTATAAAATCTGTTATAATTGATTTGACAGGGTCTCTCTCTCTCTCTCTCTCTCTCTCTCTCTCTCTCTCTCTCTCTCTCTCTCTCTCTCTCTCTCTCTCACACACACACACACACCCTCAAAAAAAAAAGTGAAAGTTTCAATTACCTCAATTGCTTTCTCCATGTTCTGCAAAGTTTTTCTTTTATGCCTTCCATTGGGAGGGCTGGTGTCTCCATTTGGCAAAAGAAGCTCCACTACTGCTTTACTGCTTTGTCTCTTCCTGAAATAGATAAACTGTCTATTACTTTTGTTTGATTTTGAATGTAGTAAAATTCTGAAATATTCTATCTGAACTTAAGCTGTTTCATCTTGAAATTCATAGTTTAGGATTAGTATTATATTTATAATAATATTGTAGTATATACAGGCTGGACCTAGATATTGGTCTCGTGAATGGGTGAACCTGATATTCACGGGCCGAACAAGGGAATGAGAGAGTCAGAAGGACACGCAGTGGTTTCCCATTGCCTTCTGCATCAGACCACCCAGCAATAAAGCCATCAGGAGGAAAATTCCATTCACACCAGTAATGACATGAGTAGAGAAAATTCTATTCAAGGGCAAAGTTGTTAGATAGCCATCCCTTGCCCGACTCACATGTTTGTAAGTGAGAATTTCGACAAGGAGGGGAATAGTAATATTACAAATTAATAAAAAGATTTTATCTGATTTCAATTGGGGGGGGGATCAGATATTGAGACTCATTTCGCAATTTTCAAAAAATTCTTCAAAAGTTCTCTCTCTCTTTTGTGGCGTCTGTTGCAAGCTGCAATATTGCCATATTTGGGCTGGGAAAGGATCGGATAGGGTGCTTGGTTTGTTTATTTAATTGTTTATTTATTTTTCTCCTTCTGCCATTTTTTAATGAATTCATTGAGTGCCCTGAGACTTGCTTCATCTTTAACAAGCTCTTCTATGCCTGGGTTGTAATTATATGAGTCCCTGAACATCCTACTTCTTGCTCCGTCATATAAGGTGCACTCCATCAGCACGTGTTCTGCAGTTTCACTCGAGTTGCCGCAAGCGCAGTGTGGTGATTCTCTCCTCTTGAACCTGTGGAGGTAATGGTTGAAATCACCGTGTCCTGAGAGAAACTGTGTGAGGAGGTATCCTGGGCTCAGCCATGCTCTATCAAGCCTTGCCTTGATTGTTGGGAAGAATTTTTTGGTGTGGGCTCCTTTTTCGGTTTCCTGCCATCTTTTCTCCCATTCCCTTATAACTAGTTCATGGAGTGCTTCTTTCAAACCTTTTTTTACCTCATGGGGACCACTGATACTGCTCTGAATTTCCTGAACTAGCATTCGGAGTGCCTGGGTTGCAAAAGTCGGCATTTCCCATCCTTTTAGAGCTGTCCACATAACCACATTGGCCATGAACAGAAGATCGATGGGTGGGGTTCCTGCTATTACGTTAAGTGCGTCGCTTGAGATTGTTCTGTAAGCCTTCGTGGTTCTCAAGTTTAAGGTCCTTTGTATTCTCAAGAGGGCAGTCATGTGTCCCTTTTTCGCTAGCACTCCCCAACTAGGAGCTGCATAATTGATTACAGCCAATGCACATGCGTGATAGATCTGCTGTGATGCATGGAATGTGATTCCCCACGTGTTTCTCGCAAGTAAGGCCAGAATGTTTATGACGTCGTTTATCTTGGGTTGCAACGCCGTGATGTGCGGTGTTATAACCATTCCTGAGCCCAGAGCTACTCCCAAGTAAGTCACCGCATCCTTAAAGATTAATTGAGATCCACCGACTGCTACTCTAGGAGGATGTGCCCTGTCGAATTTACCTCTCATGATTAGCGCCGCGGTCTTGTCGAGTGCCAATTTCATTTTGACTTTGCTACACCACCTCTCAACGACTTCGACAGCTCTTGCTGTTTCAGACTGAACTAGCCTCTTTGTGTCGGCTCTGATCACGACCGCTAGGTCGTCGACGTAGGCAATCGCACTTATACCTTCCTCCTCTAGCTCCCTGAGCAAGCCGCCAATGAGCAGAGTCCACGGTGTGGGTCCCAAGATTGAGCCCTGAAGGCATCCTTTAGTTATCTTGTATGGTGGCTCAGTAACACTCTATGTGATAAGACGTGCATACCTGTCATCGAGGAAGCTACTGAGCAGCGCAAATATATTACTGGGGGGTTCTAACTTTTGTAGAGCTAGCACTGCTGGCCACCAGGCGTTGTTGTATGCTCCAGCCACGTCCATGAAGACCGCGAAGTCGTATTTGGGCCGGCCTCTTTTGCACTCTTCCAATAATAGGTGGATTGCTTCCGTAGTCGATCGGCCTCGGATGCCTCCAAATTGCCTTGCGCTAATTTTACTCTCCACCTGCGGTCTTATGGAGTTTCTGATCAAAGCCTCTAGTACTTTTCCCAGAACTGGTAGCAGACAAATAGGCCTGTAGCTTTTGGGGAGAGAGATATCACGTGGTCCTCGTTTCTTAAATAACAACACCTCGGCTACTTTCCATATTTTAGGGAAAACACCCGTGTTAAGGCAGATATTGAACACTGCAAGCATTTCAGGCCTAATCACTTTTAGTGCAGACTGGAGCATTTTATATCGTATTCCATCACTCGATGGTGCGCTGTTGGGTTTCTTTGGATCCATTGCGAGCTCTAGGTCAATTAGGTCCCATTCCGGTGCGAGCCCTGTCCCAGGAGGAAGTCTCATCCCTTTACGTTTTTCTCTCTGGTCACTGGTGTCGCTGCTTGGGTCGTCTGTCCCGAAAAGGCCCTCCAGCATGTTCCGATTTGAAGTCGGAATGTCCCGAGGGTGCTGCTGAGCAGATGAAACTGCCGGATCCGCGAACCGGTTTTCGGCAGGCCTTTTAGCAGCTCATGGGCCATCTGCAGATGATTTCCAAACAAACTCTTCCCAATTGTTTTTCTTGGCCATTGATATCTTCTTGGCAAATGATTTTTTGAGGGACTTATAGATCGTCCATTTCATTTCTTTATACACGCCGTCTGGGCACCTTTGGAAGGTTTTTCTTGCACTTGACACAGCTCTTCTAGCGGCTGTCAGCTCCTGTGTCCACCAGGGTTTACACCTCCACGTGCAAGGCCCTTTCCTATTGCGAGGCAGTCCTTCAACGGCGGCTTCTGTAATGGCCTGTTGAAGTTGCACAGCCATATCTTCCACTTGCTGCTCATTGTCACTAAAGGTAAGGCCCTCTGTTTTCAAGGTAACCCCATGCCTTAAAACCGCATCGGAGAAGGAGTCCCAACTAACATTTTTATAAGCATACCTTTTATGGTCCGGGCCTTCAACAGGACTTATTTTACCTACCGATATTTCAAAATATATTGATGCGTGGTCACTAATTGTAGAGTGGTTAACGCGCCATTTGGTTATCGAATCCTGTAAGTCTGGCGTGACTATGGGAAGGTCAATGTGGGAACTGCCGCTTTTGCTATTAAACGTGGGTGATTAACCAGACACAATCCTGCCCGCAGTAGCATCTCCTGTACAATACGCCCTCTTAAATCAGTTCGTTTGGAACCCCAACCAGTATGCTACGCATTAGAGCCCATACAGATTATTGTCCTTTTCTTGAAGAACCGTACAGTCTCTTCTATTTTGTCTAGAATCGGACTAAGGGCTTGACTAGGTGGGCAGTAGGCTGAAATTAAATGAAGAGTCTCCGGTCCTCGTCCTATAGTCATTACTGCGATGTTTTCCGAGGTTAGGTTGTAATGACAGACTTGGGGTAGAGAGGTTGTCACTGCAAGTGCCGCTAGTGGTCTGTTTCCTCCTGTCGATGACACAGCACATCGCGCTCCAGGCGGAATTTTCATTAGTTTTCGTCTTGTTAGAGCAGGTTCTTGCATGGTTATTATAATGTTGTCACCCATGGCCTCTTTGCAGATTTCTTCAGCTGCTGTGTTATTCTTCTGAAGATTTATTTGGAGCACTTTGAAGACAGTTTGTTGCCTGTGTCTAAGATTTACTGCCATAGCACGTATTTTTAACTTTATTTGCTATATACGCCATGCGCGCTGGGCACCTTGTATAACTTGATGGGCGATTGTGCTTCCTCCGTACGTTTTTGCAATTTACGCAAGTCGGGTCCGCATTTTTATTCGGACAATTTTCCATCCGATGCTCTGGTTGACCACACCATGCACACATTTCATTTTCGCTTCCACACTTGCTTGAAATATGGCCATATTTTTGAAATCTGAAGCATCTGGGCTGATCTATGAAGTCACGAGCAAATATAGTTAAAAGACCTACTCTTATGCTCCCATCCTTAACTTTAGCCCTGGCTTTTGGTCCAACTTCTGCAACCCATTGGGTAGTCTGACCATTCTTGGGTCCATACTTAAAGAGCAGCCTGATATTCATGCTTGGATCGTTCCCGGAAACGTTGTCCTCCTTGCCCAAGATGTTTTCTTTGAGTGCTTTTGTAACTTTTTATTCGATCTGGGAACACCAGAGAAAATCATTCTTGGAAGGCGCTTTTCCATTGTAGTGCACCGGATGTCTTTACTTTTAGCTTTAATGAATTGTTCTACTTTATCGGCGCACGCTTTGTTTTTCACTTTAATCAGTAGGTTGCCATTATTCGCCATTTTAACGCCTTCTATATCATCTCCAAGAGTTTCAGGGTTTATGGCTTCAACTGCTTCAAGGATATTCTTTGTCCTACCTTCTGAGTCCAACACTTGGCCTTCACTACCTATATCTACTTTGATGAGCAGACTGGGCGAGATGCATTCACCTTCTATTGACTTAGGAAGGGATTTGAGGATATCTCTCTTCGTTTTGATAGTCAGAGCTGGTTTCCTGTTTATTGACTTCTTTTTCTTCCCCTTAGCAACGCTCCAGCCATCCTCACTTGACTTTCGACTTTCTATGTCGTCATGCATTTTTAATGCGTCACTGTAGCTCTTCGCCTCTTTGAAAGTTACGTTTGGGATGGCTTCCGCGGGTTTATCACTATTGCATCTATTTCTTGACGGTGTATCGGTTCGGTCGGATTTAGATTCATTTCTAATCGGGCGTGGTTTAATGTTGAGGTTTTTATTTACTTGTTCGATGATCCGGTTTGATATTTTTTCCAATGAATTGTTTATCTGGGGCATTACATGGTCTAAGACATCATTAACGATATCTTGTCTTATATCGACCGTGGATTCCGGATTTAGCTCCTTCTTTCTCCAGGCTTCATCGTGGCTTCCTGTAGCTTTACCAGCCATCCCAGTGGGCTTGGAGCGTTCATAATTTTCAGAAACCTCCTGCGATCCGTTAACCCTCATTTGGTCGTTACCCAGCCCCTGAATCATTTTCAATAGGTCGTTGATTTTTCGATTAATGAAATCTTGGTTTATTTTTTTAATTTTTTTCTTAGGGTCTGCTATGATTTATTTTCAGGTTCTTCTCCATTTTCTTTGCCTCCATTTGTTTTGAACTATTGGTTTCCATTTTCCCCCGCTTTGATTTCAGTTGCTTAAAGTGCTGGTCAGTGGTAATTCGGCTCTCATTGGGTGAGGTCCATTCTTTGTCGGATCGTTCCGGAGAGCTTTCCAGGGATCTTTTGACTCATGTCGAAGGGATCTCGTCTGCAGGGTTCCCAACTGCTCCCTGAAACATTGCCGTCTCGGATACTTCTTTATCCACCTCCTTGTTTGGAAACCCAATGAGCAGCGCATCGGCTTCCGGTGGTGTTCGAGACAGCCTACTGCTACGGGCAAAGACGGACAGCTCATGTCCGGCACTAAAAACGCCCTCTTTTGACTGATCAATGTGGAGGTCGAAAGAACTTCCAAGCTGGAAGGAAAAACTGTGGCTTCGCTTGCTGCACCTACCGTCACCATTGAACGGAGGGCCATGGCGCCCCAGGTTGACGGCATTATTCACAATATCATTATTTGTACTCTCTCTCTCTCTCTCTCTCTCTCTCTCTCTCTCTCTCTCTCTCTCTCTCTCTCTCTCTCTCTCTGTCTCTGTCTCTGTCTCTGTCTCTGTCTCTGTCTCTGTCTCTGTCTCTGTCTCTGTCTCTGTCTCTGTCTCTGTCTCTGTCTCTGTCTCTGTCTCTGTCTCTGTCTCTGTCTCTGTCTCTGTCTCTGTCTCTGTCTCTGTCTCTGTCTCTGTCTCTGTCTCTGTCTCTGTCTCTCTCTCTCTCTCTCTCTCTCTCTCTCTCTCTCTCTCTCTCTCTCTCTCTCTCTCTCTCTCTCTCTCTCTCTCTCTCTCTCTCTCTCTCTCTCTCTCTCTCTCTCTCTCTCTCTCTCTCTCTCTCTCTCTCTCTCTCTCTCTCTGTCTCTGTCTCTGTCTCTGTCTCTGTCTCTGTCTCTGTCTCTCTCCTCTCTCTTTCTCTCTCTCCACCTTACCGTGGGACGGGGTGGTTGCCAACATATAATCTAGAGCCTCACTAACTGGGAAAATTAGTTGTAGATTGCAGTATACGTAAGCTGGTAATTTTGTTTTTATATAAATGTGAAGAGTAAAGGCCAAAGTAAAATCACTTACGCCACGGGGTTGAGAGGATCAGATGCATGGTGCTGTTGCCAATTTATACTCTTGTAGCATTTATGCACCTCACTGTGAAATCGACTGTGGTCCAGCAGCTGCTGAGTTAATACTACAACCTAAATTTAACGTAATTTTTGTATTAGAATACGTATTAACATTTGAAAGCACATACAAGCCTGCACATTAGGGTGGGCCGAAAAAAATTTTTATTTTTTTTTCTTAATGCTATACCGAAAAAAACTTGTCTCTATTATGTGTTATCAAAACGCAACAAAGAAAAAATATATATACCTAATCCCCAGCTAGCGCAACACACTTGAAATTTCGAAATTTCACTAACATCATACGTTTTTGTAATTATTTTTAAAGCATCTTAATAGTTTCATATTGGGCTGCTATAGTGATAGCCCTTTAAAATAGTGTTTTAAAAATACAATAAATAATTGGAAAAGTATAATTTTATTAATCTGAGGTAGCGCAACGGACATGAAAATGTAGCATATTACTAGATATGTGCAGTGCACATATCTAGTAATATATATGTATATATATATATATATATATATATATATATATATATATATATATATATATATATATAATGGGAAAGATTTCTTATTAACGTTTGTATTTATTTACTTAATATTCACGGTGGTGTTGTTTTAGCAGTATGTAGGTTTATCTATTACTAAAGTTCACGAGGGAAATCTGCTTAGTTTACGCAGCCCCTGCGTGACGGACTTTTTTTACTATAGATATTCACTCATTTAATAATATGAATCATTTAGAAAATGATGGTTTACCTTCTCATTCAATAGATCGATGTACATATGAAGTCTTTTATCTTTTTCACTGATAACAATAGGTGGAGTTATAACTTTTCTACACTTAACAAGTGTAAGTAGTTCCAGAAGCAAGTTTCGTAAACTGTAAAAAATTCAGAAATTAATAAAATGTGAATAACAAATATTATGAATTATATAAAACGGTGGTCAATGGAATATGTGGTGAGATGATATCACAAGTGTGTTATGGGAAATCGGCTTAGCTTACGCAGCCCCATCAAGCGCTTTTTTCAAATGTCCATCACCTTACCGAGGAGATGACGAAAATGAGGTCCGTTCAAAATTTTATATATATATAGAGTGAGAGAGAGATTCGTCTGTTGCCGTTCTAGCGGTCGCAATTCTTGTTTAATCGTTACCAAACTCTATATTTAATCGTTTAATGTAAAAAGATAGATCAAGTTCGTTAACATTTGAAATCCGACCAGTGGGGAGGAATTCTTAATATCTCCGTTATTATGCGTCGGATCGAAGAATTGTATATAACCAATCTTATTGCAAATGTAATTTTCTATAATTGCTGTTATATACGTTTTTACGCTAATTCGATGTTTTGTGGAGTTTTATATTGTTGAAGTGTGTGCGGATAACGGACGGGATGAGATCGGCTACTGTCGGTTCTGTTCATGCGATTGCGCTATAAGTTAGTTCGGCCGTTTCCTTATCTGTTCTGCTCTCGTCAAGTGGGTGTTGCCAGTATGCAAATTTATCTATTGTTAAACTTCACGAGGGAAATCTGCTTAGTTTACGCAGCCCCTGCGTGACGGACTTTTTGTAATGGTGGCTATAAGAATAAGTTGTTGAAGGGACTAAAGATATTGATCCATCACCATTATAGCAGCTGAACAAATCTTCAATAACACTGATAAACAAAACAAAAACTTTGGGTGGTTATCTTGGTATCCAACACTTGTTTTAAGACAATTCAGACATGCTGATTAAAAATATGCAATCCGTTTGTCTCTATCACCCACCGCTTTAGAGATATCGGACATGAACCATTTATATATGTTCAACATTGTATCAAGGCAAACGACTCGCAGACAAGTAACAGTAGGGGACATTTTGCTGAATAGAGTACTAATTAATATAAACTATATAGCATCGTCTAGTTGAAGGTATAATCTATATATATATATATATATATATATATATATATATATATATATATATATATATTTATATATATATATATATCTATATATATATAAAATTGTAACCTCTGTCTGTACATTGATTTTTTTCGCGAAATTTCACGATAACTTTTCGTTTCACATGTCATAGACACCATAACTGCATTTTGTTTCTTTCGTGTATGTTTGTTTGTTTGTTTGTTTGTTTGTTTGTTACCTTTTCACGCATAAACGGCTGAACCGAATTTTATGAAACTTGGTATGTATATTACAACTAACCCAGCTTAGACTTTAGGCTATATTAAAATTCTCTGAGATGAACAGGAGTGGGGGTTATAAGGGAGACCTGAAATTAAAAATAGCGATATTTCATTTCCTATCGGTATTTTGGCAAGTGTGAACATAACAAAAGTTGTTTATTTTGTTATTTAGAGTAACTTTTGTTGTATACATTTTTTTTGTACACCCAATTATAAACGATATATTCGCTAAAACCTATAGCGGAAGTGAAGGATTTTATTTGGGACAAAAGACCCAACCGAAATAAATAAAACTCGGTATATGTATTAGCACTAACGCTTTCATTATAATAAGCCATACCAACATTTCTAGGGACGGGAAGGAGTGGGGGTTATAGGGTGGCCTGATATTAAATATAGTGATATTTCGTTTTCTATTCGTTTTTCGGCAAATATGCACATAACAAAAGTTGTTTATTTGGTTATTTAGAGAAACTTTTGTTATATACACTATCGTCGTATACCGAAGTATAAAGGCGTTATAAGCTAAAAATTATAGCGGTAGTCAACAATTTTATTTGGCACAAAACACTCAACCGAACTAAATAAAACACTGGGTATGTGTATCAGCACTAACGCCTTCCTTATAATAAGCCCTATTAACATTTCAAGGGGCGGGCAGGAGTGGGGGTTATAAGGGAGGCCTGAAATTAAAAATAGTGATATTTCGTTTCCTATTGGGGTTTCGGCAAATATGCACATAATAAAAGTTGTTTATTTTGTTATTTAGAGAAATTTGCTCAACAATTCTTTTCAATATGACCTACCAGGTACCTCACCTGGAAAAATTAATTCAAATTATAATATATTAATATAATATTTTGTCCTTAATAACTTAAATCTATGCATAATGCACAGGAAACGGGAAATATGACAATATGGAGTACAGTGAAGTCTTACATAAAAAATTAATTTTATTATTGTCAAATCCACAGAAACGACGGGTATTAACCCTAAAAACTGGGAACTGTAAATGTCAAAATATTGTGCAAAGTAAAGCCATGCCAAAAGAATACCATCACCATCTAGCCGCAAATGATTTCCCGAGCGAAGCCGGGTATCTGAGCTAGTATATATATAAAATTGTAACCTCTGTCTGTACATTGATTTTTTTCGCGAAATTTCACGATAACTTTTCGTTTCACATATCATAGACACCATAACTGCATTTTGTTTCTTTCGTATATGTTTGTTTGTTTGTTTGTTTGTTACCTTTTCACGCATAAACGGCTGAACCGAATTTTATGAAACTTGGTATGTATATTACTACTAGCCCAACTTAGACTTTAGGCTATATTAATATTCTCTGAGACGAACAGGAGTGGGGGTTATAAGGGAGACCTGAAATTAAAAATATCGATATTTCGTTTCCTATTGGTTTTTCGGCAAATATGAACATAAAAAAAGTTGTTTATTTTGTAATTTAGAGTAACTTTTGTTATATGCACTTTTGCCGTATATGGAGGTATAAATGAGTTATACGCTAAAAACTATAGAGGGAGTCCACAATTTTATTTGGCACAAAAGACTCAACCGAACTAAACCAAACTCGGTATGTGAATTAGTACTAATGCCTTCCTTATAACAAACCATACTAACATTTCTAGGGACGGGAAGGAGTGGGGGTTATAAGTGAGGCCTGAAATTAAAAATAGCAATATTTCGTTTCCTATTGCATTTTCGGCAAATATGAACATAACAAAAGTTGTTTATTTTGTTATTTAGAGTAACTTTTGTAATACACACTTTTTTCGTATACCGAATTATAAACGAGATATACGCTAAAACCTATAGCGGAAGTGAACAATTTTATTAGGGACAAAAGACCCAACCGAACTAAACCATACTCGGTATGTGAATTAGCACTAACGCTTTTCTTATAACAAGCCATACTAACATTTCTAGGGAAGGGCAGGAGTGGGGGTTATAAGGGAGGCCTGAAATTAAATATAGTGATATTTCGTTTCCTATTGCTTTTTCTGCAAATATGCACATAACAAAAGTTGTTTATGTTGTTATTTAGAGTAACTTTTGTTATATGCACTTTTGCCGTATACGGAAGTATAAATGAGTTATACGCTAAAAACTATAGCGGGAGTCCACAATTTTATTTGGCACAAAAGACTCAACCGAACTAAACCAAACTCGGTATGTGAATTAGCACTAACGCTTTCCTTATAATAAGCCATACTAACATTTCTAGGGACGGGCAGGAGTGGGGGTTATAAGGGAGGTCTGAAATTAAAAATAGTGATTTCCTATGGGGGTTTCGGCAAATATGCACATAACAAAAGTTGTTTATTTTGTTATTTAGAGAAATTTGCTCAACACGGGGGCTCAACGGGAAATATGTCAATATCCAGGACAGTGAAGTCTTACATAAAAAAATAATTTTATTATTAACAAATCCACAGAAACGACGGGTGTTTACCCTAAACACTGGGACGGGTAAATGTCAAAATATTGAGCAAAGTAAAGCCTTGCCAAAAATATACCATCACCATTCAGCCTCAAGTGAATTCCCGAGCGAAGCCGGGTATCTGAGCTAGTATATATATATATATGTATATATATATATATATATATATATATATATATATATATATATATATATAAATTGTAACCTCTGTCTGTACATTGATTTTTTTCGCGAAATTTCATGATAACTTTTCGTTTCACATGTCATAGACACCATAACTGCATTTTGTTTCTTTGGTGTCTGTTTGTTTGTTTGCTTGTTTGTTTGTTACCTTTTCACGCATAAACGGCAGAACCGAATTTTATGAAACTTGGTATGTATATTACTACTAACCCGACTTTAGGCTATATTAATATCCTCTGAGACGAACAGGAGTGGGGGTTATAAGGGAAGCCTGAAATTAAAAATAGCCATATTTCGTTTCCTATGGGGTTTTCGGCAAATATGTACATAACAAAAGTTGTTTATTTTGTTATTTAGAGTAACTTTTGTTATATACACTTTTTTCGTATACCGAATTCTAAACGAGATATACGCTAAAACCTATAGCGGAAGTGAACAATTTTATTTGGGACAAAAGACCTAACTGAAATAAATAAAACTCGGTATGTGTATTAGCACTAACGCTTTTATTATAATAAGCCATGCCAACATTTCTAGGGTCGGGCAGGAGAGGGGGGGTTGTAAGGGAGGCCTGAATTTAAAATAGCGGTATTTCGTTTTTTGGCAAATATGAACGTAACAAAAGTTGTTTATTTTGTTATTTAGAGTAACTTTTGTGATATTCATTTTTGTCTTTTAACAATGTATAAACGAGATATACACTATAAACTAAAGCGGGAGTCAACTATTTTATTGGGCGCTAACGATTGAACCGAACTTAACAAAACTCGGCATGTCAATTAGCATTAATTCTTCCATGATTATAAGCTATATTAAAATGTTTAGGTTATAACGGGAGGAGGGTGGGTTATAAGGGAGGCCTGAAATATAAATTCGCGATATTTCATTGTCTATTTGTTTTTCGACAAACATGCACATAACAAAAGTTGTTTACTTTCTTATTTAGATTAACTTTTTTTTTTTATACATTTCTCCAGGAACAATGTGTGGAGCAAGTAATTTGCGTTGAAATATTGATATGCTCAACAATTCATTCCTATTTGAACTATCAGGTACCTCAGCTGGAAAAATTAATTCAAATCAATGTTAATATTTTGTCCTTAATAGCTGAAATCTATGTATAATGCACAGGAGACGGGAAATATGACAATTTGGAGGACAGTGAAGACTTACATAAAAAAATAATTTTATTATTAACAAATGCCATAACGGGTATTAACCCTAAACACTGGAACGGGTAAATGTCAAAATATTGTGCAAAGTAAAGCCTTGCCAAAAAAATACCATCTCCATTCAGCCTCAAATCAATTCCCGGGCGAAGCCGGGTATCTAAGCTAGTATATCTATATATATAAGTAGTAGGTGGGTAACTTGGGAACACCCCCTCTTTTATGGTTACTTTACACCATAATTCGATTTATTTTTTATGGTTCTATTTAACCTTAAAAAAATTATTTCTTAAATTTGTAGGATATGGTTCAATTCTACCTTAACTATTCAATTTAAAAATTAATGCCTTATGGTTACTTTCCACCATAATTCGATTTATTTTTGAGGGTTACTTTCCACCATAATTCGATGTACCTAAGTATACCACCATCAAGCCATCTTCTAAGGTTACTTTCCACCATAATTCTATTTATTTTTTAAGGTCCTATTCTACCATTAAAGTGCCCTGTAAAATATTATGGTTCAGTGTACCACCAATATCAGTCAGAAGGATAATAACGCTAAAACAATAATTTCTTAAATTATTAGCTGTGGTCTATGACTACCTTAACTTAATTATTTATCTTATGGTTCTAGAGTACCATTAACTTAATTATAAGTCTAGATATATTTTGTGGTTAACATCAACCTTAAAAACTATTTCAATATTTCATTTCATTATGCTCTATGTCTACCTTAACTTATGTTTTATTCTTATGCTCTATTTCTACCATTAACTTACCATTTATTTTTTATCTAATATCCCCAGGGATAAGTTTCAATAATACCATTAAACTCGGGCTTAATCATTCTTTTATCATACTCGAATTTGAATTCTTTACTAACGTCCTTATTAATCAAGTTTTTGGATTTTACATCTCTCGTAATCATTTTATATTTCAGTTTAACCTTATCAATATCCTTATCAACAATATTTGTCATAGTTTGTATGTTCAATGCTTTGGAGTTTTCGTAGTTTAAAGTAAAACCTTTCACCTTCATAGTTTCCTTACCCTTACTTGTCAAGTATCCATAGCTGTTAGGCCCCGTAGAGATCCAATCAGTGATATGATCATCCTTGCCTAGTTGATCAGTCCATTCCCCCAACATACATCCTGTTTCTACTGCATTTGTACCGTCATCGATATAAACTACACTATCGGTATCATAGTAAGCTACGTTGGACCCTAGTCTGTCAAGCATATCGTAAAGTCTAAGTCTTGCATTTGAAGTAGTGAACGCGGCAATGAAAACGTTGGTTGAGAAGGAGTCTTCAACGAACAGGTCCTTGTACTTGTACGTCACTTGTACAACATTATCATTTATGAATATCATATTGCTTACGTCAAGCCTATCGTCCAGCAAAATTTCATAAAATCTCTTTACGTCTATCACATATTCACTCTGCGTCATATTTTGCCTTTGTCCGAATTTACCCCATAGAGAATTCAAACAAATTTTAGAAACAGCTCTCTTACCAGGGTTAGGCGCAATAGCATCCTTATCTAAATCAATGTTTAAACACGTTTTAACGGCTGCCACATACTCTTCAATAGTATCAAAGTCATCTTTCCAAGGACTCGTTTCCAGCTTTATTTTCATAAAGTCCTTCACATACCCTTTAAACAAATCATTACTCTTTTCTTTGAAATGCCAAACCTCGTATACTTCTACAACTTTGTACCCCTTCTCGATACCTTTATTATCTTCGTCCGTGGTCCATGTTCCAACAAACGCCCTCTCATCATCGTTGTGATCACATTTGGTACATTTATCCTCAACGCATTTAAGGCATAAAGCAAACATCAGCTTATCCTTCTTAACAGGTAGTACCGGGTGGTAAAGGTTACGCGGTGGTAATACTTTGCACTTAATCAAACCATACCATTTTTCGTTATATGCTTTCGGTTCAAATATTTTTATGGGATGGCCAACAGGGTAGTAATCAAAATACTGAACAGTAGGGTAGAGGCTGCATACGTCTATATATTTTAACTTTTTATTCTGGACTTTAAGCTTGCTTGCATTCGTCCTTCCGCCATAAAACGCATCTCTAGGATCCAAAGGTTCCACTATTGTTGTACGCTTATTCAAAGCTTTCTTATATTCTTTACTTTTAATCCATTTGCATTCCCACATCTCGATCAAGTTGTAGCCACCGGTTATAATTTGGTCACTTCTTCTTCTAGTTTTTTCCCTCAAGTCACCCATAGTCTCATTGTTGACATTGTTAATAACCTCTTCTTGATAGCAATCAGAACATCCGTGCCAAAAACAGCCGTGGTACTGGTATACTGTATTGGTATCTTTGTTTAACCCATCAACCTTTGCTCCACAAATCTTGACTTCGCCGCCATTCAAAGCGTGCTGTACGTTCTCAAAGGTAATAAGCCACGTAATAGAAGCTTCACTAAACATTTCTTTCTTATCACGCTTAATCACAGCCATAGTATTTTCCTGAAGATACTTGGAGCGGTAGATGGCCATACATACACTCGCTATCGTTATGTACTGAAATGGGTCGATGTTAGCAATATCTAAAAACTGTTTTCTCAGCTCTAAACAACCTCTTCGCAGAATATCTACATCAGAGTTACAGTAGTCTATAAATTCTTTTTGAAAGTCAAACACATACTTTTCTTTAACCTTTTGATGATGCCACTCAAGGAACTCTTTTCTAGGCTTCGCCTTCATCGTATCTACCCCATAGTATTTGGTATCTGGCAATGGTCCTACATAATTCTGATTGTGTCTTGTGTTGAAGAAATGAGGGAAGTAACCCTTTTTAAGTTCTTTCAGTCCGAATGTTTTAGGAAACTCGCTCAGGGCTGAAGCTACAAAATTATGGCTGTCTATAATCTTGATTAAACCGTTTACCTCAAGCATCATCAGCTTTGTCCCGCTGTAAATAGTGTATGGTTTTAGGGTGTTTTCTATACAGTATTTT
Organism: Riptortus pedestris; assembly: GCA_019009955.1. Taxonomy (NCBI): domain Eukaryota; kingdom Metazoa; phylum Arthropoda; class Insecta; order Hemiptera; family Alydidae; genus Riptortus; species Riptortus pedestris. The sequence continues at coordinate 2,484,711 of CM032233.1, forward strand.
AAAATGAATTGAGAGTCATACCCTTTTGCGTTGTGTGCGATGGCTGTATACCCATGATGGTTTTTAGAAATCAACCATTTGCAGAACTCTTCATTCGTCCTAAAAGATAATTTGGTAGCATCGATGTAATGGGCTACAACCAGGTTAGGAATATGAACTCCAGTATCTTGCTCAGCTTCATAATCGAACCAAATATACTTCTCTGTATACCCGCAACCATTAATATCCGTTATAATTTCCGTCAGGGTAGTTCTATATAGTACTTTATATTCTTGTTCTGAAATGGCTCCGTTCCCCAGTTGTTTCTGAAGCCTAATGAGCTTTGCATTTTTGGCAAGTTTATGCTTGTTTTTGCAGGCAAAGTGTTCTAAAAACCTTTCCTTATCTGTCGTGGTGCAAACACACCTTGTATCACATTTTCCTCCTTTCTGCTGCTTGCGCTGGATATAGCATTGATGTTCGTTAGTTTTGCAAGGCTCCATGCAATTAAAGCAGAAAGAGTATCCACATTTGTGTTCCTTAGATCTCTGAAGAATCATATTACAACCTCTACACTTGTAAACGTCTTTGCACACTTGTTCATGGTTCTCTAGACACTCCAGATTGTAACAATACCTGTTACAATCCTTACAATAGACCTTATTCTTTTTATCCCTCGAATGGGCAGGTTTCATACACAAGATGCAGACATTTGCGTTCTTCTTACACTTATGCTTATCCTTGTTATTGTAAGGCGAGTCACAAGCATCACAATAATAACAGCTTCCTAGAAATGCTTTCATACTGTTTATAACATCAAAATGGTTCCCGTTTTTATATAGATAAATTTTACTATCAGTCTCTTGGCCCGCATAAATAATGGTATTAAAGTTTTCGGCACAAACGACTTTTATTTGAATATTTAATAGTTTTTCAGTATTCTTTATATCCTCTAATGTGAAACCTTCTTCATTGTAATTACCAAGTCTCTTGCACAATTCGTGAGTCAGTTCAGTTTGAATTTGTCTACCCATTCTAACCTGCTTAATATCCATATCGCTTAGTTGTCTACCAAGAACCTCATTCGAGTGGTATGTGAGGGCCGTGACTATGGCTCTTGGGCAGCACAAGTTATCATTGTTCTTGATTTGGGTAATGCATCTTTTGGTTCTCACGTCATCTGTTAGGTTTATTATTTTAGACTTACCTTGACCACTTGGCATATTCACAATCTTGATATTAAACCTAGTTTGGGTAATGTTTAGGTTCTCGTTAGAAGACAGAATTCTACCGATATGGTTCATGAAGGATCTAGCCTTGATGTCCGATTGTACGACAGTTGAAATGTCGTGATTGAAATTAGGGTTGCTTGCTACTATAGTTAACTTATCTCCCTTTTTGTAGTTTCCCTTCTCTTTGGCCAGTTTAATCATTGCGTTGATAGCATTTTCAACTTCCATTATTTTATCAATTTTTATGGTATAGTCTATTTCAGTTGCATTAAATTTTTTAATGAATCGCGTGTTGGACTCTGTGATGACGTATGGTGGTTTGCGTTCTTCTTTTGGTGGTTCTATTAAGTCTTCATGAAAGCTCAGCTCTTGAGCTACCTTAGTCCTAAATGCAATCTCTTGTGTCTTTAAAATAGATTCAATAATTTGTGGTTTTCTCATCCTAGAAGTTACTTTAATGTTTTGAGTGTGTCCAATCTCTCTGAGTTGTGGTATTGTTAAGGTTTCTAAATCATTCTTTTTGTATAGTACATCCTTGGCTTTCTCGATTGCATTAACTAGTTGAGCTTTCTTCCATCTTGAATAACCTCGCAGGTTGTAATCCTTTGCCATGGACCTAAGAGCCTTACAAGTAATTTGTTCTTTTTTCTGCTCCTCCTTCTCTTCATTGTTGGGGTCATTCTTGAGATGACTCTTTGATTTCAAGTGCCTGGACCAGTTTTTAGAAGTAATGTCCATACTACACTTGTTGCAGTGTTTATCTGCATAGTTAGTTTTCTTTCCTTCCGACATATTCATTTATTTACTATATTATTTAAAAAAAATCATTTTTTTAAGTGTGAAAAAATCCTACTAGTAAGTTTGTGCTTCTAGTCAGTATTGCTACGTCAGCTAGTTTTAACGGTTCATGAACCATTAAATCCAATTATGAACCAGTTAAAATAAATTTTTAGTTTTAAGCTTTTAATGGTTAAAATTAGACCATTAAAAGTAGAATGTATGTATTAGTCTCTTATCAGGCACAAATAAACAGTCGTGTCGGTGGTGCCATTGTCTATGATGTCACCTTTTTCATTCCTTAAAGTAAGCTTGATGGAATCTATTTTCCGTATGTGGTCCGTCAAGGGAACATACAAGATACTTTGAGGCCGTTCGGCAATTTTGTATCCAAAAGGTGCATTGGGGAAGAAAGAATATAATATTTGAGAATGTTCGTGAGCATGAGGATCTTGTTTATGATTGGATATACTAGATGCGGTAAGGTTGCAATGAACCTCAAGAACCTCGAATGGTCTCAGCTTGGGGGTGTGTTCACCAGTGGTTGATAAGAATGTCACTGTAGAAATTCCCAAAAGCGCCCGCAATGATGGGCCTAACTCGACTAGTATGGGTGAGGAAATACGAACACGATTATTGACTAATGACATGGTGAACTTTGATGGAGTAAATCGTTCAGCTCGGCCACTCTCCGCAACATCGGCCAGTTCATCTTGAACATGCTTTTCCATATCTTTAAGGGTCCAGTAACCTTCAGAAATGACAACAGTGTGTATTCTTATGGAACGCTCTTTACCATAAAAGTGGAAATATAGCTTACAATCCTTACAAACATTGTAAATATTATTAAATGAGTAGAAACCGACGAGTCCTATTTTATACCTTTCGGAGTCGTCCAACATTATTGGGTGTGAAAGGTGCAAAGCAAGCTCACTCGAATCTCCCCTGATTTTTAAAATCTTCATTTTGTAATTAATAAATGACTTCTTTATTAAAAGGGAAAACTAATTCTAAAAGAAAAGACAGAGAGAAGTTTGACATTGTTGTTTACCACAACGTTGTAGAAACTAGTGATGAAGTCATCCCCCATCCTTTAAGAGCACTTATAGTAGGCCCTTCAGGCTGCGGCAAAACCACACTACTTTGCAATTTTATTTATAGAGACTGGTTACCTTACAAAAAGCTTTATGTATTCAGCAAAACGATTGATCAAAAGATATACTCGGATATGAAGGATATTTTCGAAGGAGTAGAGGACAAGATTGGGGAGACTGTTGCATACTTCAACAACGATTTTGAAGATATGATAACCGTAGATGATTGTGAACCTAACTCATTAATAATATTTGACGACTGTTTGAAGGAGAACCAGAAGGAGATACACAGATACTTTATGATGGGTCGGCATAAGAATATTTCATGTATATATCTGACTCAGTGCTATAGTAAAGTTGACCGCCAGTTTATTAGGAACAATGTTAATTTTCTTTGCATCTTTAAACAAAACAATCATTACATGAACATGATATACGACGATTTTGTTGGGAGTGACTTTCAAAATTTCAAATTATTTCGGAACTGTTGTAGCGATGTATTCAATCAGAATTATGGTTTTGTAACTATTGATCTGACTAAGAAACCAAGCTGCGGAAAGTACAAATTCAAATTGGGAAAGAGTTTACTACCAAACTAAAGTGAACTCGAAGTAAAGTGAAGTCAAACTAAAGTGAACTCGAAGTAAAGTGAACTCGAAGTAAAGTTTTTATAAAATTTTGTAATTAATAAATGAATGATCAAAAGATAACTGCCCAAAAGGCCAAAGAGCTAAAGAGAATTGAGCAAGAATTACTACTGAAGTATAAGAAGATTGCTAAGCAACAGAAGGAGGAGGAAGACGGCAGACTTAAAGAATATCGACCAATCACTGAGGCTCTAGAGAAGGTAGATGAAACCATAAGTGATAAGCTTGGTCAAGTTGATACTAATATCAAAAATGTTTTAGAGCAAAATAAGAGCCTAATCACTGACCTGGTCCCGTTCACTAGAAACATCGCCGATATGGAGATACCTCCATCTGAACCAGAGACATCTTTCGAAAAAAGGTTATTTGAGACTCCGGCTGCCTTCATGCCTAAAGGCAAAAGCACACCATTTGGGAGTAAGAATGTAAAATTTAACCTTCCTGGAGGTGAAGAAGAGGTCTATTCTGGAGATGGCGATGACTTGGATACCACGGCTTCATCAATTTACGATGACCCTCCAATAGAGTACATTAAAAGTAAGATAATTGGCCCCATAGGACCTGCATTTTTACCGAAAATAACTGATAAACATTATGGTCTAAAATGGGATGAAGAAGAAAGTCAATTTAGGTTGGGAAGCAAAAAAGTAGATATTGAGCATGACGATTTAATACTGGACGGTAAGAAGTATAAAGGTACAACGGGTCTTTGGAGGTTACTAACCCAGGACTCAAGTGGTTTGTTTGAAGGTGGGATTAATAGGCTATTTACTGATGAAGACTTGAACAACTACAGAGAGATGTTAATTAAAGGATCAGCATTTTACCAGAAGAACGACCCATCTACGAATAAGCCGAAAGCTCCACAGTCCAGAAAGTATAAACGTTTAGTGAAGAAAATTTACGAGGATAGTAAAAGCGGGGTAATCTCGGGGTCAGGGCTGATTGAATACAATAATAAGTCGGTGATGTACATTAACAACTTGAATGAACTTATAAACAGGTTATGCTTAATCAAGGCTGCTGAGCATGCGGGCAATAATAATTTTCACAATGAAAAAGTAGGAGTACTAAAGTTTATAACGAATTTGTTGGAAGAAAAACTTGACGACGAGAAAGGGACCGAGTACCTCATAAGGGTAGCCTGTTCTTTACCAAAATCGGTGTTGACAGATGAAAAGATAGGGAATGGTCTCCTGAACGACATTTTAAACAAGATTCCTCTACCAGAAATGCATTGGCCGGGATATAACTATCTAGGGCCCTTCACAAAGCTAGAAAAGAGGCTTGAACGCGGAGATAAACCAGTGAATAAGTTGGATGCAGCGGCTCAGGAACACGACATATTCTACAGAGATCATACAACTGTGAAGGAACGACACAAAGCCGACAAAGTCCTGGAGCATGCAGCTTGGGATAGAGTCAAATCAAAAGATGCTGACTTGGGTGAGAAGGTTGCTGCATACGTTACCACTAATATTATGAAGGCCAAGAGGCACCTAGGAATGGGATTGGATTTGGACAATGATTCAATGTTCTTTTAATTTTTTAATGCTTGATGGAAGCATTAAAAAAATATTTATGGTTTCCTTCGGTCAAAGACTTTCTTAAACTTCTTCCACATTGTTTCTCACGACGTCGTATACCAAAGACTGCATTGAAACAATCACGATGTAGAGTGTCGTATTTGGAGCAGGTGGAGTGTTAAAGTCAAAGTTAATGATAACATTATTTCTACTTTGTGATATAATTTTAGGGCCTTTACTAACGTTAAAGACATACATAGGTCTGTTCTGGATAAAATCAGAGGGGCTGTAGTAAACATTTTCAGACTTGGAGTTATATGTCCTTTTAAAGTCCTGATACATTTCATACATTATGGCATAATTACCCCCATCAATGTCCAAATTGAGTAACTCTTCGGGGTAGAAAGTGTCATTGATTTTAACTCTGATGTTTCTGACGTTTGTATGGTCAAATTTTGAAGTATCCCTTAGTTGGTCGTTTGCTCTATTTGTTTGGAATAATGCAACCACGAATTTAGGTTTGTCGACATTCCTGTAAATATTGGTTATATCAAATGAGAAAGTGGTTCCGCTCAGCCCTCTCTTCTCTATGCATTCCCACTTGCGAAAGTTGAATGGTTGGGATCCAAATTTGGTTAACTCATTGACTAGTTCAATTTTTGTTGTAGCGCTGAACTCGATAATTGGGACTCTGATTATGAAGTCTGTAATCGTTATTTTACCTACAGAAACATCACTCTTCATCCTAAATATAGCATCGTTGTCACTTGCCCGCAGAAAGGTTATTAAGAAGCCTCCTTTGTAAATTGGAAGTCGCACGTCTTCAAAGAAACCCAATCCTAAATCGGAAAGGTTGCCTACAGCAAAGAACTTGCCGTGTTTGACGTGAGATTCGAAGCCACCATTACCCTTTCCTAGAGCTTCGTCTTTAGAGTAAGTTAAACTCGCCTTTACAGTGCTCAAGATTCCAGGATGGTCAATGTAATCAATCATTTTGTTGTGTTTCTTAACTTCAATCTTTTGGAAAAGGTGAGGGATAAAATTATCCACCAATTTAACATCAGTATTCGGACCGTAAGGGTGAGCAGAGTCAGTTGATGCTAAGGTACCTCCAATAAAATATTGGAATTTTGAAGCAACGAAATTGTCCCCCACATCGATTAAGAACTCTATTTTCTGGTTCTCGCGATTCAGGTTCAGTTCCGTGCTGTTTGAAGGGAAAAAGTGCTTATATTGCTCCTTTTCAATGTCTCCATAGTACTTTGTATAATCCATTTTAATAATTGTTATAAAATCCTTTATTATATGAAAATTTTTAAAATAAATGTTATAATAAAGTGATCAGGAATGAATGAACAAATTGGGAACGAAGGGGATTCAAAACCTTCAGCACCTACTATGCTTGACGAAGTTGAGCTACGTAGGCAGCAAGGTGGCCGTAGTATCGAAGACTCGGTCTTTTATAAAACGTTTCAAGAATGTTTATATCCTAAATTGGATATGCCAGACTTTAATGCCAACAACTACAGGATTAACAAGATAATGATGAGTTACAAATACTTGGACGATGAAAGGAAGGAGAAGTGCACTGAAGAAGAAGTACCTCAAGCTTAAACATGCAATATTTGGTGTTGAATGCTTCCTAACAATTGGAGAAATAGGTTCAGGAGCAGCAGGAGTAGCCTTTCCGGCGCTGTTACCTATTGGTGTACCTTTATCTTTAGGAATGACAGCTGGTGCCGCCATATTAAGGGGTTCAGGTAACCATATTGTAAACAAGATAAACAAACATGCTGCCATCGAGCTATTGGCTAAGGCTAAACTTGACTCAATTGAAGAAAAATATAGTAAGGCTATTGCTGACGGGTGTGTAAACGAAGAAGAGTTCTGTAGCATTGAACAAGAAAGGAGTAACTATGACTCCCTGAAAGAAAGGATCTTGAGCGAATTTAGAGTGAAGAAAGGTTCGGCTGACCTCCAGAACAATATGAGGATGTCGTTAATTGAAGAAGGTAGATCTCAAGCTAAGAAAGAACTCGAGGAGGCTCTCCTTCGTAGTATAAAAGGTTACAAGTAAATATCTAGTTTAGAAGTTATTTGTGTTTTTAATGGTTCAAAAACCATTAAAAATGTATAAGAAGAATTAATCACGGAGGAAAGAAAATAATTTTGGTAATGTAGTTGGATCCCCACAAACTACATCCAATTCATCTAAAGTCCTACAAAACGCTTCCATAGCTTCGGCTTCCTGTGTGCTTTTAGGCGCAGGCAAAAGGAAGCAGCACTTGTCATTTGGCGCTACCCTAATACTTTCTAAAATTTCATCAATAGTTTCAGAGCTTAATTGCTCAAGAAGTTTATTTAAATGCTCAGTACTTTTACACTCCATTGCTTTATTTACTGAAATATTTTATTTATTTTTTCACAATTAATAAATGACTGAGTATCAAACATATAAAATTAAAATTAGTCCCTCACAAGCGGACAAAATTTAAACTGCTTTCAAGAAGAAATCAGAAGTAACCATACAAGTCGAGAAAGGGATTAAACTAACTAACCCAGACGCAGATCAACAAGATCGAAAAGAATGGTAAAGATGGTAAAAGTGCAAGAGTTAGGCTGACATATAAGCAGCTGAACGAGAACTTCAAATCTGGAGGCTTCTTACCATTAGTATTTGCTGGGCTGGGAGCATTGGGAGCTTTGCTGGGTGGCGGTGCTGCAGTCGCTACGTCAGTCATCGACGCCAAGGATAAAGCAGCACAACTTGAAGAGACGAAGAGGCACAACTTGGAAGAAGAGAGGATTGCCAAAGCTAAACTGGGTTCTGGCTTAAAGATATCTAAAAAGGGTTCTCGGGCTCCAAACAAAAATACAAAAAAAAAGTAAATTTAATTTCGAAGAAATTAGAACCATTGACAAATTTTGACATCTTACCTATCGTGAAACAGCTAAAGATAAAACATTTTAAGGGCGTTTTTATGAGAGATGAGCTACCTTTGAAGCCTAAGGATGTGGAGTGTGGTATCATTAATTTAGACAATGCACATGGCCTTGGTACTCATTGGACAGCCTACTTTAAGAATGGTAACACCAAGTACTACTTTGACTCATATGGTAATCTCCCACCACCAAAGGAACTTGTTACTTACTTAGGAAAGGAGAACATGTATTATAATTATGACGGAGTACAACGAGCAGAGGACCCTCCGATTTGTGGACATCTTTGTCTTGTCGTTTTGAAGGAACTCTCAGATGGCGGAGGATATGATAAAATTATTCATAAAATAAAGAATGACAGAGAATATTGGAAACGTTATTTTATTTGATGTCGCAGGAGGTTACTTGAATTATGGTGGAAAGTAACCCTCAAAAATAAATCGAATTATGGTGGAAAGTAACCATAAGGCATTAATTTTTAAATTGAATAGTTAAGGTAGAATTGAACCATATCCTACAAATTTAAGAAATAATTTTTTTAAGGTTAAATAGAACCATAAAAAATAAATCGAATTATGGTGTAAAGTAACCATAGAAGAGGGGGTGTTCCCAAGTTACCCACCTACTACTTATATATATATATATATATATATATATATATATATATATATATATATATATATATATATATATATATATATATATATATATATAAAATTATAACCTCTGTCTTTGCATTAATTTTTTTCGCGAAATTTCACGATAACTTTTCGTTTCACATGTCATAGACACCATAACTGCATTTTGTTTCTTTCGTGTGTGTTTGTTTATTTGTTTGTTACCTTTTCACGCATAAACGGCTGAACCGAATTTTATGAAACATGGTATGTATATTACTACTAGCCCAACTTAGACTTTAGGCTATATTAATACTGTCTAAGACAAACAGGAGTGGGGGTTATAAGAGAGGCCTGAAATTAAAAATACAGATATTTCGTTTTCTATTGGTTTTTCGGCAAATATGCATATAACAAAAATTATTTATTTTGTTATTTAAAGTAACTTCTCTTATATACACTTTCGTCGTATACGGAAGTATAAATGAGTTGTACACTAAACATTATAGCGGATGTAAATAAAACCCGGTATGCGTATTAGCACTAACGCCTTCATTATAACAAGCCATACCAACATTTCTAGGGACGGGCAGGAGTGGGGGTTGTAAGGAGGCCTGAAATTAAAAATAGCGATATTTCGTTTCCTATTGGTTTTTTCCGAAAATATTCATATACCAAAATTGTTTACTTTGTTATTTAGAGTAACTTTTGTTATATTCACTTTTGTTTTATAACGAAGTAAAAACGAGGTATTCACCCAAAACTAAAGCGCGAGCCAACTATTTTATTGGGCACTAACGGTTGAACCGAATTTAACAAAACTCGGTATGTGAATTAGCATTAATTCTTCAAAGATTATAAGCCATATTAAAATTTTTAGGATCAAACAGGAGTGGGGGTTATAAGGAAGGCATGAAATTAAAAATAGCGATACTTCGTTTCGCATTGATTTTTCGGTAAATATGCACAAAACAAAAGTTGTTTAGCTTGTTATTTAGAGTAACTTTTGTTATGTACACTTTTGTCGTATACATAAGTATAAACGAGATATACGTTAAAACCTATAGCGGAAGTCAACAATTTTATTGGGCGCCAAAAACAACCGAATTAAACAAAACTCGGTATAGGAATTAGCATCCTCTCCTCCATCAAAATAAACTATGTTAACATTTCTGTGGATGACACGGGGGGAGGGGGGTTATCCGGGAAGCCTGTTATCTCATGCACATTACAGAAGGTTTTTATTTGTTATTTAGAATAACTTTTGATGTATCCACTTTTGTCGTTTAACAAAGTATAAACGAGGTATTCGCTAAAACTATAGCGGGGGTAACCAATTGTATTAGTACTAATTAATGTTTATTTGTTATAAGCGTAATAATGTTGTTTTTCGACTTATATGGTAGTTCTATGTATAATTCGTATTAGTGAGGTTATAAATCTCAAGCGGAAGGGGAAGTCGCACGGAGGCCCGCCCACACAGTTAATTGCATTAACTTATTTCCTGTTAAATGCTGGCACTATTGGAATTTCTTTCTACTTATAACCGACTATTTCTAAACTATGTGTGCTCGGAGTGGGTTTGACAGAAAATATGTGCATTATAGATACTATTTCATTATAATAAATGCTATCCATGATCATGATTTGAATTATTCACGGTGTGTCAAACAGTAGAGAGGGATTGATTGGGAACTCATTTTCATTTACTCTTTTTAATTAAATTTTCTATTCTATAAGTCCCCACAGTTACCCTTATGGAAAAATAATACGCCCAGACGGGAAGTATAATTGTACACATTGAAGCCTTGCTATAAAAATACCCTCAATATTCAGCCTCTAATGATTTCCCGAGCGAAGCCGGGTACCTTAGCTAATACACATATAAAATGCATAGGTATAACATAAAGTTCCTTAATTTAAAGTTAGATTGGTTTGAATTTCTCGGCTGTAGACTTGGGTTTGTGCTGAGCATTTGGGATGTGGGGCTGAAGCATGGAGGAGTAGTCAGCCAACATTGCTCTACTCCATCGACTCTGATAGCGGGACTCCATCACCGAGATGTCCTCATGGAAACGTTCGCCATGTCCATCACTGACAGAACCTAGCTTCTCGGGGAACAAGTCGAGATGCGAGTCGAGGAGATGAATCTTGAGGGACATGTTGCAGCCCATCAAGCTGCACGCACTAATGCACTTCTGCACAATATTTACATAGTCAGGAGATTTATAATTTCCAAGGAAATTGGCTAAAACAGACTTGAATGGCAACCGTGCATCTTTTTCAGTATTGCTGAGTATGTCTTCGAAGTGACTGTCTGCAATGATCTTCCTTATTTGTGGACCTACGAACACACCTTCTATCACCTACCCACAACTCAACTCTGGAAACGTGTTGGATAGGTACCGAAAAGCATCTGATTTGTTGTCTAGTGCATTCACGAAGTTCTTCATGAGTCCCAGCTTTATATGAAGTGGGGGCATAATAACTTTTCCATGCTCTGCCAATGGCATACGAAGGATGTTTTTACTACTATCTCTGATGCTTGTCACATGTCATACAAAAGCCCATGATTAACAAAGTAAAGTGACGCCGCTCCTACCTTCCTAGCTCAATTAGAACAGGACCTACAGCGATTTAAAGAAAGCCCGTATGGCGTTATTGGGAAATTTCGGCGTTGCATTAAAAAAAAAAAAACCCTGAAATGATTGAGAAAAACAGTTTTAGATTTGTAATCAGCATGAAAACCCGCATTAGAAGAAGTAAACATCATGCCAGATATCTATGACTAGTTTATCAGTGTAATTGGTACCACCATGGGCAGTAAGCTTCTAGATGCAAGCAAAAATGAAGCCTTAATAACCTGTAAAATTGTAACTTATGAGTAATTCAGATAAAAAAATTAAAATTACTTACCGATTTGTTTCATTTATTTGCTGCTGTAGTGCTTTCCTCAGGTGAATGTTCTCACGGTGCAGCGCCTGGTAACTGTGTTCTAGATCGGTCCTCTTTAATGTTGACAACAATTCTAGGCTCACAACTAACGAACAAAGACACAGGTTAAAATAGTTATAATTTGCTATAATACATATACTAATATAACGTCTAGTCTAAGAGATATCATTAATAAATAAAAGTCCGACACGCAGGAGCTGCGGTCACTAAGCAGATTTCCCATACGAAGGTTTACAATAGATACATCTACATATTAGTAACACCACTGTGAATATTGAGTGAATAAATACAAAGGGTAATGAGAAATCTCTCAGTCAATTTACAATTTAATAATCTCTTTAACGGAAAGCGTCTGAATTGTAAACAAACAAGTCAGCCAACCTCGCAGAGCTGAATAGATAGATAGAAATATTCTAGACCGAAAAGAAAAACAATTAATGAAATATATCTGAATGTAAAATATTAATTTTATTCAAACATTCTACTATAGTTAGTGCTCTACTTTATAATGAATCGGAATAATTTTTATCTTAATCACTCAAATTATAGTAATCCAAGAACAAAAGAAGGGGTGGGGAGATCAACGGAATGTATTTGCATGTATCTCCGTTAATAATCAAGATATTGAAAAATCGTACATATTAACAACATTAAATTAGCCATGAGATAGTTCTATACAATTTTTCGATGCAACGCATAATAACAGAAATATTACGAATTTTCGAAATTCCTTCCCTTTAAGAGGGGGGGGGGGCTCTCTCACTTGTCGGATTTCAGAAATTAACGTACTTAATCTTTCATTTTACACAAAAAAATTAAATATCGAGATTGGTAACTATTAAACGAAAATTGCGACCGCTAAAGCGGTAACAGACATATATATACTAGCTAAGGTACCCGGCTTCGCTCGGGAATCATTAGTGTCTTAACGTTGATGGTATCTTTTATTTGGTAAAGCTACAATGTGTACAACTTCACTTCCTGTCTGGGCAAATAGCTTTCCCATATGGGTCAGGTAGGTGACTTATAGAATAGAAATTTTAGTTTTGAAGAATTAATGAAAATTTGCCCCTAATCAATCCTTATCCACTGTTCGATACACCATGAATAATTCAGTTCATAATCATGGATCGTATTTAATATAATTAAATTCAAGTAAATTAAATGTACATATTTCCTGTCAAAAACCAATCCGAGCAGAGCATTGTATGCGAGTTGAAAAAAAATACATTTCACAGGAAATTAGTTAATACAATTAACTGTGTCAGCCTCCCATCAACTTCCGCCCCCTTTGAGTTTTATCAACATTACATTACTTAAATACCTATATTTCATATTGGAAAGAATTGTTGAGCATATCAATATTTCTAAGCAAATTACTTGCTTTATACATTATTATACGAAAACATGTATAAAACAAAAGTTACTCTAAATAACAAAGTAAATAACTTTTGTTATGTGAACGTTTACCGAAAAACCAATAGAAAATTAAGATATCGCCTATTCTTATTTCAGGCTCCCTCATAACCTCCACTCCCGTTTGAATCTAAAAATTTTAATATAGCTTATAATCATGGAAGAATTAATGCTAATTCATATACCGAGTTTTGTTAAGCTCGGTTCAATCGTTAGTACCCAATGAAATTATTTGCTCCCGCTTTAGTTTTTAGTGTGTATCTTGTCTATACTTTTTTATACGACAAATGTGTATATAACAAAAGTAAGAAAATAAACATCTTTTCTCATGTACATATTTGCTGAAAAACCTACAGGAAACGAAATATCCCTATTTTTAATTTCAGTCCTCCCTTACAAACCCCACTCCTGCCCGTCCCTAAAAATGTTGGTATGGCTTGTTATAATGAAGGCGTAAATTCTAATACAAGTACCGAGTTTTATTTAGTTCGGTTGAGTCTTTTGTGCCAAATAAAATTGTTGACTCTTGCTATAATTTTTATTACGCATTTATACTTGAAAAATCAATAGGAAACGAAATATCGCTATTTTTGATTTCATGCCTGCCTTATAACCCCCACTACTGTTCGTCTCAGAGAATATTAATATAGACTAAAGTCTAAATTGGGTTAGTAGTAATATACATAACAACTTTCATAAAATTCGGTTCAGCCGTTTATGGGTGAAAAGGTAATGCCTCCTGTTCGTACTTAAGAAATTTTAATAGCTTATGATCAGGAAGGGTTAATACTAGATAGTGTTAAATCAGGGAAGTGTTAGTACCCGGTTTCGCTCGGGAAATCATTTGAGGCTGAATGATGATAGTATTTTAGCACATTTCCCTTAGAGGAAATCAGCTATTGAGGTTGTACTCATGGTGTTTTTTGGCAAGGCTTTAATTTGCACAATATTTTTACATTTCCCAGTCTCAGTGTTTAGGGTTTATTACTGAACACCCGGGCTCTTTTCTGGGGATATGTTAATATTAAAAGTATTTGTTATGTACTTAATGCTTCACAATCCACTATATTTTTATATTACCCGTTTCCTGAGCATGTAGCTTTTTTTTTATAAAACAATCATAGAATATCGTATTTACCATATAATTCATAATCATAGAATGTATTCTGTACTCTGAAGCATGTATGAATAAAAGTTCATTTCCCCAAAAGCGGTCCAAATCAGAATGATGGCAGCTGTTTTATGTACGTAATATCCACTATTTAAATAACTCTTTTGTGTCTGGAAAGTACACTGTATATTTATAATGGTACAAAGTATGTTCAGTAAAGTATAACATTAACGGAGCAGAGTTAATGAGTTCCAGAAATAACAGGCTACACCTCTCCAGCGTTTATCCTTTTAAATTATATATTTATGAGACTTAAACAAATTCACATTTCTGAGAATAACTCTTCATTACTAAAATTATAAGCATCAAATCACATGTAAACATAAGCCAATGTGAGGTCGGGAGGGGGGTGCCATTCGGCAGGTGCGCAGATCGTAACTTTATTGCAACTTTGGTGCATGACGTAATGAAATTCCACTTTTAGCTTTGTTTACATCGTGAGCATCACTGTCTTTTTGTGAATTGTTTTATTTTTTAGTGTTATAACTTATTTAGTTCAAGCTGAGTGATTGTCCTGTAGCAACATGTTCCAACAATCCTAGGAAATGAGGCAAGTCTTTATCTTTTCACTGCTTCCCGAAAAACCCAGATTAAGAAACAGTGGGCAGTCCTGTGCAGTCAGGAGATTTGAACTTTAATCCTGATATTTCACGGGTTTGTTCAGAACAATTCAGTGACAGTGATTATGAAAGGAATTTACAAGCAGAATTGTTAGGCTATGTTCCTAATAGATTGATATTAAAAGAAGAAGCTCTGCCCCATCTGAATTTACCAGTGTCGTCCTTAAGTAAACAAACATCTACTTCTGACTCGAAAAGTGAAACACTTAGACAATGTAGGAGTGAAAATATGTAAACGTGCCCTCTGTCACATTAATGTTCCCAAAACGAAGAAAAGTGATTTTTCAGCTAATACAGAAGAAGACTACATGCCATGACAGTTTTTAAAAAGGTAAGATTTAAAATGTAAGAAAAAGAATTATTGTCTTGTAGTGTATCCTATAGAGCACTATAGGAATTTATTTACCATGGTCCATTAGTAATGATGTTACATGTTTCTTTCACAGTTATTTATTCTATGGTACAGTGCGGTTTAAATTCATACACTCCAAATATATCAGCAACAACTGTTTTGGACAAGACAGACTACATGCCAATGACAGCTTTTAAAAAGGTAAGATTTAAAATATAAGAAAAAGAAATATTTTCTTGTAGTGTATCCTATAGAGCACTATAGGAGTTTATTTCCCATGGTCCATTAGTAATGATGTTACATGTTTCTTTCACAGTTATTTATTCTATGGGACTTCAATGCATATTCTCCAACATCAATGCCATTCTCTTCACAAGGATCCAACTGGAACCGAGGCATCCCTGCGACTCGAAATATAAGCATCTTTTTAGGACAAGAAGGATTACATGCCAGAGACAACTTTTATAAAGATAAGTATTTAAATCTAAGTAACAAAATTATTTTCATATAGTGTTTCCTTTAGTGATGTATAGGAATTTATTTCCCATGGTCCATTAGTAATGATATTACATGTTTCTTTCACAGTTATTTATTCTATGGGACTTCAATGGATAGGCTCCATCAGTGTCCATTCTCTTCTCAAGGATCTAACTGGAACCGAGGGAACCCTGCGACTCGAATTATATGCATCTTTTTAGGACAAGAAGGATTACATGCCAATGATAGCCTTTAAAAATCTTGTACCTAGTTGATGTTTAAAATAATTTACTAACTTATATTCTAGTAACTGGTATATTAATTTATTGCTTGGTTAGTTCAATGTTATTAAGTTTAATTTCTTTGTCTAATATTAGGCATTACTGTTTTCATGTTTTGAATATTTCATCTTATTGTAGTAAAGTTTTTCTTTGTATTGTGTTGATTATGTAGAAAGATTACGAAATATAAAGGAACATATCTCAATTTTAAGGAACTATTGTGTATTTATTTTTAATGGAATCTAATGTGTACATGGTTTATTTCAAGTAAAATATATTCAACTAAAGTAATTTGTATCATTTACTGGCCTATACCATTTTATTAATTTTGTATTCACCAAATTAATCAGAAAATAGCTTATATTGATCGTATTTAAGCTGGTCGGCCCCGGGGTTTGGATCTGAGAAACGTAGCAGACCTTGCTGTATTCTGTTTGGCTATTCGTCAAATGGCGCTACCTTATCTTATACGTACCTTGGTCGGGAGGGCTGGGGCAAAACTGATTATAACATATTTGTGCATTCCCGCCATAATACGTCTAAAAATCCAAGAGTTTTACAAGTACACTTAGAGTAATGGAGTAATCTTAATCATCGGGAAAAGCTAAATGCGTTAACAACTAATTGTAATGTAAGATTAGCAGGTTGAAGAGAGAAAGGATGTCTCCCACCTCCTATCCCTACATTCAGTGCTACAAATCAAACTCCCATTTATTTAAGATCTCAGTTCTGTTTACATTAAATTATCTTAACAATTCTGATTACATTATTTTCACAATACAAAATGCTTTGTTCAATTAATTTTCCTGTTTTAATTAAGTTAAGATTAAATACATTTAAGGTAAAACTGCCATTCCTGATTAATTAATCTTTGGGGAGTGGAGGGGGGGGGGGCACGGCAATATACGCTGATGCTTTGTTCGACCTTTTAAGGGCTTAAAACATTAATATGGATTTGAAAAGTTCAACGAAAGTGTCAATCTATCGAAGTTCCAAGCTTAATAAATTCACACATGACATAACAAAATAACCATAACCAAAACCAACCATAACCAATCCAAAATCACCAAATAACCATTTGATAACGAAATTTCTGTGTAAGTTACTTGCTTTATAAATTGTTATAAGACAAACATTTTTTGAAACCAAAGCTACTTTAAATATCAAAATAAGTATTGTTATGTGCACATTGGTCAAAAAACCACCAGGAAACAAATTATGTTGATTTTTCATTTGATACTTCCCTTACAACCCCCACTCCTGCTCATTCCTAAAAATTGTAATATACCCTATAATCAATAAAGCGTTAATACTAACTCAAATACGGAGCTTAGTTGATTTCGGTTTAGTCTTTCTTATCCTTTAAAATTGTTGACACCTTCTACAGTGGTTCGTGTATTTCTTGTTTATATTTCAGTATACAACAAAAGTGTACATAACAAAATTCACTCTAAGTAACAAAGTATACAACAGGACAAAAGAAAGGATCTTTAGGTCTCAACCAGCATTATGTATTCTCTTTATTTTAGAATCGCAGACGTTTCGCCCTCCTGGGCATTAAGAATGCTTATAAAATTATTCTACTCAGTCACTTTTATACTCACTAAAGAGTCCACACAATAAAAATATATCCCCTACCTCTTGGTAAGGCTAAATTAAATTATGGGAGATTTTTATTAAGTGGACTCTTTAGTGAGTATAAAAGTGACTGAGAAGAATAATTTTATAAGCATTGTTAATGCCCAGGAGGGCGAAACAGAAGGAAGGAATAAATATAGCTGTTTGAGACCTAAAGATCCTTTCTTTTGTCCTGAAATACTTTAATTGGTCTCAGTAAGGATTAGATACAAAAATATACAACTTTTACCATGTGCATATTTGCTGAAAACCCAAGAGGAATAGAAATTTCGCTCTTTTAGTAGATTTTCCTTAAGGGAAATCAGCTATTGAGGTTGTACTCATGGCGGAATTTTCGAAATTTTTCTTCAAATGTCCATCGATCCTACCTAGAGGATGACGAAAATGAGGTCCGTTCAAAATGTATATATATATATATATATATATATATATATATATATATTTGTCTAATACCGCTCTAGCGGTCACAATTTTTGTTTAATCGTTACCAAACTCGATATTTAGTCGTTATGTAAAAAGAAAGATCAAGTTCGTTAACGGCTGAAATCGGACCCGTGGGATGGGGGGGGGGTTAGAGGGGAGGATTTTCGAAAATTCGAAATATCTACGTTACTATACGTCGGATCGAAAAATTGTACAGAATCAATTTTATTGAAAAATTAAATTTACTATAAATATTGTTATATACATTTATTCTCTATCTTGAATATTAACCGAGATATTTGCATTTTTATTAAATCTGGGCGGCTAACGGACGAGAGTGACTTTCCCGCCAAATGCTAGTTCGGCCGTTTCCTTGACTGCTCGGCTCTCGTTAAATTTCTCTATTGTAAAACTTCACGTGGGAATTCTGCTTAGTTTACCCAGCCCCTGCGTGACGGACTCCCTTACAGCCCCCACTCCTGCTCGTCGGAGATATACTCTAAAAACTAAAGAGATATACTCTAAAAACTATAGCGGGAGTCAACAATTATATAGGACACTAGCTAAGGTACCCGGCTTCGATCGGGAATCATTAGTCTTAATGTTGATGGTAGTTTTTTTTTGGCAAGGCTACAATGTGTACAACTACACTTCCCGTCTGGGCTAATGGTTTTCCAGTAATGGTCAGGTAGGGGACTTTGAAGAATTAATGAAAATTTGTCCCTAATCAATCCTTATCCACTGTTCGATACACCATGAATAATTCAGTTCATAATCATGGATCGTATTTAATATAATTAAATTCGTCTATAGTGTACAAATTTCCTGTCAAAAACCAATCCGAGCATAACATTATACGCACAATAGTAAGTGGGAGTAGGAAAAAAATACAACATTACACCGGAAATTAGTTAATACAATTAACTGTGTTATCCTACAGAAAACTTCCGCTCCCGCTTGAGTGTTATCAATATTGCTTTACTTAAATACCTATAGTTCATATAGGAATGAATTGTTAAGCATATCAGTATTTCTACGAAAATTACTTGCTTCATATATTGTTACCGAAAAAAATGAATAAAACAAAAGTTACTCTAAATAACAAAGAAAACAACTTTTGTTATGTGCACGTTTGCCTTAAAACAAATAAAAAATGAAATATCATGACTTTATTTCAGGCCTCCCTTATAACCCCCACTCCCGTTCGAACCTGAACATTTTAATATAGCTTATAATCATGGCAGAATTAATGCTAATTCACATACAGAGTTTTGTTAAATTCGCTTCAATCGTTGGTGCCCAATACAATTGTTGGCTCCCGCTTTAGTTTTTAATGTATATCTCGTTTATACTTTGTTATATCTCATGAGCAAATTTGACGAAAAACCAATAGGAAACGAAATATCGCTATTTTTAATTCCAGTCCTCCCTTACAACCCCCAATCCTACTTGTCCCTAGAAATGTTGGTAGAGCTTATTATCATCGAGGAGTTAGTGCTAATTAACATACCAAGATTCGTTTAATTCGGTTGAGTCATTTGTGCCAAACAAAATTGTTAACTCCCCCTATAGTTTTTAGCATATAACACATTTATAATTCGGTATACGAAGAAAATGTATATGACAAATGTTACTCTAAATGACAAAATAAACAACTTTTGTTGTGTGCATTTTGCCGAATAAGCCATAGGAAACGAAATATAACTATTTTTAATTTCAGGCCTCCCTTATAACCCCCACTCCTGTTCGTTTCAGAGATTATTAATATAGCCTAAAGTCTGAGTTGGAAAAGTAGTAATATGCATATCTAGTTTCAAAAAATTTGGTTCAGCTGTTTATGCGTGAAAAGGTAACAAACAAACAACAAAGAACAAAACTCGGTATGTGAATTAACATTAGTTCTTAAACGATTATAAGCTATATTAATTTTTTTAGGTTCAAAAAGGGGGGGGGGGTATAAAAGACGCCTGAAATAAAAAATTCGCGATGTTACATTTTCTGTTCGGTTTCAGTCACTGTTGGTCTTTGTACCGTATCAAGGGAAAGGAAGTTTAATTCAAACATAGTTTGGCGGACAGAATACGAGTACTTTCTATGATAATGAATTATATATAAAAAAAAAAAACTACATGCACAGGAGACGGGAAATATAAAAATATTGTGGACAGTGAAGCCTGATATAACAAATAATTTTATTATTAGCAAATCCACAGCAACGACGGGTATACATCGGAAAATGTTAAAATATTGTGGAAAGTAAAGGCTTGCCAAAAAAAAATACCATCATAATTAAACCAAATGAATTCCCCAGCGAAGCCGGGTACCTTAGCTAGTGTATATCTACCAGTATATATATATATATATATATATATATATATATATATATATATATATATATATCTATATATATATATATATATATATATATATATATATATATATATATATATATATATATATACACAATTGTAACCTTTGTCTGTACATTGATTTTTTTCGCGAAATTTCACGATAACTTTTCGTTTCACGTGTCATAGACACCATAACTGCATTTTGTTTCTTTCGTGTTTGTTTGTTTGTTTATTTGTTTGTTTGTTTGTTTGTTTGTTACCTTTTCCCGCATAAACGGCTGAACCGAATTTTATGAAACTTGGTATGTATATTACTACTAACCCAACTTAGACTTTAGGCTATATTAATATCCTCTGAGACGAACAGGAGGGGGGGTTATAAGGAAAGCCTGAAATTAAAAATAGCGATATTTCGTTTCCTATTGGTTTTTCTTCAGATGTGCACATAACAAAAGTTGGTTATTTTGTTATTTAGAGTAACTTTTGTTATATACACTTTTTTTGTATACCGAATTATAAATGAGTTAACGCTAAAAACTATAACGGGATTCAACAATTTTATTTGGTACCAAAGACTCAACTGATCTAAACAAAACTCCGTATGTGAATGAGCACTAACTCCTCCATGATAATCAGTGGTACCAACATTTCTAGGGACGGGCAGGAGTGGGGGTTGTAATGGAGGTCTGAAATTAAAAATAGCGGTAATTTGTTTTTTACTAGTTTTTCTTCAAATTTGCACATGACAAAAATTGTTTATTTTGTTATTTAAAGTAACTTTTGTTATGTTCACTTTTTTTTTATAAAAAAGTGTAAACGAGATATACGCTAAAAAGCAAAGCGGGTGACGACAGTTTAATTGGGCTCTTACAATTTACCGGAACTTAACAATACTAGGTATGTAAGTTCGCACTAGCTCCTCCGTGATAAAAAGCGGTACCAACATTTCTAGGGACGAGCAGGAGTGGGGGTTATGAGGGAGGCCTGAAATTCCACAATCCAAACCACAGGAATGACGGGAATACACCGGGAAATGTTAAAATATTGATGAAATTAAAGGCTTGCCAAAAAAAAATGCCTTCATCATTAAACCTCAAATGAATTCCCGAGCGATGCCGGGTACCTTAGCTAGTATATATATATATATATTAGAACTAGTGACATAATATTAATCTACTATATACAATAAAGCAATACTTTTTTTTTTATTAAATGTTTTCAGGTACTAAACTTCTAAAATTCTTTATAATTTAATCTGATTAGTACTATTCAACATATAAGTATTTACTTTTGTTTATTTGTTTGCTGTGTCGCGTTAATTGACTTCGTTGGGCATTTCTAAATTATAGTGTTTAATTTTCAAGATAATGGTATAAACTATGTCGTTGCCTAGTTGCATACTGCTGACAGGAATGAGTAAATCATGTTCAATTTATGAATGTCCTCAATGTGAAGGATATTTTCCAGTGACATTAAGTCATCACTTGTGGCTATAAACTTCTTCAAGTATTGCTCTCTATAATAGCTGTATTCCGAGCATTGCAGTAATAAATGTTTTAATCCGTCTGATATAAATTCCTGGCAGCATTCACAACTTTTCCGGATTTAATTACTTTCATTTTTTTTTATTGTGATACAGCTTCAAGTAGTCGTTATTTGAAACTCAAAGTTGACTGACTAATCTTACTTTCTTCATATTCACTATGAATTTAAGATAATCTTCGGGTTGGGGGCTGGCATAATGGACACTTCTATAAAATGGATTGTATGATGTACTATATACTCTATTGATGTCGGTGGATAATATGTGACTTGTTGCTTGTTCCAAAATTTTGTTTTTATTTACTAGGAAATTTGTTTCACACGAGATATCGGTAGAATACTCTTGCACATTATTTAAATTTGTTATTGCTTTTACTTGTGAGACCCAATTATAGTTTGTATCATGATTACTGGCATCCAGTGCTATTAATCTATTGAAACACTTTCTTGCTATTCTATTTTCGGAAATTGACAATATTTTTATACACCTGGATTTTTCAAGGATTTTTTTCAACACCTGAACTGTTATGTGGCTCCGCCCAGTTTCCAGTCTAACCATATAGTTTGATGTGCATTTCGGCCAAAAATACAAAGATTTGAAAAATGCAAGGTTGGCCGATTCCAGTTGGTCCAAGTAATTTATGCTCCAGATTTCAGAGACATACAGAAGAGTTGATGACATGATTGCTTCAAAAAGTGTAATCTTCGTTTCCCATGTGTCGCTCTTCCCTTTTCGAAGTATTTCTTTTACACGTGAGCAGGCGACTGATGCTATTTGTACAAAATGCTCCGTTGCATTTAGAAACTTTCCGGAGGATGAGAATGGAACTCCGAGATATATATAAGAGTTGACGTATTCCAGTTTTTTATCATGCCACAACAGGGGTTTTAACTTTTTTTTTCTTGGGGACTTACGAAAAACTACTATTTTGAATTTTTGAGGGCTCAAGGATAGTGCCTTTATGGCGTAATATTTTAAGGTTTCTCTGCGCACTGTGCCACGAGCTATTTAAAATTACAATATCATCAGCAAATAACACCATGATGACTTCAGTAGCAGCATTTATTGGGATCCCTGTTGCTACATTCTTTTCGAAAAATGTTATTATGTCAGATAAAAAAAGTATAAATAGTAATGGGCTAAGGTTTTCACTTTGTAACAAACCAGATGTAATATTTATATCGTCAGATAGTTGATTCCCAATTTTAATTTGAATTACTGCATAATAATACAGCTGTTTTATTATTCTTATAACCTTGGGACTTATTCCAATTTCTGATAGCTTTACCAAGAGCACTTTGTGATTAACGGAATCGAAGGCCTTTTTGAAGTCTACATATATGGCATAGAAATAACTTCCTTTTTTTTTTTTCTAAGATTAATAGAAATAAGTGAGGAAAGTGAAAAGATATGTTCAGCGCAACCTCTTCCTCCACGAAATCCCGCTTGTTCTTCTGAGATAACATTTTCTGCTTCAGTCCAACTGTGGATACTATTTGATAAAATTCCGGTAAAGAGTTTGTTAATATTATTTATTAGAGATATCCCTCTGTAATTCTCATAGTCAGATTTATCTTCTTTCTTGTACAGTAGGTGCAAAATTGACCACAGATTTGGTAGCTTTTCAGCTTCAAATATATTGTTGAACATGTTTAGAAGGTAATGCTCCCATTCTGGTGTTAAATTTTTAAAGATTTCACATATTATTTGGTCTATTCCGGGTGCCTTTTTATTTTTGCTTTTTTTTATGCAGTATTGAAGTTCTTCTAAGGAAATCGAAGAATCAAAAAATGGATAGGTTACTGAAAAGTAGTAGTCGTCAAAAATGAAATTGCTGCCATACAAATTGTTATAACACTTGCACCATTTGTCTATATTAATTTCATTTGAGTTACGCGATTTTGGCTTGAGTCATTTAATGATTTTCCAAAATTCAGTACAACATTCGAGAGATTCTGTTATAACAGCAACAAAAGTTTCATAGAGGCAATTTGAATTTTCAGAATTGAAGTATATTCTTTCCGAAGCAGATAGGTGATGGACAAATTCGGAAATGCTTTCCTCTTTCCATTTAATCAGCTTGTCAGGGCTGTTAATTACAGATTGGTTTCTCCCCATTTTTTCTAGAATTGTTACTTGGAAAGTGAATTTGCAAGCAACCTGTAAACTCAGGACTAATATTTTCATATCTAGAAATAACGCAAGACAATTATCATTTATCCATGTGAGATCTACTGTTGATTTACCATTACTTGAAATGTGAGTAATTTTACCAGGCCTATCAGAGACTGATCGTCCATTACAAAGAATGAATCCCAAAGACTACATGGCATCGACTACAATTCTACCTCTTCGATTTATTTTTTTGTGGGTAACTATTCTGCTGTCGTGGAGACTTGAAAACTCAAGTATGTTAGGGTCCAACTTGTTCAAATTACCTTCGTGACTATTATAATCTCCAAAAAGAACAATACTGCTGTTGGGATAATTTAATAAAATATTTCACAAACTATAATTAAGAACGTCCAAACATTCGTCAATATCACAACTTGGACATTTTTATTAAGTGTGTGTGGACAACGGACGAGATGGGCTATTGTCTTAAGATTCCGGATTAGTTCAGCCGTTTCCGTAACTGTTCGGCTCTCGTGTAAGCTTCTTCTAACCGTTCTTGTCGTGTAAGTTTGTTCTTTGTGAGATATATGCAAAAACGTTCTGTTCATCCCCCCCCCTCCTTTCTTTAGATCTTGGACTACTAAAATTTGAGTTATTAAAATATTAATTATTCTGATTCATTATAAATTGCAGTACTAGATATAGTAAATAGTTTGCAATAAAGTTAATGTGTTATATTCAGATATATATCAGTAATTGTTTTTCTTTCCGGTGAAGAATATGTCTATCTATCTGTTCAGCTCTGAGTGGCTGGCAGACGTATTTGTTTACAATTCAGAAGCAGTTTCCCTTGGGAGCTTATTAAAATTAACTAAAAGATTTGTCATTACCGTTTGCATTTACACACGGTGGTGTTAAGTGTTACTAGTATGCAGATTTCTTTATTGTAAAACTTCAAGTGGGAAATCTGCTTAGTTTAAGCAGCCCCTGGTGTTATACCTTAAGGGAAATCAGCTATTGAGTTCGTTCTCATTCCGAAAATTTCTTCAAATGTCCACCCAGAAGATGATGAAAATGAGGTCCGTTCAAAATGTATATACATATATATAAGATCGTAACCTCTGTCTGTACATTGATTTTTTCCTCGAAATTTCACGATAACTTTTCGTTTCACATGTCATAGACACCATAACTGCATTTTGTTTCTTTCGTGTATGTTTGTTTGTTTATTTGTTTGTTACCTTTTCACGCATAAACGGCTGAACCAAATTTGATGAAACTTGATATGCATATTACTACTAACCCAAGTTAGACTTTAGGCTATATTAATATTCTCTAAGACGAACAGGAGTGGGGGTTATAAGGGAGACCTGAAATTAAAAATAGCGATATTTCGTTTCCTATTGGGTTTTCGGCAAATATGCACATAACAAAAGTTTTTTATTTTAATATTTAGAGTAACTTTTGTATATATACTTTCGTCATATACGAAGTATAAATGAGTTAAGCGCTAAAAACTATAACGGGAATCAACAATTTTATTTTGTACCAAAGACTCAACCGAACTAAACAAAACTCGGTATGTGTATTAGCAGTAAAGCCTCCATGATAATGAGCTGTACCAACATTTCTAGGGACGGGCAGGAGTGCGGGTCGTAAGGGAGGCCTGAAATTAAAAACGATATTTCGTTTCCTATTGGTTTTTGGCAGATGCACATGACAAAAGTTGTTTATTCTGTTATTTAGAGTAATTTTTTTTATATTAACTTTTGTATTATAAGAAAGTATAAACGAAATATACATTAAAAACTAAAGCCAACTATTTCATTCGGCACTAACGGTTGAACCGAACTTAATAAAACTCGGTATGCGAATTAGCATTAATTCTTCCAAAATTATAAGCTATATTAAAATTTGTCTGTTCAAACGGGAGTGGGGGTTATAAGGGAGGACTGAAATAAAAATTCGCGATATTTCTTTTTCTATTTGTTTGTCGGCAATCGTGCACATAACAAAAGTTGTTTACCTTTATATTGAGACTAACATTTGTTGCTTTCACTTTTGTCGAAAAATGAAGTTTTTTTTTTTTTATTTAAATATTTATTCTTTTATTTGCAACAACATTTAAAAATATTACAAGCAAATAGTGTGAATCATATAACAATTGTCTTGATTATTCACTTGAGGTGGGAAATTGTCCATTGACAATACCCACATTGGAGGGAACATTGGCTTGTACTACTTGGGGTTATTCTGGGCACTACACAAGGAGATCTCTTGGCCACTTACGCTTCAGTCGTCGTCTTGGGTTTTCTGGAATATGGGTAGATGAAAGTGATTTAACTAGAGGATTAGGATGTGCGGGAAGGAGAGAGTGGAATTTCTGATATCGGGATTTTGCGAGGGCATGGACAAAAGGAATGTTGAGGTCGTTATGGAGAGTTAAGTTGGATACGTAAAATGGGGAATCTGTAATTTTGCGGAGTATTCTGGATTGGAGGGTTTGGATTTTGTAGGAATTTGAAGGTTTAGTGGAACCCCAAAGTTCAAGTCCGTATGTCCATACTGGTCTAAGTACTGTTGTATAAATCAGTCGTTTGTTGTGTAGTGATAGTTTAGATCTGTTGTCAAGTAGTCTTAGTAGAAGTCTGTACCGTCTATTCACTTCTTGTCTTTTTAATGTGATGTGAGGTTTCCAAGTTAGTCGTTTGTCTAATGTGAGTCCTAGGTACCTAATTTGTGATTTTTGGGGAATTAGTGCGCTATTAAGTGTAACTGGAGGGCAAATGGAACGTCGGAGGGTAAATGTTACATGGCTTGATTTGCTGCTGTTGACCTTGATCCTCCATTTAGTCAGCCAGGATTCTAGCAGATCTAGGTGCTCTTGCAAAGATGCGGAAGCTATATTTGGATCTGAGTTGGAAGTTAAGATTGCAGTGTCATCTGCATACGTGAGAAGGGAAGTTTCGGGATGTGATGGGATGTCAGCAGTATAGGCAAGGAATAGGAAAGGACTTAGGATACCCCCCTGTGGTACACCTGCCAGCTGGGGGAATAAGGATGAGACTGAGGAACCAAATGAAACTTGGAAATGTCTGTCGGAGAGATATGATTTGAGGATGAGGTAGTATGTGAAAGGGAGTGTAGTTTTTAGCTTGGACAATAAACCTTGGTGCCACACCTTATCAAAAGCTTGTGCTATGTCAAGGAAGACTCCACTGCAGTACTTCTTGTTTTCGAATGAGGAGGCGATAAAATCTACTATTCTGTGGCATTGCTGGACTGTGGAGTGGGAATGGCGGAAAACCAAATTGATGGGGAGGAAGTAAGGGGTCGAGGAGGGGATACAGGCGTTTAAGGATGAGTTTTTCAAGGATTTTTCCCATTATGGGAAGAAGAGCGATGGGACGATAAGAAGAAGGGAGTTGTGTCGGTTTTTTAGGTTTAGGGATCATATGGATGACGGAGAATTTCCAGAGTAGAGGGAAATGGGTTGTTCTGAGGACAGCATTATAGATGTAAGTGAGAAAAAGGACAGCTTTTTTCGGGAGGTTGTTGAGGATGCGAGAGGTAATTAGGTCATAACCTGGTGCCTTGTTGGGAGGGAGTTTTTTAATGATATTAATAACATCAGAGGGATTGAATGCAGGAGGAGGAATCGATAAGGGAAGAGGTATGTCCAGTTGATTGGCGACAGAGGAAGAATGGCGAGGGTCTTGGATATCATCGTGAGGAGTAAACACCTTGGCCAAGTGCCGACCAAACGTTGTAGCTACATCGTAATCAGACTTGGCCCAGGTGCCGTCCTCACGACGTATGGGAAGACGGGGGGATTTATAGGAGAGAAGGCGTTTGGTGGCTGTCCATAAGGAGTTGTCTGAAGTGTTAAGGTTCTTGGTGTATGAATTAAAACAATCATTGTAGTAGTGTGTTAATTCTGTTTTGAGTTTTCTGGTTAGTTGGTTCAGCTTTGTCTTGTCAGAAGGATACCTGGTGTTTTGCCATATTCGTCGTGCTCGTCTTTTTTCTTGGAGTAGAGTTCGTAAATGGGGTGGAAGGTATGTCTCTTTTGGTATTGCGTTTGTCCGTGGTTTTATTTGAGTCGAGTAGTGAAGGGATTTTTGAATTGTTACTGTTATATGTTGTACTGCATCGTCTATCTCTGTTTCCGTTTTTAAAGAAATGTTTAAGTCAAGATTCTTGTCAATGTACATTTGAAAGGATTCCCAATCAACTGGTCCAGGTGTGAGGGACGGTTTGTCGGGAAATCGGAATAACTGGGAATTTGAGTTGAACAGAAGAAGGACAGGACTATGATCGGATGAAAGGTCATCAAGTGTGAACGCTGTTGAAGGGATCCGGGAGAGGCCTGAGGTAATGAAATAGTCTAATATATCAGGGAGTTTAGAGCGGGAAGTGGGCCAGTAGGTGGAGGAAGAGGGAGTAAGGACGTTAGAAGGAAAAGTAGAGAGGGCCTGGAGGAGAGCATGTCCACGTGTGTTTGATGTTCTGCAGCCCCATTGACAATGTTTGGCATTAATATAGTGATATTTCGATTCCCATTGGTTTTTCAGCAAATATGCACATAACAAAAGTTATATAATTTGTTACTTAGAGTAACTTTTGTTGCATTCCCTTTTGTCGTGAAATGAAGTAAACGCGGTATATACGCTAAAACTATAGCGGGAGTCATTAATTTTATTAGTACTTATTTAAGTGTTTTTAATAAATGCGTATTATGTCAAAAGATGTTTTCTTTTAGTCTTATGTGATAGTTCTAAGAATGATTCGGATTTATGAGGTTATAAATCTCCGACGCCTCCTCCTCATTTATTTATTTTCCCTATAAAATAACATTGTTATTTATTTCCAATAGAAATGTAAACTATAAGAGCATTTCCGGTATTTAATATATACTCGATATGAATGTTCAAAGTATTCCTTAGGTTGCAGGGAGGGCTCTCTTCCCCTCATCTGGCTTTTTGCATATAAATGAAATTATTTTTAGGGTACCTCTATTATTCAGTTCCATCAGGTAGATAAATTATTAAAATAATATTCTGAATCAATAATCTAAGGAAAACAATGATGATAACGCTCATGCGAGAACGGAAATTCCTTAGCGAACTCGCTTCGAGAGCGAGCTTACTTATTCCCTGTGAAATAACTTCCACTTCATTACGGGAAGTGATTTCCACTAAGATTTACTATTACGAATATAATCTTATGTATAAAACTATGCTTAAACTATATGTGCCAGGGTTGGTTTTTGACAGAAAATATGTTCATTATAGATGATATTTAATTGTAATAAATGCTGACCATGACTATGGTTTGAATTATTCAAAAACGGTGTGTCAAAAAGTGGAGAGGGATAGACTAGGAACACATTTTCATTTATTCTTCAAAACTAATATTTCGATTCTATTATTCCCCAAATGTTACACTTTAGGATTGGCTATTTCGGAAAAACAATACGTCGTGGAGTGAAGTGCCATTTTACACAAATCTTGCTGTAAAAACAGTCAGTCAACATTGATTTCCCGGGCATTGCCGGGTACCTTAGCTAATATAGATATATATATTTCAACTAGATAGGATCTTTGGGCATTTGACAAAATGTGAGAAATCAATGAAAAAGTAGGGATTTATCGTTGAAACCAATTGCAGGAGGTGGAATACTAGTTACATTTCAGTGAAGAACAATTGTTGCTCTGGAATATTTGACTAGCCGAGAGGTAGAATCGATCTGCCTTGTCAATTTTAATCAGTTGGATATCATTGATTCGTTTCAATCATACTCCTGACCCCTTTTTTACATTCCTCTAATTATAATATAAATATATTATTTTTAGTAGATTTCCCTAAAAGGAAATCAGCTATTGAGGTCGTACTCCTGACGGGATTTTCGCAATTTTTCTTCCATCCTCGTAATGTCCATCGATTCAATATAGTACATGACGGAAATGAGGTCCGTTCAAAAATGTATATATACTAGCTAAGGTTCCCGGCTTCGCTCGGGAAATCATTGGAAGCTGAATATTGAGGGTATTTTTATAGCAAGGCTTCAATGTTTTTAATTATACTTCCCGTTTAGGCGTATTATTTTTCCATAAGGGCCAGGTAACCGTAGGGGACTATTTGAGTAGATATTTTAATTAAAAAGGGTAAATGAAAATGAGTTCCCAATCAATCCCTCTCTACTGTTTGACACTCCGTGAATAATTCAAATCATAATCATGGATAGCATTTATTATAATTAAGTAGTTTCTATAATGCACATATTTTCTGTCAAACCCACTCCGATCACACACAGTTTAGAAATAGTCGGTTGTAAGTAAATAGAAACGCCAATAGTGCCAACATTTAACAGGAAATAAGTTGACACAATTAACTGTGTTAGCCTCCGTGCAACTTGCCTTTCCGCTATGGGTTATCAACATTGATTTACTTAAATTAATTATTCAAAACATTAAAGAATTGGTTTTTTCTAATAATTAACTCACCCGGTGGAAATCGGAAGAGTGGTAACATAAAAATAATTGAATTTATATTCGAAATGCAAGGTGACGGGGAAGGATCGTAGCCCTCCAAGCAACCTAAATAATTCCCTAAACAATCAAATCGAGTTTAAACTCATATTGTCTTTTGTCATAATGACATTATCAAGTAAGGTTTAATAGTTGTATATAGTACATAGTTGTTTCAATAAAGTCAACATATTGGAGGTAATAAGCTACTATATTCCAGAATTAATGAGTTTGATTCGCCACAACTTCCGCCATCACTCCTGGTGTATATAACAAAAGTTACTTTAAATAACACAATGAACAACTTTTGTTACTTGCATCTGCTGACAAACCAATGGGAAACGGTATATCGCAATTTTTCATTTCTGGCCTCCCTCATAACCCCCACTCCCGTTTGGACCTAAAAATTGTAGTATAGCTTATAATCATGGAAGAATTAATACTAATTCACATACTGAATTTTGTTCAATTCTGTTCAACAATTAGTGCCCAACAAAATTGTTGGCGCCCACTTAAGTTTTTAGTGCATATCTCGTTTATTCTTTGTTATACAACAAAAGTGAATATAATAAAAGTAACTTTAAATAACAAAATAAACAACTTTTGCCATGTAATATTTGCAAAAAAACCAATAGAAAACGAAATACCGTTATTTTTAATTTAAGGCCTCCCATACAACCCCCACTCCTGTTCGTCCCTAGAAATGTTGGTTTTGGTTGTGGGAGGGGGGGGGGGAGTTTAAAAGGGGAGGATTTTCGAAAAGTTGAAATATCTCCGTTACTGTACGTCGGTTCGAAAAATTGTAAAGAACCAATCTTATTGAAAATTGAATGATTTATAAATGTTTTCATTATCTTTAATATTAACCGAGATATTTGCGTTTTTTAGTTTTCGGCCTTCAGTAAACCCCCACTCCTGCACATGTCACATCAACAATAAGCACATATTATGTACATATTATATTATGAAGTACTTTATTTGAAGCCTAAATAACAAATATTGTTCTCATTGATCTTTTACGTCATGAAATAAATGCAAATACGCGACGCAAGTGGAAAATCTGCTTAGCTTACGCAGCCCCTGTTTGACGCACTTTTATTTTAGTTTTGAAGAATAAATGAAAATGTGTTCCTAATCAATCCTTCCCCACTTTTTGACTCACGTTTTTGAATAATTCAAATCATAATCATGGATAGCATTTACTACAATTAAACATCATCTATAATGAACATATTTCCCGTCAAAAACCAATCCGAGCACAGTAGATTAAGCATAGTTTTGTACATAAGATCTTATTCGTAATAGAAAATCTCAGTGGAAATCACTTTCAATAATGCCAGCAGCATTTCGCAGGTGATAAGTAAACTCAATTAACTGTTTTAGCCACCAATCATCTTCCGCTCCAGCATGAGATTATCAACATTCTTCTCCTTAAATTATTCATTCAAAATATTATTCTAATAATTTATCTACCTGATGTTAATCCCCAGATGGAAATTAGGTTTATCTACCTAATAATATTGGTACCCAAAAACTTATTTCATATATATTCAAAAAGCTAGGTGAGGGGAAGAAATCGTTGTCCTCTCTGCAAATAAGTAATACTTTAAACAATCATATCGAGTTTAAACGCATATTGTCTTTTGTCATAATGACATTACCATTAACATTTAATTGTTATGATAGTTTTAGCCTCCCGTCAACTTCCGCTCCCGCATGATGGTTATCAACAATATTTTCCATGTATATATATATATATATATATGCATACACACACATATTTATATACATGTATAAATAATTTTGAACGGACCTTATTTTCGTCATCTTCCAGGTAAGATCGATGGACATTTTATAGAACCTATCTTATTGTAAATATAATGCTCCATAAATGCTGTCATGTACTTGCATTTTTTCTTAACTCAATTATTAAGCGATTTATAGTACTTTCTTATTCACTAGTGTGTCATACCACCACGTGGGAAATCTGCTAAGTTTACGCAGCCCCTGCCTGACAGACTTTTATTAGACAAAAATGGAAAGGTTTGAAACATGCATTGAGGAATCACTGTTTTAAGTTTGGAGCAGCTAGTACTCATTGAAGGTATAGTAATGTTCATTATTTACCATTTGCGTCGTTCATGGTCCTATCAAATTTACGACTTAATGGTTGAGGGTGATGAGTTGTACAGGTATGTTGATGGCTGGCTGTTGGAAACAGAACTGGCAGCTGGATTGTTTGCATGGGTAGCCATGGGAATGGTGGCCTACTAGCTGCATCGATTCGACCGCTAACCCATCCAATAGCAGCTTCCATTAACAAATTACTGATGCAACTTTTTAGCAGATTTCCCTTAGGTCAAATCAGCTGTTCAGGTCGTACTCATGGCGCGATTTTCGAAAAAAAATTCTTCAGATGTCCATCTATCCTACCTAGGAGATGACGAAACAGTCCGTCACGCAGGGGTTGCAGATTTCCCACGTGCTTCGCATTTTTGCATTTATCTCAAAGCGTAAAAGTTCAATGAGAGCAATAGTTGGCATTTAAACTTCAAATAAAATGGTTTATTATATAACAGACTATTGTTTATGTAGAAATAGGGGTTTGCTGAAGGCTGAAAACTGAAAAATGCAAATATCTCGGCTAATATTCAAGGTAGAGAATAAATGTATAAAAAATTCTATAGAATCAATCTTATTGCACATTTAATTAGTAATAAATATTGTTATATACATGTTCTCTCTATAGTCATTACTAACCGAGATATTTATAGATATATATAATTTTGAACCGACCTCATTTTCCTCATCTCCTAGGTAGGATCGATGGACATTTGAAGAAACATTCCGAAAATCGCGTCATAAGTACGACCTCAATAGCAGATTTCCCTTAAGGGAAATCCGCTAAAAGTCGGATCTCTGGAATGGTAGATAACTTTCATCACTATTTTCACCATTTAGACAACCTCAAATACTACTATTTCGTTAGGATTTTCGGTACCTCAAGTGCTACAAAATTGTGCTAACTGTGGGTAAAAAAAAAATAGAGTTTTTTTACAATTTATATTTCAGAAAATAAAACATTTTTGAATAATTTACAATAAACGCTAATGCGTCGATATACGTAATTAATTAATCTCCTAATTACAGTAAGGAACAATAATTTTATACAAATAAATGGAATCAGCCCTATACAAAAAAAAAATAATGATTACACGAATATTTACAATTTACAATACAATTTCAATTTTTCAAAATATATATTTCATTAAATGAACAAATATATTTACATTCATCCTATAATATACAGGGCTATAACATTTACAAATTTCTTTCATGTAACAAGATTAATTCATTAAAAAAATTATTATTCTGGATAAATATTTTAGGACTATATGTCTTTATCTACATATGAGAAAAATCTCATTTAGTTCAACGTATCACACGTTGAGCAGTCTTATTTCTTTTTTTCATTTTATTGACAATTCCATTTTTCTTTACAAAACATTGTATTAATCACTTAATACACTAAAAGTGCAGTCATTCTCCCATACTACAAAATAAAACGTCCGTCACTCAGGGGCTGCGTTAACAAAGCAGACTTTCCACGGCCGTCACGTTTTTTCATATATCTCAAAGCGTAAACGTTCAATGAAACACAATATTGGGTATTTAGGCTTCAAATAAAGTGCTTCATAATATAAAAGCTTATTGTTGGCATGGCATGAGTAGAAATGGGCGTTTAGGCCGAAAACTGGAAACATGCAAATATCTAGGTTTATAGATTAAAGATAATGAAAAAAATATACATAACAATATTTATAGAACATTACATTTACAATAAGGTTGGTTCTATACACTTTTTCGGTCTGACGCATAATAACGGAGACATTTCAAAATTCCTCCTCTAAAACCCACCCCCCCAGCCCACTGCTCCGATTTCAGCTATTAACGATTTATCCTTGGTTTTACTAGAAAGTTTAAATATCGATTTTGGTAACGACAAACAAAAATTGCGACCGCTAGAGCGATAACAGATAAATATATATATATAGTTATGAACGGACCTCATTTTCGTCATCTCTGGGAAGGATAGATGGACATTAAGGAAATTTTTCAAAAATCACGTCATGAGTACAACCACAATAGCATATTTCCCTTAAGGGCCCTCACAAATACACGAATTCTAATTGTAATACATAGGAAACAATTTTTCCCGTAGCACCTTGATGTAATCAGACTCCCCTTTATCATGTTTGCCTATTTACCCTTTGAATAACGTCTTATGCAACATTTATGGCGACTTATCAAGGTACTTTCAATTCTTCACAGTGTACATTCAACTGAATTCAATATAAAAAAAAAATAAACTTCCGATTACTCAGTTTTATGAATGGTATTAGCAGATCTGCTATTGAAGTTGTATTCATGACGCGATATCCGAAAACTTTCTTCATATGTCCATCGATCCAACCTAGTAGATAAAGAAAATCAGGCCAGTTAATCAAAATTATATATATATATATATATATATATATATATATATATATATATATGTATGTATAGTTGTCCGTTACCTCTCTAGCGGTCGCAATATTTGTTTTATCGTTACCAAACTCGATATATAAGCGTTTCATGCAAAACTAAAGATCTAGTTCGTTAATGGCTGGAATGGGAGCAGTAGGAGGAGGGGTTGAGAGGGGACCATTTCGAAATATCTCCGTTATTATACTTCGGATTGAACAATTGCATAAAACCAATCTCATTGAACATTAAATGTACTATAAATATTGTTATACATATTTATTCTCTATCTTGAATATTAACCGAGATATTTTTATTTTTTAGTTTTCAGTCTTCATCAAATTCCCACTCCTACCCACGTCACATATACTATACTCTGTTATATAATAAACCACTTTATTCGAAGCTTAAATACCAAATATTGCTTTCAAGAGACCTTTTTTATATGAGATACATGCAAATACATACTGTTGACCCCCCCCCGTCTTTTGTTCTTGAATTACTAAAATTAGAGTGCTTGAGATAAAAACTAATCTCATTCATTATAAATTACAGTACTGGGTTTAGTAAATAGTTTTTAATAAAATGAATATATTATATTCAGATATATTTCAGTAATTCATTTTCTTTCCAGTCAAGAATATTTCTATCTATGTATTCAGCTCTGAGAGGTTGGCTGACCTGTTTGTTTATAATTCAGACGCTTATTTAAGGGTTATTAAAATGCAAATTGACCGAAATATTTCTCACTATCGTCTGTATTTATACTCTTAATATTCATGGTCTTGCTAAGTGTTACCAGTATACAGATTTATCTATTGTAAAACATCAGGTGGGAAATCTGCTTAGGTTACGCAGCCCCTGCGTGACGGAGTTTTGAAGTTTAATCTATATAGAGATCAACCTTCATTTTATGTGTGTGTGTGTATATATATATATATATATATATATATATATATATATATATATACAATACCCGAGCTGCTTTGGTATCTTATGACAAAAACTAAATTCTCTGCACAAAAATATTAAAATGTTTCTTAACTAATATATGAAGTAACATTAAATAGGACGAGCATTTTCTTTGGATGTATTATACGACTTTCAATTTACAAACTCTGGAAATATTCTGGCAATTGTAAGATAATTCTGCATTTTGATAAATATTACCGGAATGTAAATTGTTATTACCTAAAATTGTAATTATATAATACAATTTGACAATTAACCTCTATTAGTATTGGAGTAAGTTATAAAACATACCAGTAAATTAAGAGCTCCAGTTTTGAGAAGAATAAATCTTCAATGTTTACAGTGGAATGCTTGTTATTTCTCGCATTTTGGAAATAAATATTGAATCAAATTTTGTATATCTAATCGCAGCTGTAGTTGAGAAATATATTGTTAATTGTGTTTCGAGCTTAATTTTATCCATTATAATATTAATAATATCAGCACGTTTATAGTAAAGTCCTCTTCATTCAACTTTAAACTAAATTCATCATTCCACCACGCTGTTGGCTTCAAGTTGTGCAAATAGAGCCGAAACGTTTGATGTATGTTTCATACATTTTCTTGTTTCCATATTTCATTAAAAATGTTGAATCGTTGAAATGGAAACAGGTGAAAGTTCTGATGATGAAGACACAATAAATAGCTTTCTAATATTATGTCTTGCTTGACCGTTTTTTCAGGATAAGTATTTTTATCAGAGTGGCACCATATCACCATGGCGGCAAAGTCGATAATGAGGTCCATATATACAGTATGTATCCTGTATATATGTCTGTATAACTTGTGACGAGGACAAATGAAGGACGTGAAACATTGAGTGAAGGAAATAAATAATCGGAGCTATTTATTCGTATTTGAATTGTGGCCTCTTTCGAATGTTCTAAATCCTACCTTGCGTAGGTTGACGAACTCAACTAGTAGGATTGGGATGTGTGTTATCTTGCCCCAGGGCCGAAGTAACCCAGTGTCGTGAGGGCGTCCGTCGTTCTCGCTATCAAGGCATCCTTAAATTTCCAAATTGTAGTATCTAACATACTGTTCTCTCTAAACTCAATGCAAGATTTTTTCAACGTTTTCACACAATCAGCCCTGTAATGCTGAAGTTGGGCATCAGTCGTTTCAATCGCATATGAAGTGCAACCCGATCCCAAACATGCCAATGGAAAATGGTTGTGCAATATCAGAGCTCTTTCAGGGTTATGAAAGCACTTGACGTATTGGTTGGGTTTAGTGAAGTTTTTGCTTCTGTAAACATGCTGCAACATGTGCATGTACTTGGGAATGTCTTTGAACCAGCCGTGTTGATGTAACAAATCGTCTAAAAAGTATACGTTTCTCACGTTGTATGAAGCACGGGTTTCATTTTTTATTTTCAACGCTTTTGGTAAAACCGTCTTCATCAAATCGGCCCAAGAAGTAGTTTGAAGCGGCATGATTACTTCATCAATATCGAGGAGGGCAATGTAATCGTAGGTGTAGAGATTTTTATAGAGACAATCATTGTAAGGAATGAGCTCGTTTTGTCTCTTATGATTTATTTTTTTGACCAAGTACATGTGTTGGAAGCCGGGGATATTAGGTTGCCCTCCTGGCAGTGTCAATGGTGTCACTTCGACCTTGCCTCTTTCTGCATAATGTTGCAAAACCTTGCTGATATTTCGGTGAACTTGTAGTTGGTAGAAAAATATTTTCTCTGCCCCGAGAAGTATGAGCAGTTCTATCCATTCGACTAGCCTAACGGACAAATCATTAAAGAGGAAATCCAAACCTTTGACACAGACAGCAAACCCTTTCTTTTTTTCCGGTTTGTTATAAATCACTCGCAAATTATTAGTAGGACTATCACAGACTTTTTCCACTATCGATACAGAAGATGGCACGACTTTATGATAGGCAGGGGGGATTTGACAAGCAATCAAGTATGGCTGGAAGATACCTTGTTTATAATTGCCCCACTTCTTATACCAAATGTATTTATACTCCATAACCTTGGTAAATACAGGCTCTTTACTATTGTCAAACCAAAATTGGCAGTGAGTCTTAACGGTCGGTTCTATTCTGTTAATCATTCCCAAAATGCGAACAGCCGGCCCTATCCGACTCATTTTCCTCACATCGTAATAGGCGCCGTACAAATGAAAGGTCCCATTCGAAGTGTATAGGCTCTGCCAGTATATGTTATTGAACTCGATGTCGAATATACTTGGAAACTTGGCGCAACTCTCGTTCTTGTAGTACATGTTTTTGTTTTTATTCTTGTTCCAGTAAGCGATCGGCAAACTGGGCAAACGCTGTTGTATCTGCTGTATGAGGAAGGCCTCTTGTTCCCCAATAGGTTTGTCAGTCTTAGGATCCAACAGAATAGCTTTCTCCGGCCCTCCTTTGATTGGATACGAAGTAGTTGTTAATGGGAGCTTGTGCAGTAGGAACCTGGTGCCTGGCGGGTGAAGGAATGTAGACTGGGAGAAATTCTTCAAATGCAACAGGGCCACGACCAGAAGTGCCCACAGGAATATAAGGCATATGCCCTTCCGCAAATTTCTCGACACCATCACTTAATCCACTGAAACAAATGAAAAAAATTTAATCAGATTATGAAACTGAAAAGAAAACTGTATTTGTGTAAAGAGAGACAAGTGTTTTTCAGTCATAAACTATTTCTTTGGGGATTGAGAAATAAATCGGCTTATAACAATAACTATCCTTGGTATTAAGGTTCTACACATGACTCTATATTGAAAAATTGTCATATGTCCTACCTAATAGATGAAGAAAAAGCCCCGAGTTCGAAAATTCCTTAAAGGAAATCTGCTGAAAGTCCGTCACGCAGGGGCTGAGTAAACTAAGCAGATTTCCCATGTGAAGTTTTACAATAGAGAAATTTCACGAGAGTCGAACAGTTACGGAAACGGCCGAACTAACTTTTGGCGGAAGCTCGCGACTAGAACGGAAGTTAGCCGATATCATCTTTTCCATTATCTGTACGCACTTAATACAAATGCAAATATCTAGGTTAATTTTCGAGATACAGAATAAATGTATACAGCAATATTAATAGTAAATAAATGTATATAAAAATGTGTATAGTAAATGTAATTTGCAATAAGGTTGATTCTATACAATTGTTCGATCCGATGTACCCGTATAGTAACGGAGATATTTCGATTTTTCGAAAATCCTCCCCTCTTAACGCCCCCCCCTCCCACTGGTCCATTAACGAACTTGGGCTTTAGTTTTACATCAAACACTTATATATCGAGCTTGGTAACGATTAAACAAAAATTGCGAGCGCTAGAGCGTTAACAGACAAATATGTCTATCTATCTATAATTTTGAACGGACCTCATTTTCGTCATCTCCTGGATAGGGTCGATGGACATTTGAAGAAAGGTCTTTGGAAAACAATATTCGGTATTTAAGCTTAGAATAATATAGTTCATGATATAACAGCAGCTTGATAATATGGGTAGGAGTGGGGATTTACTGAAGGCAACTACCTAAACAATACAAATATTACGGTTAATATTCATGATAGAGAAAATAGGACGTTGTTATGTACGTTTTTTCATTATCTTCATTATTAACTAAAATATTTTATTACTCCAGCTCCTGCCATATTAGCAATAAGCTGTTATATTATAAAGCACATTATTTGAAACCTAAATACCAAATATTGTTCTCATAGAACTTTTATGTTTTGAGGTAAATGCAAATACTTGACAGACTTTTTAAAATTAAAATAGAGAATATACAGTGAGATGAAATCAAAAGTGAGTGATAGAAGCTGGTGGGAAATTTACTTAATTTACGCTGCCCCTGCGTGACGGACGTTTAGCAGATTTCCCTTAAGGGATTTTCGAAAAGTTTCTTCAAATGCCCATCAATCCTACCCAGGAGATGACGAAAATGAGGTCCGTTCAAAATTACACACACACACACACACACACACACACACACACACATATATATATACTGTTACCCCACAGACTGAGTAACAAAACTGGCCCACTCAGTAGAGAATGGTGTGAGTTTATAAATTAAATTTAACTAGCCTCATATGAATAGACAGAAATAGATATATTGTCGGCGGCACGATGTTTGGTCTCAAAGGTAACAACGAAACCAGTATTCTCAAAACAATATAGTTTATTTACAATAATTACTCAACTATAATTATCTCTTGAAGAGTAAAAAATTCCGTCACGCAGGGGCTCCGTAAACTAAGCAGATTTCCCACAAGAAGTTTTACAATAGAGAAATCTGCCTAATAACAGCTGTAGTAGGAAGGGATCTCTAAACCTATTCACGAGGAGCGAATAGTTCCGGAAACGGCCACCAGAGCTCTCGGCGGAAAGTCCGGAACATGGAGTCCTGCCGACCACGCACAGAATACAAATGCAAATATCTCGGTTAATATTCAAGATACAGAATAAATGTATAGAACAATATTTATAGGAAATTTTATTTACAATAAGATTGATGCTATACAATTTTTCGATCCGACGCATAATAACGGAGATATTTTGAATTTTCAAAAATCCCCCTCTAAACCCCCCCCCTCCCACTTGTCCGATTTCAGCCATTAACGAACTTGATCTTCCTTTTTACATAAAACGATTAAATTCCGAGTTTGGTAACGATCAAACAAAAATTACGACCGCTAGAGCGTTAACAGACAAATATATATATATATATATATATATATATATATATATATATATATATAATTTTGAACGGACCTCATTTTCGTCATCTCCTGGGTAGGATCGATGGACATTTGAAGAAATATTTCGAAACTCGCGTCATGAGTACGACCTCAATAGCTGATTTCCCTTAAGGGAAATCTGCTAAAAGACAATTGTAAATGAATAAATGATTGAACAATACTTCCCATCGAGACTTTTACATACAATTAATAGGTCTTTTAAATGATTGTGTATATACAATAACTATTCTTTGGTACCTTTCGCACGATGAAATAACTGCTAGTCTTTCTACTGAATTAAAGTCTGATCCTCCCCCCCCCCTCCAAGCGTTTATCGGGAGCCAAATTCCCCCTCGAGCTGGAGACGGACACCTTGTGTCTGCTGTCCCCGGCGATCGGCTCTAGTCTTCCCGCCCACGAATCTCCAGTCTCTCTTATATCTCAATCAACCGTCTTCGGCGACGATAAAAATGGGCCGTAACTATATATATATATATATATATATATATATATATATATCTATATATATATATATATATATATTTATATTTGTTTGTTAACGCTCTAGCGGTCGCGATTTTTGTTTGATCTTTACCTAACTTGATATTAAATCGTTTTAGCAGATTTCCCTTCAGAGCGGTAACAGACAAATGTATATATATATATATATATATATATATATATATATATATATATATATATATATATTTGTCTGTTACCGCTCTAGCGGTCGCAATTTTTGTTTGATCGTTAAGAAACTCGAAATTTAGTCGTTTTATGTAAAAAGAAAGATCAAGTTCGTTAACGGCTGAAATCGGACCAGTGGGAGGGGGGGTTTAGAGGGGAGGATTTTCGAAAATTCGAAATATCTCCTTTACTATACGTCGGATCGAAAAATTGTATAAAATCAATCTTATTGCAAATTACATTTACTATAAATATTGTTCTATACATATTTTCCGTATAATGAGTATTAACCGAGATATTTGTATTTTTTGTAATGAGTTCCGCTTTCAGTAAACCCCTACTCCTACTAGGGTCATATTAATAATAAGCTGATATCTCATGAACCACCTCATTATTAGGTTAAATACAAAATATTGTTTCAACAAAGCTTCAGTTTACGAGGTACAAACAAATACGTTCTGTTGAACCCCCCCCCCTTTTTTTTTCTTGGACTACAAAAATCTGAGTGATTGAGATAGAAATTATTTTGATTCATTTCAAATTACTCCACTAACTATAATAAATAGTTCCCAATAAAATTAATATTTTATATTCAGATATATTTCTTTAATTCTTTGTTTTTCCGGTCTATCTATCGATACTGCACTACAAGGTTGGCTAACCTGTTTGTTTACAATCCAGCCGTATTACGTTGTAGGGACTATTAACTTATATTGTAAATTCACTGAAAGATTTCTCATTGCCGTTTGTAATTATTCACTAATATTCACGGAAGTGTTACCTGTATGTATATTTATCTATTGTAAACCTTCGCTAACCTGCTTGTTCCTTAATCATGTGAAAATCTCATAACCGTCTGAATCGTATTTTGCCCCCCCCCCTTTCTATTTTCTTCCCGGATTCCTAAATTTGGAATGGTTGTGATTAAAATTATTCTGGTCTATTATTAATTACAGTACTAGATATAATAAATAGTTATATGAATAAAATTTATAACTTATATTCAAATATATTTCCGTAATTGCTTTTATTTCCGGTAAAAGCTGGCTAACCTGATTGTTTACAACTCAGACTGTATGCTATCAGGAAGGTTCTTACCATTTGACTTGCCCTTTATTTGTTTACTTAATATTCACAGCAGTATTAAGTCTTACAAATAATGGATATGCTGTGGTACTATTTAGTGTTGGAGTAATAAGTGTTCAGAGCGCTGCTATCATTAACGGTAAGTCCATCTTTTGTGTTCTTGTTGTTTTTTGAGATTGAATTGTTTTTAATTTAATCTCGGATCCTAATGGACGAGAGTTACTTTCCCCCCAAAAGCTAGTTCGGCCGTTTCTTTGACTGGCTCGGCTCTCGTGAAATTTCTCTATTGTAAAACTTCACGTGGGAAATCTGCTTAGTTTACGCAGCCCCTGCGTGACGGACTTTTTATGTAAAAAGATTGGTCGAGTTCCTGGCTGATATGACCAGTGGGAGGACTATGCGCTGGAAATATGGTTATATACATTTATTCTCCACCTTGAATACTAACCGAGATATGTGCATTTTTCACTTTTCAGCATACAGCGAACAACAACTTCTGCTCATGTTAAATAAACAATATTCTGTTATATAATAAACCACATTATTTGAAGCTTAAATACCATATATTGGTTTCAAGAGACCTTTATTATACGAGATACATGAAAATATGTTCTGATGATCCTCACCCCCCCCCCCCGTCTTAAGTTCTTGGATTACCAAAATTTGAGTGATTGGGATACAAATTATTCTGATTCATTATAAATTACAGTACTAGATATTGTAAATAGTTTTCAATTAATTTATTATATTCTGATATATTTCAGTAATTGTTT
This sequence comes from Riptortus pedestris, assembly GCA_019009955.1. Classification (NCBI taxonomy): domain Eukaryota; kingdom Metazoa; phylum Arthropoda; class Insecta; order Hemiptera; family Alydidae; genus Riptortus; species Riptortus pedestris. Next base: position 2,528,184 of record CM032233.1, read on the forward strand.
TTCTTTCCTGTGGGAAGACAATATATACATATATAGTTTCAATTTCAGACGCTCGTGTTACCAGTAAGTAGATTTATCTATTGTTAAACTTCAGGTGGGAAATCTGCTTAGTTTACGCAGCAGTTCCCTTCGTGACGGACTCATTTTAAAGAAAATCCGCTAAACTAAATGAGTCCTAAGATATAAAGTAAATAAATAAAAGATAAACTCACCTTTCATAATAGTTATTGGCCTGAGTGGAAAATATTGTTCAAGGCGAGCATATTCTACCTTTTTCTTTTTCTTTCTCATGAAGGTAATGTGTCACATCAGTGTATTTGCCTACAAAATAAATATTATATGTTAAATGTATGCCTATATATACAAAAATAATATATATATATATATATATTAGAGTATTTTTAATAATGGTAATTAAATAGGTAAAATAGATATAATCGTTGTGCTAGGGGACGCTTTTGGTCATGATTGCCCCGAGAGAAGCCGGGTACTTTAGCCAGTATACATATATATATATTTGTTTGTTAACGCTCTAGCGGCCGTAATTTGTGTTTGATCGTTACCTAACTTAGTATTTAATCCTTTTATGTAAAAAGAGAGATCGAGTTCATTAATGACAGAAATCAGATCAGTGGGAGGACTATACGTCGGATGGAAAAATTGTATAGAACCAATCTTATTGCAAATTAAATGCACTGTAAATATTGTTATATACATATATTCTCTATCTTAAATATTAACCGAGATATTTGAATTTTTCACTTTTCAGCCTTCAGCAAGCCCCCACTTTTGCTCATGTTACATAAACAATAATCTCATATATAACAAACCTCATTATTCGAAGCTTAAATACCAAATATTGTTTTCAAGAGACCTTTATTATACGAGATACATGAAAATATAATCTGGTGACCCTGGGTTTACGCATCAGTGTATTTGCCTACAAAATAAATACAGTTAACTGTATGCCTATATATACAAAAAATAAATGAACCTTAAAGACAATTCAATTCAACTTATTTCGACTGTCAATAGGAGTCCGCGTGTTACAAAAAGTCCCTCACGCAGGAGCTGCATAACTAAGCAGATTTCCCACTTGCGTAACGATTTTGCATTTATCTCAAGACGTAAAAATTCAATATAAACAATATTTGTTATTTAAGCTTCAAATAAAATGCTTCATAATATAACAGCTTATCTGCATGAGTAGAGAAAAATGCAAATATCTCGGTTAATATTAAAGATAATGAGAAAATATACATAACAACATTGTAGGACATTAGATTTGCAATAAGATTGGCTCTATGCACTTTTTCGATCAGGCGTATAATACGGAGATATTAAGAATTTTCGAAATTCCTCACTTATAACCCCTCCCCCCAGTCCGAGTTCAGCCGTTAACGAACTTGATGTTTCTTTTTACATAAAACACTTATATGTGGAGTTTGGTAGCGATCAACGGTTTCAGACAAATATATATATATATATATATATATATATATATATATATATATAAATAAAATTGTAACCTCTGTCTGTACATTAATTTTTTTCTCGAAATTTCACGATAACTTTTCGTTTCACATGTCATAGACCCCATAATTGCATTTTGTTTCTTTCGTGTATGTTTGTTTGTTTGTTACCTTTTCACGCATAAACGGCTGAACCGAATTTTATGAAACTTGGTATGCACATCACTACTAACCCAACTTAGACTTTAGGCTATATTAGTATTCTCTGAGACGAACAGGAGTGGGGGTTATAAGGGAGGCCTAAAATTAAAAATAGTGGTATTTCGATTCCCATTGGTTTTCAGCAAATATGCACATAACAAAAGTTATATAATTGGTTACTTAGAGTAACTTTTGTTGCATTCACTTTTGTCGTGAAATGAAGTAAACACGGTATATACGCTAAAACTATAGCGGGAGCCATTAATTTTATTAGTACTTATTTAAGTGTTTTTAATAAATGCGTATTATGACAAAAGATGTTTTCTTTTAGTCTTATGTGATAGTTCTAAGAATGATTCGGATTTATGAGGTTATAAATCTCCGTCGCCTTCTCCTCATTTATTTATTTTCCCTATAAAATAACATTGTTATTTATTTCCAATAGAAATGTAAACTATAAGAGCATTTCCGGTATTTAATATATACTCGATATGAATGTTTAAAGTATTCCTTAGGTTGCAGGGAGGGCTCTCTTCCCCTCATCTGGCTTTTTGCATATAAATGAAATTATTTTTAGGGTACCTCTATTATTCAGTTCCATCAGGTAGATAAATTATTAAAATAATATTCTGAATCAATAATCTAAGGAAAACAATGATGATAACGCTCATGCGAGAACGGAAATTCCTTAGCGAACTCGCTTCGAGAGCGAGCTTACTTATTCCCTGTGAAATAACTTCCACTTCATTACGGGAAGTGATTTCCACTAAGATTTACTATTACGAATATAATCTTATGTATAAAACTATGCTTAAACTATATGTGCCAGGGTTGGTTTTTGACATAAAATATGTTCATTATAGATGATATTTAATTGTAATAAATGCTGACCATGACTATGGTTTGAATTATTCAAAAACGGTGTGTCAAAAAGTGGAGAGGGATAGACTAGGAACACATTTTCATTTATTCTTCAAAACTAAAATTTCTATTCTACTAAACCCCAAAAGTTACACTTTAGGACTGGCTATTTCGGAAAAAACAATACGTCGTTGAGGGAAGTGGAATTGTACACATTGAAGGCTTGCTATAAAAATACCATCATTAGTCAGTCAACAATGATTTCCCGGGTATCGCCGGGTACCTTAGCTCGTGTATATATAAAATTTTGAACGGACCTCATTTTCGTCATCTACTAGGTAAGATCGATGGACATTTGAAGAAATTTTTCAAGACTCGAGTCATGAGTAGAACCTCAATAGCTGATATCCCTTAAAGGAAATCTGCTAAAAAAAAAAGGGAAAATAACAAGAAGAAAAAGAAGGCTGTCACGCAGGGGCTGCGTAAACTAAGCAGATTTCCCGCGTGAAGTTTAGCAATAGATAAATCTTCATTCCGGTAACACAATACCACCATTAATATTAAGTGAATAAATACAAACGATAATAAGTAATCTCCAGACGGGAAGTGTCTGAAATGTAAACAATCAGGTCTGCCAAACTCACAGGAAAGAAAAACAATTACTGAATTATATCAGAATATAAGATATTAATTTTATTGAAAACTATATACTATATCTACTACTGTAATTTATAGTGAATCAGAATAATTTTTATCTGAATCAATCAAATTTAGTAGGAGTCCAACAACCTAAGACAGGAGGGGGGGGGGTCAAAGAACGTATCTTATTGCATGTATCTGGTATAATAAGGGTTTCTTGAAAACAATATAAGGTATTTAAGCTTCGAATAATGTGGTTTATAATATAACAGAGTATTGTTATGTAACACGAGGAGAAGTGGGGGTTTACTGAAAAATATTGAAGATAGAGAATAAATGTAATATTTGCAGTACATTTAATTTGCTATAAGATGCATTCTATATACTTCTTCGATACGACTTATAGTAACGGAGATATTTCGAATTTTCAAAATTCTCCCCCTCTACACTCCCCCCCCTCCCACTGGTCCGATTACAACTTAACTGTTAACAATCTTTCGTAAAAAAAAAATATCGATAAAAAAACATTGCGACCGTTAGAGGGTTAACAGATATATATATATATATAAATATATAAATATATATATATATATATACGAGTAAAAAATGTTTCTATGTAACGAAAAAAATATTCCATATAACGAACAAAATTTTCTAAAAAATAAAGTATAACAATTTTCCCAACGTTTGGAAATTCCTTTATTAAATGTTTCTATGTAACGAAAAAAATATTCCATATAACGAACTAAAATTTTCTAAAAAAATCCTGAAAGTAATTTTTTATTATGAAAATTACGTAATGATGACAAGGAAATGCACAATAAAAGAACGCGAGCTATCAGCAAATTAATGTGAATCACAGCCAGCTATCAAAATTGATGTGAATCGCAGATATGAGGTAGCTGCGCTCTTATCGGATGCTCCTCTTCAGTACAGACTGAGCTGTCACCGCGTCTACTGTACCTACTCACCATGTCAAAACGGAAGGCTTTAACTGTTGCCGATAAAATTAGGATTTTATACGATGTCGAGAGTGGCATGCAGAAGAAACTTGTAGCACAGAAGTACAAGATTCCTTCAAGCACTCTCTCGACAGTGATAAAAAATAGGGATGCAATTCTGAAATGCCAGGGAGCTGGAGGAGGAGAAGAAAGAAGAAAGTTAAAACAATGCAAGTTTAATTCTGTAGATGAAGCAGTTCTGAAGTGGATGACAATAGTGCGGAGCCAAAATTTGCCTCTCTCGGGACCACTTATAAAAGAGAAAGCAATTACATATGCCGAAATGTTAGGTATTGATGACTTTCAAGCGAGTTCAGGGTGGTTGGACAAATTTAAAAAACGCCACGGAATAGCAGAGAAGGTTGTATCAGGGGAAAGTTCGAGCGTATCAGGAACGACTTGTGAACAGTGGAAGCCGAAGTTACATTTAATATTAAAAGATTATCAACCAAATGAAATTTTTAATATGGATGAATGTGGACTTTTTTATAAATGTCTTCCCAATAAGACTTTAACTTTTAAAAATGATAAATGTTTTGGGGGGGGGGAATAGTAAAGAAAGAATAACTGTCGTTCTTTGTGCTAACTTGACTGGTTCGGAAAAACAAAAAGTTATAGGAAAAACCAAGCAACCAAGATGCTTCAAAGGAATAAAATCTTTAGAAATGGACTATGACTACAACAAGAAATCATGGATGACAAGTGAAATATTTGAGAAGTGGATTAGGAATTTTGACAAGAAGATAATACGACAAAAAAAAAGTGGTCCTCTTCTTAGACAACTGCCCTGCACATCCTCATCACTTGAAACTGACGAATGTCAAACTTGAATTTTTTCCACCTAATACGACATCAAAACTACAACCAATGGATCAGGGTATAATATGAAGGTACATTATCGGAAACAAATTCTGAGAAGGATGATTAACGCATTAGTAAATAATCAATCCCTGGATAAGGTTATTGACTTACGTATTTGCATCACAGAGTTAGCCAAGGTTTGGAAAACTTATGTTACTGACACTACGATAAAAAATTGCTTCATCAAAGCTGGTTTTGCAAAAGAACCAACAGAGGAAGCGACGGACGATTTACCAGACATCAACGCCTGTATTATTATTTACATGCATACATATTTGATATTGATAAATAAATTGTGTTTTGTCTGAGTATTTTCATTTATTTCTGACCTCATAAGCTATATTATACTATATTAACAAGGTTTACACAGTTGTAATGATATTTTAAATTGTATAAAAAAACGGTTTCTATATAACGAAGATTCTATATAACGAACTTTTACGTTGGAACCTCCAATTTCGTTATATGGAGGTCCTACTTATACAGTTTTGGTCGAGCCTCATTTTCGTCTTCTATTAGGCAGGATCGATTTTGACATTTGAAGAAAAATTTCGATAATGGCGTCATGAGTACAACCTCAATAGCTGATTTCCCTTAAGGTAAAACTGCTAATAGACTGATGAACCCAATTTCCGAATCATAATATGTACCCGTATATGTGTCACCCTGGCATTTGAGAATTGGAATATAACAGATCATGGTCAAGGTTATTTTAGGTCAAGAACAGCCCCAACAAACTGGTTTTCTCCTTGGCCAGCCCTCTCACAAACTTACCAACTAGATCAATCTTAACTCTTTAACAAAGTATCAAATTAAATGTATTTTCCTCCATCAAACATACTTTAACTTGGTTACCTCAAACTTCGTTTACTATAATGAATTACCTACTATTATGCTAATTATTATTTAGCAGATTTCCCCTAAGCCAAATCTGCTATTGAGGTCGTACTCATGACCCCATTTTCAGACATTTTCTTCAAATGTCAAAATCGATCCTACCTAATAGATGACGAAAATAGAATAATAGATGAATCCATATAGCAATAACAAATGTAACATAGTGAAATAACAATAATATATCAATTTTATTACTACATAAAAATAACTTTAATAAAAAAATAATATAACAATAATTATAATAACGCATATCAATAAATGTAACATAGTTCAACAAACAAAAGAAAATAATCTATAGTGAAACAAAGACATAAGGCTGTGGCCGAACTAATTCTATTGTAACAGACTTGGGGGGGGGGGGGTTATGCTTAGTACTCCTAATGTATACAGAGCTACTACAGTCATGTACAATAGTTTTTAAATATTATTAGACTTGGTAAGGAGAATTAACACAAACACTATCTATTACACTCTAATAACAATGTGCAATATATATATATATATATATATATATATATATATATATATATATATATATAAAGTAGCATCTGTACTTTTTAGCCCTGAAGAAGAGAAAATAAATATTCTCGAAATATTGGAATGAACTAAGATTTTTTCACCAACACTAGCCAAACTCCAAAAAACAACACCATATATATATATATATATATAATTGTAACCTCTGTCTGTACATTGATTTTTTTCGCGAAATTACACCATAACTGCAATTTGTTTCTTTGGTGTCTGTTTGTCTGTTTGTTACCTTTTCACGCATAAACGGCTGAACCGAATTTTAACCGAATTTTATGAAACATGGTATGTATATTACTACTAACCCAACTTAGACTTTAGGCTATATTAATATCTTCTGAGGCGAACAGGAGTGAGGGTACAAACCTATAGCGGAAGTGGGGGGGCCTGAAATTAAAAAAGCGATATTTCGTTTCCTATTGTTTTTAAATTTTATCGTATACCGAATTATAAACGAGATATACGCTAAAACCTATAGCGGAAGTGAACAATTTTATTTGGGACAAAAGACCCAACCGAAATAAATAAAACTCGGTATGTGTATTAGCACTAACGCTTTCATTATAATAAGCCATACCAACATTTCTAGGGACGGGCAGGAGTGGGGGTTGTAAGGGAGGCCTGAATTTAAAATAGCGGTATTTCGTTTTCTATTCGTTTTTCGGCAAATATGAACATAACAAAAGTTGTTTATTTTGTTATTTAGAGTAACTTTTGTTATATTCCTTTTTTTCTTTTAACAATGTATAAACGAAATATTCACTATAAACTAAGGCGGGAGTCAACTATTTTATTGGGCGCTAACGATTGAACCGAACTTAACAAAACTCGGTATGTCAATTAGCATTAATTCTTACATGATTATAAGCTATATTAAAATGTTTAGGTTAGAACGGGAGTGGGGGTTATAAGGGAGGCCTGAAATAAAAATTCGCGATATTTCATTGTCTATTTGTTTTTCGACAAACATGCACATAACAAAAGTTGTTTACTTTGTTATTTAGATTAACTTTTTTTTTTATATATTTCTCCAGGAACAATGTGTGGAGCAAGTAATTTGCGTAGAAATATTGATATGCTCAACAATTCATTCCTATTTGAACTATCGGGTACCTCAGCTGGAAAAATTAATTCAAATCAATGTTAATATTTTGTTCTTAATGGCTGAAATCTATGCATAATGCACAGGAGACGGGAAATATGACAATTTGGAGGACTGTGAAGACGCACACAAAAAATTAATTTTATTATTAACAAATGCCAACAACGGGTGTTAACCCTAAACACTGGGACGGGTAAATGTCAAAATATTGTGCAAAGTAAAGCCTTGCCAAAAAAATACCATCACCATTCAGCCTCAAATCAATTCCCGGGCGAAGCCGGGTATCTGAGCTAGTATATATATATATATATATATATATATATATATATATATATATATATATATATATATATATATATACTAGGAATAGGAAACGAAATATCGCTATTTTTAATTTCTGGCATCCCTTATAACCCCCACTCCTGCCCGTCCCTAGAAGTGTTGGTATGGCTTGTTATAATTAAAGTGTTATTGATAATACATATACCGAGTTTTATTTATTTCGGTTGGATCTTTTGTCCCAAATAAAATTGTTCACTTCCGCTATAGGTTTTAGCGTATATCTTGTTTATAATTCGGTATACGAAAAATGTTTATTAACAAAAGTTACTCTAAATAACAAAATAAACAACTTTTGTTATGTTTATATTTGCCGAAAAACTAATAGGAAACGAAATATCGCTATTTTTAATTTCTGGCTTCCCTTATAACCCCTACTCTTGTTCGTCTCAGAGAATTTTAATATAGCCTAAAGTCTAAGTTGGGTTGGTAGTAATATATATACCAAGTTTCAAAAAATTCGGTTCAGCCGTTTATGCGTGAAAAGGTAACAAACAAACAAACAAGCAAACAAACAAACAAACAAGCAAACAAACAAACAAACGTACACGAAAGAAAGAAAATGCAGTTATGGTGTCTATGACGTGTGAAACGAAAAGTTATCGTGAAATTTCGCGAAAAAATCAATGTAAAGACAGAGGTTACAATTTTATATATATATATATATATATATATATATATATATATATATATATATATATATATATATATATATATATAAAATTGTAACCTCTGTCTGTACATTGATTTTTTTTCTCGAAGTATCACGATACTTTTTTGTTTTACATGTCATAGATACGATATCTGCAATTTGTTCATTTGGTGTCTGTTTGTTTGTTCTTTACGTTTTCACGTCCAAATTGCTGAGCCGACTTTTATGAACCTTAGTGTGTTATATTACTTATAACCCAAATTAGACTATAGGCTAATATTTTTTTTCATTTCATTTGGTTATTTTAATAAATTGTATTACAGGGTCCGGCATAAAAACCTGACGATTTTGTAGTAATTGTTATGTTGGCACCACTGTCATTGAGACGGCGGGAATGTTGTACATCGACAGGTCTATTCTTGCCATTTCAGTAGCCAGTATGTTGCACTAACATCATCTTATACGGATGGAATTTCAGGTCGGATTGAAGAATTCGTCGTACACTTCGATCAGAAATGGCTAGCGCAACAGCATGTTTCGCTGCTGAACGTCGTGGAGACCGTGTAACAGCTACTCTTACCGCGTTAATGTTTTCAGGCGTTCCCACAGTCCGTTTTCGTCCTGGTGGTTTCGTTTTTAAAGCAGACGACGTGTTCCTAAAATTCTTTACCCACAACAAGATCGAACTTCTGCTGGGAACAGGCGCGTGTCGATTTAAATTGAAATGTCTGCGAAATAATCGCTGTGTTAAAATAACTGAGTCATTATTTTTAAAATAGGCTTCAATCACAAACGCTCGATGTTCACCCGACCACGACATACTGGCTACTGAAATGGCAAGAATAGACCTGTCGATGTACAACATTCCCGCCGTCTCAATGACAGTGGTGCCAACATAACAATTACTACAAAATCGTCAGGTTTTTATGCCGGACCCTGTATAATTTCATGTCTGATATCTCTCGTTAAAAATTATGAACACTTCTTTAAAATGCACTACTAGGGGGTTGCCCATCCCTGAGGTATATTATGATGGGAACTGGTAAAATGCCCATTGACTAACAAGAAAAATTGTAGGCTTCGCATTCACTCCTTGTAGATAAAGCAGCGAACGATATTTGGAAACACTCCTCAGCTTTATTATTAATGCTTCTATTGAGCATGAAACAACTTCCTGAGTGTGTGCGAGGAGTCAGACGAAATACTGGTTAACAATTGGCAAGCGCCTCACCAACTGGCCGTTTCCATGTGCCGGCGTAACTGTCGTCCGTTAACTCTACGCCCCTCACTCCCACAGTCTGTGTTCAAAAAGTCTGTCGCGCTGGGGCTGCGTAAACTCAGCAGATTTCCCTCTTGAAGTTTAATAATAGATAAACCTACATACTGCTAACACAACTCCGCATTGAATATTAACTGAATAAATACAAACGGTAATAAGAAATCTTATAATAAACCACATTAGTCGAAGCTAAAATACCAAACATTGTTTTCCAGAGACCTTTATTATCCAAATAAGTTCTTGTGACCCCCCCCCCCCCCTCTGCCCTAAATTATTGGACTACTAAAGTTTGATTGATTGAGATAAAAATTATTCTGATTACTTACAAAATACAGTACTAGGTGTAGTACATAGTTTTCACTATAATGAAAATGTTATATTTTGATATGTTTGAGTCATTGTTTTTTCCCGGTGAGCCGTTGGCAGACCTGTTTGTTTACATTTGAGCCGCTTCCCGCCGGCAGGGGAAAAATTCCTCATTACCGTTTGTATTTATTCACTTAATATTCACGGTTGAGTTGTGTTAGCAGTATGTAGATTTAGCTATTATTAATGTTCACGAGGGAAATCTGCTTAGTTTACGCAGCCCCTGCGTGACGGACTTCTAATGATGTCATAGGAGTAGTGCGGCCTTAGTGAACTTATAAACAAGAGGTTGTTAGGTGATTAAGTTTCCTTCTAATAAGCCATTAAGTGACTTCAAGCGGTAAGATGACAATGGAAGCTCTCTGGGGGTAGAGTCATAAATGTAATTGGAATCCATTACTTTCGCTGGGGATAAATTAAATGTTAGTAGGCGCCTCAATTATGACATTGAGAAAGAACCCTTCTTCTACCCCTCCTCTATCTCTTTATTTACTAGCTTTTTTCCCTTCTTTTAGCAGATTTCCCTCAAGGGAAATCAGCTATTGAGGTCGTACTCATGACGTGATTTTCGAAATTATTCTTCAAATGTGAACTCGCTCCTGCCTAGAAGCGAATGAATGAGGTCCGTTCAAGCTCTCTCTCTCTCTCTCTCTCTCTCTCTCTCTCTCTCTCTCTCTATATATATATATATATAAAATTGTAACCTCTGTCTGTACATTGATTTTTTTCTCGAAATTTCACGATAACTTTTCGTTTCACATGTCATAGACACCATAACTGCGTTTTGTTTCTTCCGTGTATGCTTGTTTGTCCTATTGGTTATTCAGCAAATATGCACATAACAAAAGTTATATAATTTGTTACTTAGAGTAACTTTTGTTGCATTCACTTTTGTCGTGAAATGAAGTAAACACGGGATATACGCTAAAACTATAGCGGGAGCCATTAATTTTATTAGTACTTATTTAAGTGTTTTTAATAAATGCGTATTATGACAAAAGATGTTTTCTTTTAGTCTTATGTGATAGTTCTAAGAATGATTCGGATTTATGAGGTTATAAATCTCCGTCGCCTCCTCCTCATTTATTTATTTTCCCTATAAAATAACATTGTTATTTATTTCTAATAGAAATGTAAACTATAAGAGCATTTCCGGTATTTAATTTATACTCGATATTTTTGTTTAAAGTATTCCTTAGGTTGCAGGGAGGTCTCTCTTCCCCTCATCTAGCTTTTTACATATAAATGAAATTTTTTTTAGGGTAACACTATTATTTAGTTCCATCAGGTAGATAAATTATTAAAATAATATTCTGAATCAATAATCTAAGGAAAACAATGATGATAACGCTCATGCGAGAACGGAAATTCCTTAGCGAACTCGCTTCGAGAGCGAGCTTATTCCCTGTGAAATAACTTCCACTTCATTACGAGAAGTGATTTCCACTAAGATTTACTATTACGAATATAATCTTATGTATAAAACTATGCTTAAACTATATGTGCCAGGGTTGGTTTTTCAACTGTAATGTTCATTATAGATGATATTTAATTGTAATAAATGCTGACCATGACTATGGTTTGAATTATTCAAAAACGGTGTGTCAAAAAGTGGAGAGGGATAGACTAGGAACACATTTTCATTTATTCTTCAAAACTAAAATTTCTATTCTACTAAACCCCAAAAGTTACACTTTAGGATTGGCTATTTCGGAAATAGCCTTGTCGTTGAGGGAAGTGGAATTGTACACATTGAAGGCTTGCTATAAAAATACCATCATTAGTCAGTCAACAATGATTTCCCGGGTATCGCCGGGTACCTTAGCTCGTGTATATATAAAATTTTGAACGGACCTCATTTTCGTCATCTACTAGGTAAGATCGATGGATATTTGAAGAAATTTTTCAAGACTCGAGTCATGAGTAGAACCTCAATAGCTGATATCCCTTAAAGGAAATCTGCTAAAAAAAAAAGGGAAAATAACAAGTAGAAAAAGAAGGCTGTCACGCAGGGGCTGCGTAAACTAAGCAGATTTCCCGCGTGAAGTTTAGCAATAGATAAATCTACATTCCGGTAACACAATACCACCATTAATATTAAGTGAATAAATATAAACGATAATAAGTAATCTCCAGACGGGAAGTGTCTGAAATGTAAACAATCAGGTCTGCCAAACTCACCGGAAAGAAAAACAATTACTGAATTATATCAGAATATAAGATATTAATTTTATTGAAAACTATATACTATATCTACTACTGTAATTTATAATGAATCAGAATAATTTTTATCTGAATCAATCAAATTTAGTAGGAGTCCAACAACCTAAGACAGGAGGGGGGGGGGTCAAAGAACGTATCTTATTACATGTATCTCTATTGCGCACTAACGATGAACCGAAGTTAACAAAACTAGGTATGTGAATTAGTAATAAATCCCATATGATTATAAGGTGAACCAACATTGCTCAGAAGGAGTAGGAGTGGGGGTTATAAGGGACCCCTGAAATAAAAATTCGCGATATTTCATTTTCTACTGGGTTTTCGCCAAATGTGTACATAACAAAAGTTGTTCATTTTTTTATTTAGAGTAACTTTAGTTATATACACTTTTTTCGTATACCGAATTATAAACGAGATATACACTAAACCTATAGCGGAAGTGAACAATTTTATTAGGCACAAAAGACTCAACAGAATTAAATAAAACTCGGTATGTGTATTAGCAGTAACGCCTTCATTATAATAAGCCATACCAACATTTCTACGGACGGGCAGGAGTCGGGGTTGTAGGGAGGATTGAATTTAAAAATACCAGTATTTCGTTTTCTATTCGTTTTTCTGCAAATATGCACATGACAAAAGTAGTTTATTTTTTTTATTTCAAGTAACTTTTGTGATATTCACTTTTGTCTAATAAAACAGTATAAAAATAAATAATTCAAATCTATGCATAATGCACAGGATACGGGAAGTATGACAATATGGAGGACAGTGAAGTCTTGCATAAAAAATTAATTTATTTTTAAAAATTAATTTTTATTAACAAATCCACAGCAACGACGGGCATAAACACTGGGACGGGTAAATGTCAAAATATTGTGCAAAGTAAAGCCTTGCCAAAAAAATACCATCTCCATCAGCCTCAAATGAATTATATATATATATATATATATATATATATATATATATATATATACAATTGTAACCTCTGTCTGTACATTGATTTTTTTCTCGAAATTTCACGATAACTTTTCGTTTCACATGTCATAGACACCATAACTGCATTTTGTTTCTTTCCTGTCTGTTTGTTTGTTTGTTTATTTGTATGTTTGTTTGTTTATTTGTATGTTTGTTTGTTACCTTATCACGCATAAACGGCTTAACCGAATTTTATGAAACTTGGTATGCATACTACTACTAACCCAACTTAGACTTTAGGCTATATTAATATTCTCTGAGACGAACAGGAGTGGAGGTTAAAAGGGAGTCCTGAAATTAATATAGCGATATTTCGTTTCCTAGCAGATAGAAAAGGGGCTTACGAGCGCAGTTTCAAAATACCCCAAATCACCCAAAAAATGCTCACGAAAAAAATCCTCTATTTTTTACAAATATATATTTAAATACATATAAAACCTCGATTTTTTGTAAAATATATAAGGGAAAATCTATAAAATTATTGACATTTTACGAAATAATCTAGAAAAATTACTACTTGAAAAGTCATTTTAGGCATGAGCATCATTTTTTATTACCATTACCATTACCTGCGCTATGATAACTTTAATAAACTAATAATATATGATATATATATTTTTAGGGGGTTTCTAGGCCACTTTTCAAAATACCCTAAATCCTCCAAAAAATGCTAACGATCAAAAATACCCTAAATCCTCCAAAAAATGCTAGTGACTAAAAATACCCTCCTAATGCTCACGACCAAAAATACCATCCAAATGATCACGACCAACAATTGGAGGGAATTTTTGGTCGTGAGCATTAGGAGGGTATTTTTGGTCGTGAGCATTAGGAGGGTATTTTTGGTCGTGAGCATTAGGAGGGTATTTTTGGTCGTGAGCATTAGGAGGGTATTTTTGGTCGTGAGCATTAGGAGGGTATTTTTGGTCGTGAGCATTAGGAGGGTATTTTTGGTCGTGAGCATTAGGAGGGTATTTTTGGTCGTGAGCATTAGGAGGGTATTTTTGGTCGTGAGCATTAGGAGGGTATTTTTGGTCGTGAGCATTAGGAGGGTATTTTTGGTCGTGAGCATTAGGAGGGTATTTTTAGTCGTTAGCCTTTTTTGGAGGATTTAGGGTAGTTTTGATCGTTAGCATTTTTTGGAGGATTTGGGTATTTTGAAAAGTGGCCTAGAAACCCCCTAAAAATATATATAACATATATTATTAGTTTATTAAAGTTATCATAGCGCAGATAATGGTAATGGTAATAAAAAATAAATGTCATTTGATAAATTTTAGGGGGTTCAAAAAATACATCCATGATGCTCATGCCTAAAATGACTTTTCAAGTAGTAATTTTTCTAGATTATTTCGTAAAATGTCAATGATTTTATAGATTTTTCCATATATATTTTACAAAAAATCGATGTTTTATATGTATTTAAGTAAAAAATAGAGGATTTTTTTCGTGAGCATTTTTTGGGTGATTCGGGGTATTTTGAAACTGCGCTCGTAACCCCCTTTTCTATCTGCTTTTCCAATTGGGTTTTCGGCAAATATGCACATAACAAAAGCTTTTTATTTTGATATTTAGAGTAACTTTTGTTATATACACTTTCGTCATATACAGAAGTATAAATACGCTAAAAAGTATAGCGGGAGTCAACAATTTTATTTGGCACAAAAAACTAATCCGAACTAAACAAAAATCGGTATATGAACTACCACGAGCTCCTAACTGATAATAAGCTGTACCAACATTTCTAGGGACAATGAGGGGTGGGGGTTGTAAGAGAGTCCTGAAATTAACAATTGCGATATTTCGTTTCCTATTTGTTTTTGGCAAATGGGCAAAGGATAAAATTTGTTTATTTTGTTATGTAGAGTAACTTTTGTTGTATTCACTTTTGTCGTTTAACAAAGTGTAAACGAGATATACACTGAAACCTAAAGAGGCAGCCAACAATTTTATTGGGCACTAACGATTGAACCGAACTTAACATAGCTCTATATGTAAATTAGCACTAATTGTTCCATGATTATAAGCTTAATTAAAATTTTTAGGTTCGAATGGGAGTGGGGGTTATAGCGGTATTGACGCACCTAAAACAAAAATTTTGATTCCCTACAACTTCCGCTGTCACTCCTTGTGCTAATTCATCATGACTTTGTTTAACTAATACTTTATACAAATTAAATAATGGAAATGCTCTTGTAGTTTACACTTCTTTTGGAAATAAGTAAAAAAGTTATTTTCTAGGGGAAATAAATAAATGAGGAGTGGGCGACGGATATTAATAACCTTACTAATCCGAATCATACTTCAAACTATCATCTAAGACTAATAAAAGTCCGTCACGCAGGGGCTACGTAAATTAAGGAGATTTCCCTCACAAAGTTTAATAGTAGATTTATCTACCTACTACTAACACAACACCACCTTCAATATTAAGTGAATGAAAAGAAACGGAAATGAGAACATTTTCCCTTCCTGACGTGAAGCTCTGAAATGTAAACAAACAGGTCTGTCAGCTTATCACCGGAAAGAAAAACAATTACTGAAATATATCAGAATATTGTATATTAAGTTTATTGAAAACTATTAACTACATATAGTACTGTAATTTATGTTGAATCAGAGTAATTTTTATCCCAATAAAACAAATTTTAGTAGTACAAGAATTTAAGACAGGGTGGGGGGGGGGTTAAGTTTTACAATTGATAACTCTACATAGTGTTAACACTTAACACCACAGTGAATATTAAGTGCTATTCTTGTTGTCTCTAATATTCTGGTTGATTAAAGTCTAATAAGCTTGCTTAAAGACATATTCTACAACTGAGTAAGCTGGGAGTCTTGGGGCGCCTATTGCAGTCGGACGAATACTGAATGCAAATATATTTTTGAGAGTGTAATGCAACATAAATTCCATAAGGAGTGAAAGTGTATGGCTGTGGCGTAACTCTCATTCCCTATTCACGCTTCGTCACTTGCTCACGTCATTTATCATGTCTCTCTTACAACTACCCATCTTCCCATTCGAGTTTCTTCTGTCTGTCTGTCTGTCTCTCTCTCTCTGTCTGTCTGTCTGTCTCTCTCTCTCTCTCTCTCTCTCTCTCTCTCTCTCTCTCTCTCTCTCTCCTCTCCCTCTCTCTCCTCTCCCTCTCTCTCTCATTCACTCACTTCAGTTTCTCTCTGCTCGTAACTTCGCTAATCGTTCACTGTAATTGGGTTCACCTTGTAATTGCTTTCTTCTGGGCGCCAGTCTACCTTTCGTTATAGCAGATTTCCTTTGAGTGAAAGTATATTAACAGATCCCCCTTAAGGGAATTCTATTAAGTTCGTACTCATGATGAGATTTTGAAAAATATCTTCAAATGTACAACGATCCTACCTAGGGGATGACGAAAATGATGATATGCCACCAGGCTTGGGAAATCTACTTAGTTTACTCAGCTCCTGCGTGACGGACTTTTTAATTTTTCTACTTATTTCCCTGATAATCCTCTCTGATTTAATTTTCAATTAATTCAAATTTTTGATTATAATTACATTACTTAATTGGTCATTTCATTCAGCGTTAACTTTGAGAGATCGTTTTAGTTAATGGCTGAAATTTGGGGGGGGGGGTCATATATGTAAATGGAGTAATTTGTTTTACTCGCGTGAGCACAAGTATTATCATTGAGGTAAAGGAATCATGATGTAAGACTAATGGTTGAGTCTTAATAATTACCCGTTCTCGGCTTGCTCGTCCGTGCCAATCCTTCACCTATTCTAGGCAGCTTTTCTTAATGCATTCTGAATAGGATTTTAGAGGTTAAAAGATAATATGTGTGATGTCATATTGGCCTCGAAGATCATACATAAAAGCCAACGGCCGTTAGTAGTCTAGAGTCCTAGAGCAAGTATCTCTTTGTCTGTTCAGTAGTAAAGTCACAGTAACTGTTTGCTCGATCTGTTAGGCTAAAACGATTCAAATAAGAGTTTGTTGTGTCCGTGTCCTTTTAATAATTGTGTCAAGTAATAGTCTGTTGATGTTAATTTTTGTCCTAAGTACTCTCTGTATTTACAGTATTTTCAGACAAATGTCTGAAATAAATAGTTTTAGATGTTGTCCTTTCGTAGTCATATACCATTTCTGTTGCCATTTGTTAATTGAGTCAGTAAGTAATTGTGTTTTTAAGTGTTGTAGCATTCTGGAATTTTGGTATCTTTTGAGGCTGATTTTGCTGATAAATCAGCGAGATCGTTTCCCAAAATTCTAGAATGCCCTTTGATCCAGCAAAAGTCTACGTGTACATTATTTTGTTTAAGCCATGCAAGTAAGAGTCTGATTTTTTCTGTCAAAAGGTCATGTATTGTATAATTTTGAAGTGCTTGTAAAGAGTTGTGGCTATCAGTGTAAATGTAGATGTGTGTTGATGGTTGTTTGTCGTCAATATACAGTAAACTATTTAAGATTGCAATTTTTCTGCCTGATTATTGGTAACCAGTTTTCCAAGTCTGAATTTTTGTATTTCTATTATTTTATCTCTTTTAAAAACTACAAAAGCAAAACCGACTCGGGTTTCATCCTTGCTGCCATCAGTATAAATGCTTATTTCGGCATGATCGTAGGGATTTAAACAAATTCTTGGATATAATGAGGAATGTAGCCAGTCCTTATAATGGACATCTTTGTCTATTTGTTCAGGCAGATAGTTCGCGTTGGCTGTCGAGGTTTTCAAAAGAGAGAATTGAGTTACACACTTCTTTGAAATGAAATAGCAGTATCAACTACCATCCAAGTGAGGACAGTCACAGCGAATGTAAAAGGGAAACCAGCACTTCAGAAATGGATAGCCCCTGAAGAGGTGGCAAGTAAGCCACGAAACATGTAGGGAAGTTTCAATAAAATCTGCACCGGAAAAAATGTTTTTTATTTATGTTTTATTGGAGACCCTTTTAATAATATTGAGCCCAATATAAGAAGTATATATATACACACACATCTTTAGGGAAATGTGCTAATACACGAGGTGAGTGGTAATTGTGTTCCTGCCCACATGAGAAATATGTAGACCCTGACACATCAGAGCTGCATAGAATGTTGGACCAAATTCATTTATTAATAATGAAAAATAAATATAATAAATTGATTTAATGAAGTGAGAATTTTCCTGAGAATAGAGCGTTGTATTAGATGGGCTAGGGCAAACAACTCTTCTATAGAGCTATTATGAAACCGTTAGATGGTACAAGGAGCGACCCTCAGGGGATGGCTCCTAGGCAACAAGTTCTCAGCTGATCCAACAGCAAATATCACTAGGCTTATCAACCTTAACCATACTCGAAAATAAATAAGCCCGTCACGCAGAGGCTGCGTAAACTAAGCAGATTTCCCTCGTGAAGATTAATAATAGATAAACCTACATACTGCTAACAAACACCACCGTGAATATTAAGTGAATAAATACAAACGGTAAACGGTAGAAATCCTTCGGCTCCCGGCGGGAAGCGTCTGAAATGTAAACAAACTGGTCTGCCAACCTCTTACGGAAAGAAAAACAATTACTGAAATATATCAGAATATAAAATCAATTTTATTGAAAACTATTTAATTTATCTAGTACTGTAATTTATAATGACTCAGAATAATTTTTATCTCAATCAATCAAATCTTAGTAGTCCAATAACTTAAGACTGGGGAACTTGGGGGGAGGGGTTACAGCACAACATATTTCCAAGTATCTCCTTTATTATTATTTATTAACGTCCACTTTTTGAAACTAAGGCTAATTGGGACGGGTTATCTACAGGTTACCACTCTATTCTAGCCAGGGTGGGACTTAGGATTTTATTTAATGAATTTCGTCACTAAATAAATTCCCTTGCCCAGGCGAGAATCGGACTCGCCACTCTAGGATTACTATGTGAGATTAAAGGCAACGCTTTAACTCGCATGGCTAACCTGAGCCCCAGTATCTCCTATGATGAAGGTCTCTTGAAAACCATATTTGGTATTTATGCTTCGAATAATGTGGTTTATTACATGAGAGAGTTTTCTTTATGTAACACGAGTAGAAGTGGGGGTTTGCTGATGGCTCAAAACTGGAAAGTGCTAATATCTCGGTTCGGTCGGTATTGAAGATCAGAGAATATATTTATATATATATAGATATATATATATATATATATATATATATATAACTATATTTATAGTACACTTAATTTGCAATAAGATTAGTTCTTTTTCGATCCGACGTATAATAACGGAGATATTTCGATTTTGGGAAATACTCTCTCCTCCCCTTGTCCGATTTCAGCCAATAACGAACTTGATCTTTCTTTTTACATAAAACAATTAAATATCGAGTTTGGTAAAGATAAAAAAAATCGCCATCTTGAACGGGCCTCATTTATGTCATGTCCTGTGTAGGATCAATGGACATTTGATGAAATCTTTTGAAAATCGCGTCATGAGTACGACCTAGTGTGCACCGCATCACTTCCCTCAACTCCTATTAAATTAAACGAACAGATTTTTTGGTTAGTCCCTTTAAAATTATTTCATTTGAGAGTGATATGCATTATATTTGTTCCCATCATAAAATTTTATAGAACGTTATTTAACTTTTTTTTCGTGGTACACTTTTTAGAACCTATACTAATGTTTTTTTATCTTATACGTACATAGAATTTTGGAATTTTTATTATTTTTTGTTCTCCTCTAAAGCAGGGATTGCCAATGTGTTCGACATGGAACCCTTGGTGTCATCATTGCACCATTTGATTCTCAGGTAGTCAAGAGCACTCGTGAGCTAACGTTTTCACACCTTCCGTAATAGGTTTCAAAAAGTATTTGTTTTTAAACATATATACCTAGTTCATATGAATGGATATTATTACTGTTAGGACATCCTTGCATTGTGTATTCCATGTACCACCAGAAAGACATAAATTAAAATTGATATATATATATATATATATATATATATATATATATATATATATATATATATATATATATATATATGTATAATCTGTCATTTGATAAGAACGTTGATTAACATGGATCAAAAAGTATCCAGATCGAGATGTGAGAAACTTGCAACTTTAATTAAGCCCCCCGAAGCTGTACCTTATTCGATTTAATTATATTTTCAACGTTCAGGATTAACGTAGAGACAAAGAAAATATACTTGGTTCAGGAAAAAAATAGTTGTTTTTTCGGATTTGTTGGAGTATGATGGGCGAATCGAGACCAGAGTGCGGCGATCCCCAGGGTTCAGTATTAGATTTCATCTATCCTATTATATTATGTTAACATTTCATTTCAGACATATGTGCGAAAGTATCATTTTCAACTTTTTAATCCATTATTGGCCTGCTACGCTCATCGCTTATCTGTTAATGCAACACGTGAGTTACCAATGCAACCAAGTGATAGTCTGTTGATGTTAATTTTTGTCCTAAATACTCTTTAATATCCGGAATAAATAGTTTTAGATGTTGCCCTTTCGTAGTCATATACCATTTCTGTTGCCATTTGTTAATTGAGTCAGTAAGTAATTGTGTTTTTAAGTGTGATTTTGTTGCAGCATTCTGTAATTTTGGTATCGTTTGAGGCTGATTTTGCTGATAAATCAGCGAGATCTTTTCCCAAAATTCTAGAATGCCTTTTGATCTAGCAAAAGAGTGGCTATCTGTGTAAATGTTGATGTGTGTTGAAGGTTGTTTGTCGTCAATATACAGTAAACTATTTAAGATTGCATTTTTTTCTGTCTGCTTATTGGTAACCAGTTTTCCAAGTATGAAAGAAAAGAAATAAATACTTTTCGGGACCTCTTGATGAAAATTTTCTTCAAATATCCCATTTTTTATTTTATTTTTTTTTTTTTACAATATTTCTTGGTATGCCATCCTCTGACTGTTAAATAAACTGAGTAATTTAAATAATTTGGGAGCAAGACGTGTAGTTGTAAGGCGTTTTTTTTTTAATGGTTTCAAGTCTAGAAAATTATTATACTACGGCCTGTCTCAACTAAAGCTTTCATTATATGAAAGTTGAATGTAATAGCGAAGGTGTTGTTTCCTTATTACGAGCTCTTAACAACTGGGCCACTTTCATAACATGAGCTATTTACTCTATGCTAAGCTACATCACAGCGCAGCGCAAAATAAAATTTCATAGATATGCAACCCAAACCGTTTCATAGATTCACCACTCATCTTGTTTAAAAAATGAAATAAACAAAGTCCGTCACGCATGGGCTATGTTAACTAAGCAGATTTCCCACGGGAAGGTTTGCAACAGATAAATCTATATACTAGTAACACCACCGTGAATGTTAAGGGAATAAATACAAACGGTAATAAGAAATCACTCAGTCAATTTACATGTTAAGATCTACAACGGAGAGCATCTGAATTTTAAACAAACAGGGCAGCCAACCTCGCAGCGCTGAATAGATAGAATTATTCTAGACCGGAAAAATGAACAATTAATGAAATATATCTGAACATAACATATTAATTTTATTGAAAACTATTTACTATAGCCAGTGGAGTAATTTGAATAAAATCGGATAAATTTCTATCTCAATCACTCAGATTGTGCAATAAGATTGTTTCTATACAATATTTCGATCTGACGTATAGTAACAGAGATATTTCGAATTTTCGAAATTCCTTCCATCTAACCCCCCCCCCCTCTCCCCCGATTTTAGCCGTTAAAGGGCTTGATCTTTCTTTTTACATAATACGACTAAATATCGAGTTTGGTAACGATTAAACAATAATTGCGACCGCTAACAGACAAACACACACACACACACACACACACACACACACACACACATATATATATATATATATATATATATATATATATATATATATAGTTTTGAACGGACCTCATTTTCGTGATCTCCTAGGTAGGATCGATGGACATTAGAAGAAAAATTCGAAAATCGCGTCATGAGTACAACCTCAATAGCTGATTTACCTTAAGGCAAATCTGCTAAAAACAATTTTATAGAACCAATCTGGTTAAAATATTGATGCTCTACAATTGCTAATCTATACATTTTTTCGATACTCAAATATTAAGTGAGTAATTCATACTTTGGGGGTTTCAGTGAGAATATGTGGCGAGATGAGATGGCTAGTGGCTGGTGGGAAATGTGCTTAGTTTACGCAGGACATCTAGCAGATTTCGCCTTGTGTTATCGGGCTGTGAGTGGGAGTAGGAGCTAGGGGCGGAAGTGGAAGCATGGCTGCTTATCTCCTCGAGGAGTTAGACCAACCTCCCCCACTCCACTCCAACTGGAAAAGGTCCGTCACTCACGGCCAGCCTTAACTAAGCAGATTTCCCTCGTGAAGTTTAACAATAGAAAAATCTGCCTACTGCTTACACTTACCACCGCCGTGAGTAAATACAAACGGTAATGAGAAATATTTCAATTAATTTATATAAGCTCTGAATTGTACACAAATAAGTCTGCCAACCACTCAGAGCTGAACAGATAGATAGACATATTCTTCACCGGAAAGAAAAACAATTACTGATATATATCTGAATATAACACATTAACTTTATTGCAAACTATTTACTATATCTAGTACTGCAATTTATAATGAATCAGAATAATTTATATTTTATTAACTCAAATTTTAATAGCCCAAGAACTAAAGAAGGGCTGAACAGAACGTTTATGCATATATCTCCCAACGTCTAAACCAATTTCAGAGAGCCGAACAGTTACAGAAACGGCCGAACTAATCCGGAATCCTAGTACGAGTACCGACTATAGCCGATCTCGTCTCACTCGTTATCCATACACACTTAATAAAAAATACAAATATCTCGGTTAATATTCAAGATAGAGAATAAATGCATATAACAATATTTATAGAAATTAAATTAATTTGCAAAAAGATTGGTTCTATACACTTTTTCGATCCGACGATAGTTACGGAGATATTCCGATTTTTCAATTTCTCTTCCTCTAAAACCCCCTCCTCCTGGTGGGATTTCAGCCGATAATAGATCTTTATTTCTTACATAAAACGACTAAATATCGAGTTTGGTAACAATCAAACAATAGTTGCGTTAGAGTAGTAACAGACAAATATATATATATTCTCAATTTTGAACGGACCTCATTTTCACAATTATTTTCGTCGTCTCCTAAGCAGGATCCAAAGTCCGTCACGCAGGGGCTGCGTAAACATAGCGAAATTCCCGCGTGCACCACGTATTTGCATTTATCTCAAAAAATTAAAGTTAAATGAAAACAATATTTGGTATTTGAACTTTCAAATAAAATTTTTATGACATAACAGCTTATTGTTAATATGGAGAGAGTAGGAGAAGGGGTTTACTGAAGGCCAAAAATTAAAAAAATAGAGATAGTACATTTACTTTGCAATAATATAAAAATCAATTTTATTGAAAATTCAATGTTCTATGCATTCAATCTCTATCTTGATTATTAACCAAGATAATTGCATTTTTCATATTCAGCCTTTAGCAAATCCTCACTTGAACTCATGTTACATAAACAATACTCTGTTATATAATAAACCACTTTATTCGAAGCTTAAATACCAAATATAGTTTTCAAGAGACCTTTATTATACGAGATATATGCAAATATTTTCTGGTAAACCCGTCTAAAGTACTTATACTACTAAAATTTGTTTGAGATGAATTGATAAAAATTATTCTGATTCATTATAAATTACGGAACCGGATATAGTAAAAAGCGTTTTTAACAAAACTTATATGTTATTGTTTTCCTGTTGTCCTAGGGATTGACTTCAGTTGCTGTGTGCTTCAGCGTCTCAATGTAATTGAGCAGCCCTACAAACTGTATATAAATTTGTACAATAAAGTTATTCTCTCTATATAATAATATGTATATTTCAAAAATTGCTTCATTTTCCATCCGACGTCCAATAACGGAATTTTCGATATTCCACCTCGAAACCACCCTTCCTACTGCTCCGATTTCAGCCATTAATGCACTTGATCTTTATTTTTACATTTTACTATTATTTTCCATTTGACGAAAACGTTCGAAAATTTGCTGCCGGTAAAGCTGCTTTTCTTAAAGGGAAAAGTGTTAAAACGACCGTTACGCCGGGGCTGCTTACACTAAGTAGATTTCCCACTAGTTGGAATGACTCATCTATTTAGAAACAATTCACAATATCCTCAATTCCCAACTAAATCCGATGAGTAAAAACTAGGTGGTCTAAAAGATAAAAAAAATTGATCACGTCATCACTCAACTCATTTGCAATTTGTCTTATAGTAAAGACCTGTTTAAAACCAATATCGGGTATTTAAGATTTGGAGTAAAAGATTTCATGAAATGTTCCCTAGTTGTGAAAGTTTTCTGCCTTTGTTACATACGTTTCCTTCTCACTATCTCATTGACGACTCTCTTTCCCTCAATCAATCTCACACTCTATCTCCTGCAACCTCAACCTCTCCCACTCTTTCACTCTCATACATACCATCTATGTCAATCACTTCTCCCCTTCCCTCAATCAATCTTCTGCAACCTCCACCTCTCCCACTCTTTCACTCTCATACATACCATCTATGTCAATCACTTCTCCCCTTCCCTCAATCAATCGCCCACTCAATCTTCTGCAACCTCCACCTCTCCCACTCTTTCACTCTCATACATACCATCTATGTCAATCACTTCTCCCCTTCCCTCAATCAATCGCCCACTCAATCTTCTGCAACCTCCACCTCTCCCACTCTTTCACTCTCATACATACCATCTATGTCAATCACTTCTCCCCTTCCCTCAATCAATCTTCTGCAACCTCCACCTCTCCCACTCTTTCACTCTCATACATACCATCTATGTCAATCACTTCTCCTCTTCCCTCAATCAATCTCACACTCTATCTCCTGCAACCTCCACCTCTCCCACTCTTTCACTCTCATACATACCATCTATGTCAATCACTTCTCCCCTTTCCTCAATCAATCGCCCACTCAATCTTCTGCAACCTCCACCTCTCCCACTCTTTCACTCTCATACATACCATCTATGTCAATCACCTTTCTTCGTCTTTCAATCAATGGTACCCTGGATCTCCTGAAACCTACTCCCCCAACTCATAAAATCGCGGTTTTATGCAGCTCTTTTGTAATAATTTTTTTCTATATGGTGCACTATTCTCGGTCATATGAAAAAAAAACCAGTGCTGATAAGGGACTGTATGAAAGCGTAGTTAATAGTTGTGTTCGGCTTACAGGGGGGAAGAATGAAAGCTAGTAGCATTGGAGCCTGTATTTACCAAGGACCTTTATATGGGCCTTTGTTAAGATGGGCCGCGAGGTAAATGCCAGCAAAGAAATCCCATCTACCATTACTCAACATCTTAAATCATTTCAGTATTTCATTCTCACCTTAATGACGGGTCCTATCCTCTATTTGGCAGCAAGAGCCTGTCGTAGTCCCCTGATTCCTTAACACCATATGAGGGAAATCCATTTAATGTGGTTGATCGTATGAAAACTAAACCTGTCCTGGATTTGAATGACAACAGCTATCAATATTCTCCAGTGCTAAAAATAAGGAGATTTTAGCAAATTTCCATTAAGGGAAAATGGAATGATCTTCAAATGTCCATCGACATTTATATATATATATATATATATATATATATATATATATATATATATATATATATATATATTGGCCAGATAGGAATGTGATTGAATGTGGGTAGCTATGAAAGTTGAAGGCTATAAATGATATTTATTCCGGCTATGGAAGCATGAAGGGTATGGATATGTTGCAAGATTGCATCAGAGCTAGCGAACTGAGGTCTCCACACCATTCTTGACCTCCCTATCTGTTGAAACACACTCAAAAACGCTATTATATACTGAGAATGGGGGAGGCGGGCCACATGCTTAGCACTTAACTACCGAGTTCCCGTTCCTTTAACAACCTACACACAACTAGGATGTCTTAAAGGGGAAAAAATAATACGTTTTCCCTCGAACAATGCCGCTCCCCGCAGTTCGCCTTCTTCAATTTCACCAAAAGACTCAAAAAAATAAAGTTGAAGGGAATTCTTGGCCCCAAGACCTAAAAACTGCGAAATATATTGCTTATATTGTAAAACCTTTTCTTTAGAGCCGATCAGCTCTACCGATAAAAAGTCCGTAGCACAGGCGCAGCGTAAACTAAGCAGATTTCCCACGCGAAGGTTGACAATAGATAAATATACATACAGGTAACACTACCGTGAATATTAAGCGAATAAATACAAACGGTAATGAGAAATCTCTCACTCAATTTACAATACAAGTTAATAATCTCTACAACGGAAAGCGGCTGAATTGTAAACAAATAGGTCAGCCACCCTCGTAGCGCTAAATAGATTAGATAGACCGGAAAAACAAACAATTAAAGCAATATATCTGTATATAACATATTAATTTTATTGAAAACTATATACTATTATTAGTGGAGTAATTTGAAATGAATCAGCATAATTTATATCTCAATCACTCAGATTTTTTTAATTGAAGAACAAAAGAAGGGGGGGGGGGTGAACAGAACGTATTTGTTTGTGTCGTATACAGAACTATAAATGATGTATACGCTAAAAGCTATAGCGGGTGTCAACAATTATATCGGTCACTAATGGGGGGGGGGGTCGTAAGGGAGGCTTTTTATGAAAAATAGTCGTACTGCGTTTTCTATTGGGGATTCGGCCAACATGCACTTATTTTGGAAGGTGCTCATTTTGATATTTAGAGTAACTTTTGTTGCATTCACTTTTGTAGTAAACACGGGATATGCACTAAAACTATAACGGGAGTCATTAATTTTATTAGTATTTATTTAAGTGTTTTTAGTATATGCATATTATGACAAATGATGTTCTGACTCTCAAAAATATATTTGCATTCAGTATTCGTCCGACTGCAATAGGCGCCCCAAGACTCCCAGCTTACTCAGTTGTAGAATATGTCTTTAAGCAAGCTTATTAGCCTTTAATCAACCAGAATATTAGAGACAACAAGAATAGCACTTAATATTCACTGTGGTGTTAAGTGTTAACACTATGTAGAGTTATCTATTGTAAAACTTAACCCCCCCCCCACCCTGTCTTAAATTCTTGTACTACTAAAATTTGTTTTATTGGGATAAAAATTACTCTGATTCAACATAAATTACAGTACTATATGTAGTTAATAGTTTTCAATAAACTTAATATACAATATTCTGATATATTTCAGTAATTGTTTTACTTTCCGGTGATAAGCTGACAGACCTGTTTGTTTACATTTCAGAGCTTCACGTCAGGAAGGGAAAATGTTCTCATTTCCGTTTCTTTTCATTCACTTAATATTGAAGGTGGTGTTGTGTTAGTAGTAGGTAGATAAATCTACTATTAAACTTCGTGAGGGAAATATCCTTAATTTACGTAGCCCCTGCGTGACGGACTTTTATTAGTCTTTGATGATAGTTTGAAGTATGATTCGGATTAGTAAGGTTATTAATATCCGTCGCCCACTCCTCATTTATTTATTTCCCCTAGAAAATAACTTTTTTATTTATTTCCAATAGAAATGTAAACTACAAGAGCATTTCCATTATTTTATTTGTATAATGTATTATATAAACAGAGTCATGCTCAATTTGCACAAGGAGTGATAGCGGAAGTTGTAGAGGCTCTTTGGGAACCAAACTCTTTGGTTCTGGTAATATATCTTGATGTTATTGAAACCAGTATGTACTATTATAACAATTAAACGTTAGTGGTAATCCCATTATGACAAAAGATAATATCCGTTTAAACTCGATATGATTGTTTTTAATTTAGGTTAATACTTAGGTTACAGGGAGGGCAACGATCTCTTCCCCTGACTAAGCTTTTCGAATATAAATGGAATTATTTTTAGGGTACCACTATTACCTACTATTATATTTAGGGTACTATTATTTAATTCCATCAGGTAGATAAATTATTAAAATAATATTTTGAATTAATAATTTAAGGAAAACAATGTTGATAACTCTCGTGCAGGAGCGAAAACTGACGGGAGGCTAAAACAATTCATTGAGTTTTCTTATTTCCTGTGGAATTACTGGAAGTGATTTCCACTGAGAATTAATATTACGAATATAATCGTATAAACTATACTTAAACTATATGTGCTCGGATTGGTTTTTGACAGGAAATATGTTCATTATAGATGATATTTAATTGTAATAAATCCTATCCATGATCATAGTTTGAATTATTCAAAAACGGTGAGTCAAAAAGTGGAGAGGAATAGATTAGGAACACATTTTCATTTATTCTTCAAAACTAAATTTCTATTCTATTAGTCCCCAAACGTTACCCTTTAGGATTGGCTATTTCGGAAAAACAAATATACGGTTAAATACGGACCTCATTTCGACATCTCCTGGATAGGATCGTCGCACATTTGAAGATTTTTTCGAAAATCGGGTCATGAGTACGACCTAAATAGCTACACCAATGACTAACATCCACACTCATTATTCAGCCTAAATATTTCCCTCAGTTATGGTTCTTAATAATGATGAATCCATGGAGGTGATCTGGAAGTATATATATTTTTTTATTTTTCAAGGCTGAACAAGTCTACAAGTTCGCTTTAGTTGCCAAATATTAAGGTATATGCCCTAAACACGGAAACGGGCGAAAGTAAAAATATTGTCCATATTAAAGCATTGCTCGTAAAGGAACCGTCATCATTCTGCCTCTAATGATTTCCCGTCGGAAGCCGTGTAACTTAGCTTGTATTTTATGAAGTTGAAGGAACCGCAGATGGAACCTTATGTCTCGTCAAGTAAAAATAAATAAAATAAACTAAGCAGATTTCCAATATGAAGTTTTACAATACATAAATCTACATACTGCTAACACTTAACAACACCATCAATATTAAGTGAATGAATACAAACGGAAATTTGAAATCTTTCAGTCAATGTTAATAAGCTCCCAACGAAAAGCGTCTGAATTGTAAACAAACAGGTCTACCAACCTCATATCAAAATAATTTTTATCTCAAATTTTAGTTATCCAAGAACTAAAGACGGGGGGCGATCAACAGAACGTATTTGCATGTATCTCGTATAATAAAGGTCTCTTGAAAACAATATTTGGTATTTAAGCTTCGAATAAAGTGGTTTTTAATATAACAGAGTATATTTCGGTTAATGTTCAAGAAATAGAATAAATGTATATAACAATATTTATAGTCAATTTAATTTTGAATAAGATTAGTTCTATACAATGTGTCAATCCAACGTATAATAACGGTGATATTTTGAATTTTCCAAATGGCCCCCCTTTAAACCGCCCCCCCCAATGATCCTATTTTTGCCATTAACAAACTTGACCTTTCTTTTCATAAGGAATATATAATCCTTTTTCCTTCATAAAACGATTAAATATTGAGTTTGGTAACGATTAAGCAAAAATTGCTACCGCTAGAGTGTTAATGGACATCTATATATATATAAAATTGTAACCTCTGTCTGTACATTGATTTTTTTCGCGAAATTTCACGATAATTTTTCGTTTCACATGTCATAGACACCATAACTGCATTTTGTTTCTTTCGTGTATGTTTGTTTGTTACCTTTTCACGCATAAACGGCTGAACCGAATTTTTTGAAACTTGGTATGTATATTACTACTAACCCAACTTAGACTTTAGGCTATATTAAAATTCTCTGAGATGAACAGGAGTGGGGGTTATAAGGGAGGCCTGAAATTAAAAATAGTGATATTTCGTTTCCTATTGGGGTTTCGGCAAATAATCACATATGAAAGTTGTTTATTTTATTATTTAGAGAAATTTGCTCAACAATTCTTTGGAACTACCAGGTAACTCACCGGGAAAAATTAATTCAAATGTATGTTAATAATCTGTGCTTAATAATTCAAATCTATGCATAATGCACAGGAAACGGGAAATATGACAATATGGAGAACAGTGAAGTCTTACATAAAAAAATAATTTTATTATTAACAAATCCACAGAAACGACGGGTATTTAAACTAAACACTGGGACGGGTAAATGTCAAAATATTGTGCAAACTAAAGCCTTGCCAAAAAAATGCCATCACCATTCTGCCTCAAATGAATTCCCGAGCGAAGCCGGGTATCTGAGCTAGTATATATATATATATATATATATATATATATACGGGGTTTGTCCAATAAATACGCGAACTGGTGGAATATGGTGGCCATTACGGAGGGTTAAGCCATGCCCACTGGCCTCACGTGTTGTCTGGGACCCAATGAGCCTTCAGTGCTTGGCAGAACGTTACCCTGTGCGGATCTTGCGAGTAGAGTTATTTTTAGTTTTGCATTATTTTTTTGTTCGTCGATATGGAAATTGACCAATTCACTGAACAACGAATTAACATCAAGTTTTTGGTAAAGCTTGGTAAAAATTACCAAGAAATTGCTGAAATGTTGAGAGTTGTTTATGGTGATAATGCTATGAAGAAAACAGCCATTTTCAAGTGGATTAAGCGCTTTAAAGAAGGTCGAGAAGATGCCACGGATGATGCAAGAATTGGACGACCTTCAACCTCTTGTGTGCATGAAAACATTGATCGTGTGCGGCGTCTTGTCCTTACTGATCGCCGAAAAACTGTCCGAATGATAGCTGAAGAACTAAATTTAGGAAAATCAACAGTGCACACAATCTTAACCGAGCATTTGGGCTTAAGAAAGGTTTGTGCGAAAATCGTGCCAAACTGCTGATTCCGCAACAAAAGTTGAGAAGAGTCGAATGTGTTACTGACTGGAAAAATTCCATGGAAAATGATGTTGGATTCTTAAATAGGGTTATCACTGGTGATGAATCGTGGTTTTTCGAGTATGACCCCGAATCGAAATCGCATGGAGTGGAAAGCAACAGGTGAAGCTCGAACAAAAAAATCAAGGAAAAGCCGATCAAAAATCAGTCATGCTCCTGGTTTTCTTTGATATCAAAGGTGTTGTTCATCATGAATTCCTTCCTGAGGAACAAACGGTAAATTCTGAGTTCTACCTTAACGTTCTCAAGCGTTTGAGAGATCGAGTGTGTCGTGTGCGACCACATTTGACTCAAAATGATGGATGGATTCTTCATCAAGACAATGCACCTGCACATTTGTCTTTGATTGTTCGCCAGTTTCTGGCTAAAAATTCAATCACTATCCTTGATCATCCCCCTTATTCACCGGACCTCGCCCCCTGCGACTTTTTTCTATTCCCTAAATGCAAAAATGTGATGAGGGGACAGCATTGGGAAGACGTGGACACAGTAAAACAAGAAATGACGAGGAGACTGAAAAGCCTGACTTCCGTGGATTTCCAAGGGAGCTTTGAAGAGTGGAAAAGAAGATGGGATAAGTGCATAGCAGTGAATGGAGAGTATTCTGAAGGGGACAAAATCAATGTAGATGAAATTTTGTAAAATAAAGTTTTTATGATCTTAGTTCGCGAATTTATTGGACAAACCACGTATATATATATATATATATACAATTTTGAACATACCTCATTTCGTCATCTCCTGGGTAGGATCGATGGACATTTAAAGCTTTTTTTCGAAGTCGCGTCACGAGTACGACCTGAATAGCTGATTACCATTAAGGTAAATCTGCTAAAAAGTTGGTGTAAAAGATGAAATTGCATGTATTGACTTGTGAGTTGCGGTTGCCAACTCATCCTTTGATATTACTCCAAAAGGATGGCAACTGTCCATCTCACCCAAGAAGTTAGCAGCGCTCATTAGAAACCCTAAGGAGCGTAATGACTTCCCATTGGAACCCAAAAGAAAGTAGATTTTAAGAACACAACTTCAAAATCCATTAGAAAAGACCAAAGCTGTGTTCACATATACTGCAACATTACCGTATTTGCGTTGTACCGAGATGCTCGCTACTACTCAAATAACGTTTTACTTAAAATAGATAGAAGATCGAAAGCGGATCTACTC
This sequence comes from Riptortus pedestris, assembly GCA_019009955.1. NCBI lineage: Eukaryota > Metazoa > Arthropoda > Insecta > Hemiptera > Alydidae > Riptortus > Riptortus pedestris. The sequence continues at coordinate 2,560,578 of CM032233.1, forward strand.
GTTATGCCATGCTGTGCTCTCGATCCCCCCAACATCGAGCCAAAAATCCCAAAAACCAACCATTTTTTTTTTTTTGAAAACCAACTCAGAGGTTGGCAGACCTTTTTGTTTACAATTCAGACGCTTGCCGTTGGGAGTTTATTAAAACTGACTGATAGATTTCTCATTTTCGTTTGCGTTTATTCACTTAATATTCACGGCGTTGTGTTAGCTATATGTAGATTTATCTATTGCAAAACTTCAGGAGGGAAATCTGCTTAGTGTACGTAGCCGGACTATGAAATATGTAATTTAATGAGTGAGTGATAACATGAGACTTTTTGAGTGAGTCCTTCTCCCAGGGAGCTTTTTCAATCGCTGCTAACTATTCAGCCAGCCGATTTGCCGGTTCTTGCCCCATTTTACAGCCAATTTAATCCTCCAGAATCAATTTGGCCGCTACTTTTCAATCATGAAACACGAAGATGACAGCTTGCAACTGCATGCTTTTTCATCATGAATAAAATTGCATGAGAACCCTTTAATTCACATGGAACTCACTTCAACGGACACTTTTTTTCCACCACCTCGTATTTATTATATTTCTTGAAACATTTTATATATATATATATATATATATATATATATATATATATATATAATTAGAAGCACCCGCAACTAGGCGATTTGGCTCATAATTTAACAATGTAATAAAAACAATTTAATAGAAAAATAACAATAAACTGCATCAACAAAAAAATTAAACACTATAAATGAACATTGAACTAGTATTAAAGGCAACAATTGAAATGATTTTATTAAACATAACATATATATATATATATATATATATATATATATATTATTCCTATAAACTAGTACATTTATATCATCAAAAATTATATTAAAAGTCAAAACCAAACAGAAGAGAAGTTAAATTTTATCAAACAATTTCAATTTTAGCCGATTTCCCTTAAGGGAAATTAGCTATTGAGGTTGTACTTATGGCGCGATTTTCGAAAAATCACCTCAAATATCCATCGATCCTACCTAGGAGATGACGAAAATGACGTCCGTTCAAAATTATATATATATGTAGGTATGTGGGTGTGTCAATTTATATATATATATATATATATATATATATATATATATATATATATATATATATATATATACATATTCTATTTTTGAGGCTGCATCGCTGGGAAGTATTTTCATTGTGAGGACTTCGGCTATCTGCTCCAGCGGTTGGAATTTTTGTTGTTCTGCAAATTTTCGATGGAAATGCGTCCATCTTCGTCAGACAATAAATTTAATTTGAATAGCTACTTCAATCATGTTTTGATTTTATTTTAATTTGGCTTTCCACGTCTCAGAGAGAGTGACACTGACCACGCCGTTTATCGTATTCGTTCTCTGGTTCATTTCTAGAGCTTTTAGGACCAATCTTTTACCGAGATGATCCTCTCTGAGTAAAACTCTTGTCTCATCGAATTTAATTTGGTCATATAGTAAATAGTTTTCAATAAAATTAATATGTTATATTAATTAAAATTAATATATTTCATTAAATGTTCATCTTTCGGGTCTAGAATAATTCTATCTATTCAGGGTTGCGTAGTTGGCTGCCCTGTTTGTTTACAACTCAAACGGTTTCCGATCAGAAGATATTATTAACTTGTAAATCGAGTGAATTATTTCTTGTTACCGTTTGTATTTATTTCTTTATTCCATTATTAACATTGACGGTAGTGTTTGTTAGCAGTGTGTAGATTTATCTGTTGTAAACAGTGCTTAGTTTACGCAGCCCCTGCTGCCACCACGTTATTAAAGGCTGTTGTTAAGACTGGCCATCTCTAAGAATTTCAATGACATTCTTAGAAAGGGAGCCGGCCGAATGACTTGCTGCACATTTAGAGTAGGATGGGGCAGAGCAGACTCAGCAATTCGTAAGCCAGGAAGAGAAAGCGGCCAAAACCCTCTTCCCCATACATACTAGTATTCTAATATTCCATAGTCAAGCGTGAAAAAAAAAAATAACATAAGGAAGAAGGAATTCTATAATACAGCTTTTTCCTAATATCTCCTAGAACTTTCCAATAGAGACTTATGTTCCACACGGAAAATATCTTGCCCTAAGTGCGTTACTATCTGAGAATCGAATGGTGCAATGTTGGCTGTGGGGAAATGGCAGACGTGGGATCAAGAGGAGAGTTTCTTGGGTAATACATAACTCTCATTTTACAATTACTCGTCTTGTCTCCAAATTATTTGAATTATTCAGTTGATTTAAAAGTCAGAGGATGGCATATAAATAGAATATTATATGACATATAGAAATATTAAAAACACATATAGAAAGAAAAGTTTCATCAAGTGGTTCCGAAAAATATTTTTTTCTTTTCATTCATACTTGGTTGCATTGGCCGTTGCATTAAACAGATAGGTGATGAGCGCAGCATGCCAATAATTAATATGATTAAAAGGTTGAAAATGATACTTTCGCTCAAATGTTTGTAAAATGAAATGTGCTTGTTTCTTTTAAATGTTAACATAATATAATAGGATACATGAAATCTAATACTGAACCCTGGGGATCGCCGCACTGTCGTCTCGATTCACCCATCATAGTCCAACAAATCCGAAAAGCCAACTATTTTTTTCCAGAACCAAGTATATTTTCTTTGTCTCTACGTTAATCCTGAACGTTGAAAATATAATTAAATCGAATAAGGTACAGCTTTTGGGAGCTCAATTAATGAGATAACGGTTTGTAAACTCTGATTTTCCACGGAATACAAAAAAGTCCGTCACGCATGGGCTGCGTAAACTAAGCAGATTTCCCACGTAAAGTTTTACAATAAAGAAATCTGCATACTGGTAACACTTAACACCACCGTGTGTAAATACAAACGGTAATGACAAATCTTTTAGTTAATTTTAATAAGCTCCCAAGGGAAACTGCTTCTGAATTGTAAACAAATAGGTCTGCCAACCACTCAGAGCTGAACAGATAGATAGACATATTCTTCACCGGAAAGAAAAACAATTAATGATATATATATCTGAATATAACACATTAACTTTATTATAAACTATTTACTATATCCAGTACTGCAATTTATAATGAATCAGAATAATTTATATTTTAATAATTTAAAATTTGAGTTAGTCGTCCAAGGGGGCGGATGAACAGAATGTACTTGCATATATTTCACAAAGTAAAAGCATATACAGCAAGAAGGTTAGAAAAACCTTACACGAGAGCCGAACAGTTACGTAAACGGCCGAACTTATCCGAAAACTTAATAACGACTTAATAAAAATGCAAATATTTCGGTTATTATTCAAGATAGAGAATAAATGTATATAACTATATTTATAGAACATTTAATTTGCAATAAGATTGACTCTATACAATTTTTCGATCCGACGTATAGTAACTAAACTACTAACAAATCAGAATTCTTAAATATCCCCTTCTAAACACCCCCCCCCACTGGTCACCGGCCCACTTCCGTTTTAAATTCTTTTCTTTGGCTAGTTAGTAGTCAACAGTCATAGAGCAAGTGTCTGTAAATACTCGTGTAACTAATAATTAATTATATATACTCTTTGTTTCTTTTTTATTTTTATAATAATCCTTTATTGAATAACAAGAAATTTACAAAATAATTCATAGTGTTCCTTCTGACCACTGCAATTTACAAAAAGAAACATAAAATAAAATTTTCTATTTAAGTAGAAGATTGTTGTAAATGCAATTGACTAATAGTAGGCAGTCATATCGCAACTTAGTGAATATCAGTTATTTTAAAAATTTACAAATTTAAGTGATCTCATGAGCTAGTAATACTAACAAGTACAGACTTTCTTATGATTATTTAATATGATTAGAGGTAAAATATATATTCTCATAGTTTTTTGAGAATGATGAGGAGTTGGTCCCTCAGTAAGAATTAGTATGATGGTTCTCCACCCCTATTCTAGTGCAAAAATAAAATTGGAATATTCTGTTATGCCGTCGCCAGCTATAAACTTATAAATAAACAGAGGCTCCTCAGCCTCTCTCAATGTATTTTATGATCAGACAGTGACAGTAATACGCCGTAGCTGTTTAAAACAGGCCGCTTTTACTGCTCTCTCTCTCTCTCTCTCTCTCTCTCTCTCTCTCTCTCTCTCTCTCTCTCTCTCTCTCTGTCTCTCTCTCTCTCTCTCTCTCTCTCTCTCTCTCTCTCTCTCTCTCTCTCTCTCTCTCTCTCTCTCTCTCTCTCTCTCTCTCTCTCTCTCTCTCTCTCTCTCTCTCTCTCTCTCTCTCTCTCTCTCCCTCTCTCCCTCTCTCTCCCTCCCTCCCTCCCTCCCTCCCCCCCTCCCCCCCCTCTCTCCCTCTCTCTCCCTCCCTCCCTCTCTCTCCCTCCCTCCCTCCCTCCCTCCCCCCCCCCCTCTCTCTCTCTCTCTCCCCCTCGCTCTCTCCCCCCCCTCTCTCTCCCCCCTCTCTCTCTCTCTCCCCCCCCCCCTCTCTCTCTCTCTCTCTCTCTCTCTCACACACACACACACACACACACACCACATTTTACAGCAAATAAATGGAATACATATCAAATAATAGAAGATAGACTAATATAAGGTATATACAAATATATTTTAAATCTAAACTAAAGGTTTCTACAGCTTCAAAAGACAGTTTAAAATCTAGAGTTAGTTTCACGTTCTGCGTCAAACGAAGTAGTATGTGTATGACGCCGTTCCTCATTTTTTGAGTATAATTTCAGATATTAACCAATCTCTAGCGGAAGGACCACAAAAAGTTAAAAACTGATAAATTCGTATATATGTTAGAAAATTCAGCCTCGAAAGATACCAAAATTCTAGAATTCTACAACAAAATAACAACACTTAAAACACATTTGTTAAGTGGCACAATTAATAAATGACAACAGAAATGGTATATGACAACGAAAGGACAACACCTAAAATTATTTATTCCAGATATTGAAGAGTATTTAAGGCAAAAATTAATATCAACAGGTTATTACTTTACACAATTATTAACAGGGCACGGAACAACAAACTCTTATTTTAGTCGTTTTGGCCTAACAGATCAACCAACCTGTTACTCTAACGTAACTACTGAACAGACTTACTTGCTCTAGGACTACCAACGGACCAAAGAAAAGAATTTAAAAGTCCGTCACGCAGGGGCTGCGTAAACTAAGCAGATTTCCCTCGTGAAGTTTTACAATAGAGAAATCTGCATACATACTAGTAAGAGTAGTAGTAACGACGCTCTAAACCAATTTCACGAGAGCCGAACAGTTACGAAAACGGCTTAACTAGCTTTCGGGGTATCACACACTTAATAAAAATGCAAATATCTGGGTTAATATTCAAGATAGAGAATAAATGTTTACAACAATATTTGTAGTACATTTAATTTGCAATAAGATTGGTTAACCATTTAAACCATTTTTTCGAACCGACGTACAGTAACGGATATATTATGAATTTTCGGAAATCCTCCATCTAAACCCCCCCCCTCCCTCTGGTCCAATTTTAGCCATTAACAAACTTTATCTTTTTTGTTTACATGAAACCTTTAAATATCGAGTTTGGTAACGATCAAACAAAAATTACGACCGCTAGAGCGTTAACAGACATATATATATCTATATATATATAAAATTGTAACCTCTGTCTGTACATTGATTTTTTTCACGAAATTTCACGATAACTTTTCGTTTCACATGTCATAGACACCATAACTGCATTTTGTTTCTTTGGTGTCTGTTTGTTTGTTTGTTTGTTTATTTGTTTGTTTGTTTATTTGTTTGTTTGTTTGTTTGTTACCTTTTCACGCATAAACGGCTGAACCGAATTTTATGAAACTTGGTATGTATATTACTACTAACCCAACTTAGACTTTAGGCTATATTAATATCCTCTGAGACGAACAGGAGTGGGGGTTATAAGGGAAGCCAGAAATTAAAAATAGCGATATTTCGATTCCTATTGGTTTTTCAGCAAATATGCACATAACAAAAGTTGTTTATTTTGTTATTTAGAGTAACTTTTGTTATATACACTTTCGTCGTATACCGAGTTATAAACGAGATATACGCTAAAACCTATAGAGGAAGTGAACTATTTTATATGGCACAAAAGAATCAACCAAACTAAATAAAAACTCGGTATGTGTATTAGCACTAACGCTTTCATTATAACAAGCCATGCTAACATTTCTAGGGACGGGCAGGAGTGGGGGTTATAAGGGAAGCCAGAAATTAAAAATAGCGATATTTCGTTTCTTATTGGTTTTTCGGCATATATGAACATAACAAAAGTTGTTTATTGTGTAATTTAGAGTAACTTTTGTTATATTCACTTTTGCCGTATACGGAAGTATAAATGAGTTATACTCTAAAAACTATAGAGGGAGTCCACAATTTTATTTGGCACAAAAGACTCAACCGAACTAAACCAAACTCGGTATTTGAATTAGTACTAACGCCTTCCTTATAATAAGCCATACTAACATTTCTAGGGACGGGCAGGAGTGGGGGTTATATGGAAGGCCTGAAATTAAAAATAGTGATATTTCGTTTCCTATTGCTTTTTCAACAAATATGCACATAACAAAAGTTATTTGTTTTGTTATTTAGAGTAACTTAATGTTACATGCACTTTTGCCGTGTACGGAAGTATAAATGAGTTATACGCTAAAACCTATAGCGGGAGTCCACAATTTTATTTGGCACAAAAGACTCAACCGAACTAAACCAAACTCGGTATTTGAATTAGCACTAACGCCTTCCTTATAATAAGCATACTATTTCTAGGGACGGGCAGGAGTGGGGGTTATATGGAAGGCTGAAATTAAAAATAGTGATATTTCGTTTCCTATTGCTTTTTCAACAAATATGCACATAACAAAAGTTATTTGTTTTGTTATTTAGAGTAACTTTTGTTACATGCACTTTTGACGTGTACGGAAGTATAAATGAGTTATACGCTAAAACCTATAGCGGGAGTCCACAATTTTATTTGGCACAAAAGACTCAACCGAACTAAACCAAACTCGGTATTTGAATTAGCACTAACACCTTCCTTATAATAAGCCATACTATTTCTAGGGACGGGCAGGAGTGGGAGTTGTAAGGGAGGCCTGAAATTAAAATAGTGATTTCCTATTGGGGTTTCGGCAAATATGCAAATAACAATAGTTGTTTACTTTGTTATTTAGAGAAATTTTCTCAACACTTCTTTTCAATATGAACTACCAGGTACCTCAAATGAAAAAATTTATTCAAATGTATGTCAATATTTTCTCATTAATAATTCAAATCTATGCATAATGCACAGGAAACGGGAAATATGACAATATGCAGAACAGCGAAGTCTTGCACTGACGGGTAAACGTCATAATATTGTGCAATGTAAAGCCTGCTAAAAAATACCATCACCATTCAGCCTCAAATGAATTCCCGGGCGAAGCCGGGTATCTGAGCTAGTATATATATATATATATATATATATATATATATATATATATATATATATATATATAGGGTGATGTTGCACGCGAAAACATGCGTTTCTCGGTAATAACCCGATATAATTTTGAACGGACTTCATTTCGTCACATCCTAGGTATGATCGATGGACATTTGAAGAAATGTTTCGAAAATCGCGCCATGAGTACGACCTCAATAGCTGATTTCTTCCCTTAAGGCTAAATAGGAAATGGGCCAGTGACCATTGGGAGGGGGGGGGGGTTAGAGGGGGGATTTCAAAAATACCTTTATTATACGAGGTACATGCAAATATGTTCTGGCCCCACCCCTTCTTATGTTCTGGCCCCACCCCTTCTTATGTTCTGGCCCCACCCCTTCTTATGTTCTGGCCCCACCCCCTTCTTATGTTCTGGCCCCACCCCTTCTTATGTTCTGGCCCCACCCCTTCTTATGTTCTGGCCCCACCCCTTCTTATGTTCTGGCCCCATCCCCTTCTTATGTTCTGGCCCCACCCCCTTCTTATGTTCTGGCCCCACCCCCTTCTTATGTTCTGGCCCCATCCCCTTCTTATGTTCTGGCCCCACCCCTTCTTATGTTCTGGCCCCACCCCCTTCTTATGTTCTGGCCCCACCCCCTTCTTATGTTCTGGCCCCACCCCTTCTTATGTTCTGGCCCCATCCCCTTCTTTTGTTCTGGTCCCACCCCTTCTTATGTTCTGGCCCCACCCCTTCTTATGTTCTGTCCCCACCCCCTTCTTATGTTCTGGCCCCACCCCCTTCTTATGTTCTGGCCCCATCCCCTTCTTATGTTCTGGCCCCACCCCATCATATTGTCATGGCCCAACCCCTTCTTATGTTCTGGCCCCACCCCCTTCTTATGTTCTGGCCCCACCCCCTTCTTATGTTCTGGCCCCATCCCCTTCTTATGTTCTGGCCCCACCCCCTTCTTATGTTCTGGCCCCACCCCTTCTTATGTTCTGGCCCCACCCCCTTCTTATGTTCTGGCCCCACCCCCTTCTTATGTTCTGGCACCCCTTCTTATGTTCTGGCCCCACCCCCTTCTGATGTTCTGGCCACATCCCCTTCTTATGGTCTGGCCCCTCCCCCTTCTGATGTTCTGTCACCACCCCCTTCTTATGGTCTGGCCCCATCCCCTTCTTATGTTCTGGCCCCACCCCCTTCTTATGTTCTGGCCCCATCCCCTTCTTATGTTCTTGGGCCACTAACATTTTATTAATAGAGGTAAAAATGATTCTGATTCATTATAAATGACAGTACTAGATACAGTAAATCGTTTTCAATAAAATTAATGTGTTATATTCTGATATATTACAGTAATTGTTTTGGAGGTGAGAGGTTGTTTACATTTCAGACGCTTCTCATCGGGAGTTTGTTAAAATTGACTGAAAGATGTCTTATTACCATTTGAATTTATTCACTTAATATTCATGGTGATGTGTTAGCAGTATGTGTATATTTATATAGTGTTAACCTTCACGAGGGATATCTGCTTAGTTTACTGCGTGACGGAATTTTTTTCATAGAAATAGAGAATACGTGTTGAGGTGACGTGGGTTAAATCAGCAGCTGGGAAATATGCATAATCTGCGTTGTCCTAGCGATATGTAAGGCCAACAACCGCCGGGCCCGTTAAACCGAGCCGGACAAACAACACCATTAGGATTTGCACATGATCCTTAATCGAATGATATCGGTTGCTCCAGTTAATAGTGGTAGACTTCAAAATAAATCTGGCCCGATAAAAGAGTCATTACTCAGAAATATAATCACATGAAGAATATATAGAGCCTTTTAGCTCCAATTACTACTAGATTCAATACAAATAAGGTCCGCTCAAAATTATATATACACACACACACACACACACACACACACACACACATATACATATAAATTAGTTAACGCATTTGTCTAGTGGTCGCAATTTTTGTTTGTTCGTTACCAAACTCGATATTTAATTATTTTATTTAAAAATGAAAGATCAAGTTCGTTAAAGGCTGACATCGGGCCCTCGGGTTAGAGGGGAGGATGTTCGAAATATCTCCGTTATTATACGTCGAATCGAAAATGTGTATAGAACCAATCTTATTGCAAATTAAATTTACTACAGATATTCTTATATACATTTATTCTCTATCTTAAATATTAATCGAGATATTTACACTACTCATGTTACATAAACAATACTCTGTTATATAATAAACCGCATTATTTGACACTTAAATACCAGATATTGTTTTTAAGAGACCTTCATTATACGTGATACATGCAAATATGTTCCGTTGCCCTCCCCCCCCCCTCCACCGTCCTAAGTTCTTGGTCTTCTAAAATTTGATTGATAAATGTAAGTATGTGTTTTTCTTTCCGGTAAAAGGTTGGTAGACCTGTTTGTTTAAATTTCAGACGCTTACCGTCTGGAGGTTTCTTATTATCGTGAGCATTAATTCTCTTAATATTTACAGTGCTGTTATGTTACCAGTATGCAGATTTGTGCATTGTTAAACTTCACGAGGGAAATCTGCTTAGGTTATGCAGCCCCTGCGTGACGGACTCTTCTTATATTGAAACCGTGATATATTCTTGTAATCTACAGAAGTATTTCTAAAGCTCCTGAGTTTGCATTATAATTCTCCCCAGTGTTATTGAGGCGAAAAGCTGGCACCGTCTATGAATTTCTAAATCGTTACTTAATGTTGCTTTATAAATTACTTAATCGTTGCTCAAGTTGATGCCACCTTCCATTAAGGAGGAGGCAGTAAAAGCTAAAATAGGTAAAAGGCAGTACCTTTGCTAAAAATAACTTGGGCAGATTTCATCCATTAACGTAATTAGCTAAAAAGAGTTATATAAAAAATTTGGAAACGATTTACAAATTTCGGTCATTTGACCTTTAAAAACCAATGGTATATATATATATATATACACATACGTTACATTACTCCTAATGTAAACAAAGGACCTATAAAACAACAACACTATTATATATATATATATATATATATATATATATATATATATATATATATTTGTTTGTTAAAGCTCTAGCGGTCACTTGATCGTTATCAAACTCGACATTCAAACGTTTTATGTATAGAGAAAGATCAAGTTGGTTAATGGCTGAAATCGGACCAGTGGTAGTGGAGGGTTTAGAGCTGAGGATTGTCGAAAATGCGAAATATCTCCGTTACTATACGTCAGGTCGAAATAATCTATAGAATCAATGTTATTGCAAATTAAATTTACTGTAAATATTGTTATATACATTTATTCTCTATCTTGAATATTAACCAAGATATTTGCAATTTTATTAAGTGTGTGTAGATAACGGACGAGATGAGATCGGGTATTGTAAGTTTCCGGATTAGTTAGGCCGTTTATGTAACTGTACGGCTTTCGTGTAAGCTTCTTCTAACCGTTCTTGACTGTAAGCTTTTACTTTGTGAGATATATCCAAATGCGTTCTGTTCATCCGCCCCCCCCCCTTCTTTAGTTCTTGGACTACTATAATTTGAGTTATTAAAATATGAATTATTCTGATTCATTATAATTTGCAGTAGTAGATATAGTAAATAGTTAATGTGTTATATTCAGATATATATCTGCTTAGTTTACTGAGCGCCTGCGTGACGGACGTTAGTGATTCCTGTTGAAAGGTTCACGACCCACTAGTTGGTATATTGATGAAATGCCGTAATGTCACATGTAACGGCTAAACTTCATTCCACCATAAGACTGTAATCTTACCTCTTATTTTACTCAAGTTGTCATGTGCTATTCGCTACTTCTTTTGTTGGGCCACATTTCTTATTCCCTCATTACCTGAAACATAGTTTATAAAAAATGAATAAACGAAAGAAAGGATAGAAAAACATTTTATTGGTTCAAATATACAAGGCTTTGGTACATTTCCCCATTGGGAAATCTGTTATGGAGGTTGTACTGATGATATATATATATATATATATATTTACAATTTTGAACGGATCTCAATTTCGTAATCTCATGGGTAGGATCCATGGACATTTGAACAGATTTTCCTTAAGTGAAATCAGCTATTGAGGTCGTACTTATGACCCGATTATCAAAATAATTCTTCAAATGTCCATCAATCCTACACAGGAGATGACGAAAATGAGGTCCATCAAAATTACATATCTATCTATCTACCTATCTATCTATCTACCTATCTCTCTCTCTCTCTCTCTCTATATATATATATATATATATATATATATATATATATATATATATATTTGTCTGTTAACGCTCTAGCGTTCGTGATTTTTGTCTGATTTTGTATGTTACCAAACTCGATATTTATTCATTTCATATAAAAAGAAAGATCAATTTCGTTAACGGCTGAAATCGGACCAGTGGGAGGGGAAATTTCGAAAATTCTAAATACCTCCGTTACTACACGTCGGATCGAAAAATTGTATAGAACCAATCTTATTGCAAATTATATTTACTATAAATATTCTTATATGCGTTCATTCTCTATCTTTAATATTAACCGCGATATTTGCATTATTATTAAGTGCGTGCGGATAACGGACTCCTCCCGATCTCGACGAGAAATAAGATCGGCTAATTTCGGTTCTAGTCGTGTGTTTCCCCCATAAGCTAGTTCGGCCGTTTCCGTAATTGTTCGTCTCTTGTGAAATTTCTCTATTGTAAAACTTCACGTGGGAAATCTTAGTTTACGCAGCCCCTGCTTGGGGGACGATTTTTTTCGACAATCACGTCATGAGTAGGAGCTCAATAATTGATTTGCCTTAAGGTAAATGTGCTAAAATGACTGGTGTGTATGATAAGTAGAGGAAGAGATAGTTTGAACCCACGTAAAGCAACAGCCCACTAGTCCAGTTCAATCCACTGCCCACTCTCAAACGCCTAGTTCAAAATTCACATCATCTCACATCAACTCGAATAATGTGTTTGTAAAAGTCCGTCACGCAGGGGCTGCGTAAACTAAGCAAATTTCCAGCTTGAAGTTTAATAACAATAGATAAATCTACATACCGGTAACACAACAACACCGTGAATATTAAGTGAATAAATACCAACAATAATAAGAAACCTTCTGACGGGAGGCATATGAAATGTAAACTAACAGTTCTGTCTACTTCATACCGGAAAGAAAATACAATGTCTGTATATAACGTATTAATTTGATTGAAAACTATTTACTATATCTAGTACTGTAATTTATAATGAGTCAGAATAGTTTTTACCTCAATCAATCAAATTTATGTAGTCCAAAAACATAAGGGGTGGGTCACCAAAATATATTTGCATGTATCATATAGGTTAATATTCAGGATAGGGAATGCATGTATAAACAATATTTATAGTAAATTTAATTTGCAATAAGATTGGTTCTATACAATATTTCGATCGGACTTATAGTAACGGTGATATTTTGAATTTTCAAAATTCTCAAAAATGAGTATGACCTCAATAGCTGATTTCCCTTGAGGCAAATCTGCTAAAAGAGCTAATCTTCAGACCTAAACTGTAAGCAGATTTTTATGTGAGATTGCTAGGTGAAATAAGAGATTAGATAGATAGATAGATATTTTATTGGCTTATATTTACAAACATGTTGCCAAGAGTCTGGCCAATTACTGTTAGTATGGTTGTTAATGTACTATAACTTAGTAAAAAATGTGTACCCAAAAATAATAATAATTTCTAAATTACAAATGAACAGCATATACATTGGCATGCAATACAATATAAATATTAATTTAAATAATTATAATACTTAACTCAATAAATCATAATTTAATGTAAATGTAGATTAGTTCATTTTTTTTTGTCTAAATAAAGATCAGTTTCATGATATATCAAATTAACATAATTCTTCTCTAAGATATATGACAAACAGAATACTAATAATAAGTATTATTGCATATAATAAACAATGTGCCGATTACTGTTGTTTAATCACCCCTAACCACCCCATAAACCATAACCATCCCTAACCACCCCGTAAACCATAACCATCCCTAACCACCCCGTAAACCATAACCATCCCTAACCACCCCATAACCATAACCATCCCTAACCACCCCATAACCATAACCATCCCTAACCACCCCATAAACCATAACCACCCCTAACCACCCCATAACCATAACCATCCCTAACCACCCCATAACCATAACCACCACTAAACAACCCATAACCATAACCATCCCTAACCACCCCATAACCATAACCATCCCTAACCACCCCGTAAACCATAACCATCCCTAACCACCCCATAACCATAACCATCCCTAACCACCCCATAACCATAACCATCCCTAACCACCCCATAACCATAACCATCCCTAACCACCCCATAAACCATAACCATCCCTAACCACCCCATAAACCAAAACCACCCCTAACCACCCCATAAACCATAACCATCCCTAACCACCCCATAGACCATAACCACCCCATAAACCATAACCATCCCTAACCACCCAAAAAAAAAATTCTTTCTTTTATACTGTTAACTTTCGCAAACTTTTGATAAGAAACAGAAAACATCATTAACTTTATATTCACTCTTGTAATCCAAAATGTTTACCAATGAATGGTATTCTCTTTGAGACACTATATATTTGTCAAGGAATTTTAGCCTGTGTCATGTAAAAGCGGGGCAATACAATAGTAAATGATTCAAATGTAAATATATCTATATATATATAAAATTGTAACCTCTGTCTGTACATTGATTTTTTTCGCGAAATTTCACGATAACTTTTCGTTTCACATGCCATAGACACCATAACTGCATTTTGTTTCTTTCGTGTCTGTTTGTTTATTTGTTTGTTTGTTTGTTACCTTTTCACGCATAAACGGCTGAACCTAATTTTATGAAACTTGGTATGTATATTACTACTAAACCAACTTAGACTTTAGGCTATATTAATTTCCTCTGTGATGAACAGGAGTGGGGGTTATGAGGGAAGCCAGAAATTAACAATAGCAATATTTCGTTTCCTATTGGGGTTTCGGCAAATATGAACATAACAAAAGTTGTTTATTTAGTTATTTAGAGTAACTTTTGTTATATACACTTTTTTCTTATACCGAATTATAAACGAGATATACGCAAAAATCTATAGCTGGAGTCATCTATTTTATTGGGCGTTAACGATTGAACCGAACTTAACAAAACTCGGTATGTCAATTAGCATTAATTCTTCCATGATTATAAGCTATATTAAAATGTTTAGGTTAGAACGGGAGTGGCGGTTATAAGGGAGACCTGAAATAAAAATTCGGGCTATTTCATTGTCTATTTGTTTTTTGACAAACATGCACATAACAAAAGTTGTTTAGATTGTTATTTAGATTAACTTTTTTTTTTTTATACATTTCTCTAGGAAAAATGTGTGGAGCAAGTAATTTGCGTAGAAATATTGATATGCTCAACAATTCATTCCTATTTGTACTATTAGGTACCTCAGCTGGAAAAATTAATTCAAATCAATGTTAATATTTTTTCCTTAATAGCTGAAATCTATGCATAATGCACAGGAGACTGGAAATATGACAATTTGGACGACAGTGAAGATTTACATAAAAAATTAATTTTATTATTTACAAATGCCAACGACGGGTATTAACCCTAAACACTGGGACGGGTAAATGTCAAAATATTGCACAAAGTAAAGCCTTGCCAAAAAAGTACCATCACCATTCAGCCTCAAATGAATTCCCGGGCGAAGCCGGGTATCTGAGCTAGTATATATATATATATATATATATATATATATATATATATATATATATATATATTTGGCCACATGCCTCTCCAGTTTTTATAATGTGAGTCATGTTTCTATAGGGTAATTTTAAATAGTCACAAGACGAAATCCTTATTTGACTAATAAGTTTTATTTTGTTTATGTTTGTGTGAAACGTTAAATAATTTTCCGGGAGAGAGTTGTTAAAATTACAAATACTTCTATAGATTCGGCTGCAACTAGAGTTAAGAACTCTATCAACGTCAACGGAATGGAGAAGGTTTATAATTGTTTCAATGATTGCATTCTTGTCGGCTAGTAAAGTTTGTTGCTCTAATGATTCGAAAAAATATTCTTCAACATAATTATTTCCTGCTATCAATTTTACTCGTGACACCCAATTGTATTTTATGTCCAATTATATTTTGTGCAAACTAAGGAGCTTAAGAAAACATTTTTTTGGAAGTCGGTGATCAGGCATTGAGAGCAGGTTTACACAGAAATTAATAATTTTCTTAAAAATAATTACCTTTAAGTGAGCTCGACCAGTTTCCAAACGGACTATGTAATTCGGATCAAAAATACAAATACTTTAAGAACCTCAGCTGACCAGATTCCACATGAAATGCTAGCATTACGGGAAGTGATTTCCACTAAGATTTACTATTACGAATATAATCTTATGTATAAAACTATGCTTAAACTATATGTGGCAGGGTTGGTTTTTGACAGAAAATATGTTCATTATAGATGATATTTAATTGTAATAAATGCTGACCATGACTATGGTTTGAATTATTCAAAAACGGTGTGTCAAAAAGTGGAGAGGGATCGACTAGGAACACATTTTCATTTATTCTTCAAAACTAAAATTTCTATTCTATTAGTCTCCAAAAGTTACACTTTAGGATTGGGTATTTCGGAAAAAACAATACGTCGTGGAGTGAAGTGAAATTGTACACATTGAAGTCTTGCTATAAAAATACCATCATTAGTCAGTCAACAATGATTTCCCGGGTATCGCCGGGTACCTTAGCTCGTGTATATATAAAATTTTGAACGGACCTCATTTTCGCCATCTACTAGGTAAGATCGATGGACATTTGAAGAAATTTTTCAAGACTCGAGTCATGAGTAGAACCTCAATAGCTGATATCCCTTAAAGGAAATCTGCTAAAAAAAAAAAGGGAAAATAACAAGTAGAAAAAGAAGGCTGTCACGCAGGGGCTGCGTAAACTAAGCAGATTTCCCGCGTGAAGTTTAGCAATAGATAAATCTTCATTCCGGTAACACAATACCACCGTTAATATTAAGTGGATAAATACAAACGATAATAAGTAATCTCCAGACGGGAAGTGTCTGAAATGTAAACAATCAGGTCTGCCAAACTCACAGGAAAGAAAAACAATTACTGAATTATATCAGAATATAAGATATTAATATTATTGCAAACTATTTATTATATCTAGTACTGTAATTTATAATGAATTAGAGTAATTCATATTTTAATAACTCAAATTTTAGTAGTCAAAAACTAAAGAAGAGGGGATCACAGAATGTATTTGCATATATCTGACAAAGTAAAGCTTACACGAGTGGCCTAACCAATTTAACGAGAGCCGAACTGTTACGGAAACGGCCGAACCAATTTTCGGCGGAATCTCACGAACAGAACCGAGAATGGCCGATCTCATCTCGTCCGTTATCCGTACACATTTAATAAAAATGCGAATATCTCCGTTAATATTCAAGACAGAGAATAAATGTATATAACAATATTTATCGTACATTTAATTTGGAATAAGATTAGTTTTTTTTACAAGTTTTCGATCCGACGTACAGTAACGGAGGTATTTAGAATTTTCGAAATTCCCCCTACCACTTGTCCGATTTCAGCCATTAACTAAATAATTCTTTCTTTTTGCATAAAATGGATAAATATCGAGTTTGCTAACGATCTGGTAGGGAACTCTGCTAAGAATTAATAAGAAGTGCAAATCAGGACATATACTAGATCCTACAGTATGGCTTGAAATAGGAAATTCTCAATCAATTGATGTTGATTTAGAGAAAAAATAAGATATACGAACCTTGCTGAAGGTATCTGAAAGACAAATACGAAGCTCAAAATCGGAGCTTGGCTGATTGCTGTTTGGTTGAGAGGAGTAATGGTGAAGAAGGCGGCCGACTTCCTTCAAGAATATGGACTGACCTGTCAACGCCGGCTCATATTCCAATGCTTAATAATAATCACTGAGGCAGACTGTCAGCTGGATGAGCTTAACAAGAGCTATTTGAGAAGTGAATTATTGCCGTGTATGTATGCTGGTTATGAGTGGTTAGCGTGCCGTTAATTACTGGCCAGCGGCCTTCATCTCCTCGTGTCATCCCTTCACTAGACCTATTATAGACAACCAACTCTCACGCACTACTCTATCTATACCAACTAGCCTAATGTCACTAATTTTATATATATATATATATATATATTTTATATTTGCTAAGGTACCCGGCGATTCCCGGGAAGTCATTGTTGACTGACTAATGATGGTGTTTTTATATCCAGACTTCAATGTGTACGATTACACTTCCCTCCACGACGTATTGGTTTTCTGAAATAGCCAATCCTAAAGGGTAAATTTTAGGGACTAAATGAATAAATGAAAATGTGTTCCCAATATATAAAGGGATATAAATCATAATTATGGATAGCATTTATTACAATTAAATATCATCTATAATGAACATACTTCCTGTCAAAAACCATTCCGAGCACATATAGTTTAATCATAGTTTTGTTGATAAGATTATATTCGTAATAGTAATTCTCAGTGGAATTCACTTCCAGTAATGCCAGCATTTCACAGGAAATAAATAAACTCAATTAACTGTTTCAGCATCCCGTCAATTTCCGCTCCCACAAGAGAGTTATCAACATTGTTTTCCTTAAATTAATGATTCAAAATATTATTTTAATGATTTATCTACCTGGTGAAATTAAGTATTAGTATATAGTATTATTACCCTAAAACTAATTTCATTTATATTCAAAAAGCTAGATGAGGGGAAGAGATCGTAGCCCTCCCTGCAACCTAAGTAATAATTTAAACTATCATATCGAGTTTAAACGCATATTTTCTATAGTCATAATGGCATTTATAACGTTTGTTTAATTGTTATGATGGTACATATTCGTTTCAATAACATCAAGATATCGGAAATAAGATAATATATTAGCAGAACCAAAGAGTTTGATTCTCCACAACTTCCGCTATCACTCCTTGTGCAAATTCAGCATGACTTTGTTTGAATAATACATTATACAAATGAAATAATGGAAATGCTCTTATATTTTAAATGTCTATTAGAAATAAATAACAGAGCTATTTTCTAAGAAAAATAAATAAATGAGTGAGTGACGGAGATTTATAACCTCACTCATCCGATTCATCCTTAGAACTATCATATCAGACTAAAAAATAATATCATTTGTCACAATATGCATTTATTAAAAACACTTAAATAAGTACTAATAAAATTAATGACTCCCACTATAGGTTTATCGTATATCCCGTGTTTACTTCATTTTACGACAAAAGTGAATGAAACAAAAGTTACTCTTAATAACAAAATAAACAACTTTTGGTATGCGTACGTATGCCAAGAATCTAATAGGAAACGAAATATCACAATTTTTCATTTAGGCTTCTCTTATAACCCCTCTCCTGTTCGTACCTTGTAATTTTAATATAGCTTATAATCAGTGAGGTTTTAATACTAAATGACTAACGGAGTTTCGTTGAGTTCGGTTCAGTCTTTTATGCCCTTTAAAATTGTTATTGAAGATATTTGGAAAATCCCTACCCGAAAATTCCCCTCCCACTTGTCCGATTTCAGCCATTAACGAACTTGATCTTTCTTTTTACATAAAACGATTAAATATCGAGTTTGGTAACGATGAAACAAATATTGCCACCGCATGATACACGCAAATATGTTTTGATGACCCCCCCCCCCTTGTCTTAAGTTCTTCTACTAAAATTTGATTGATTGAGATAACAATTATTCTGATTCATTACAAATTACAGTATTATATATAGTATATAGTTTTCCATAAAATTAGTATTTTATATTCCGATATATTTGAGTAATTCTTTTTTCTTTCCGGTGAGAGTTTGGCAGACCTGTTTGTTTACAATTCAGAAGCTTTCCGTTAAGAGATTATTAAAATTGACGGGAAGATTTCTCATTACCGTATGTATTTAATCACTTAATGTTCACGATGGTGTTAATAGTTACCAGTATGTAGATTTATCTATTGTTAAACTTCACGAGGGAAATCTGCTGAGTTTACGCATCCCTTGCGTGACGGAGTGTATTTTGTCACATTTCGATATAGGTAGCTCTAATTATGAGAGGGAATATATTGTTTTCCCCCAATTGGCGTTGCGGCCCAGATCGAGTTCAACATCTTTTTCTCAGCCTCCTGCTACTTCTTGACACAACCTAGATCAACCTTCGGACAACCCGAACGGCCATAACAACCCATTCACCAAAGCAAGTAATTTCCCACACCAACAGACTAACCAATCACTAACATATAAAATAATTTTCAATAATATTAATGGATTTCCAAACATATTTAATGTTAAGATAGACGATCTCTCAAATAATTTAGCGGCATGTATAGTCGAAACTTGGTTAGAGAATAATATAAAAACATGACTCGCATTATGAAAACTGGAGAGTCATGTAAATGGTACCAAAAGGCAGCCGATGCGTGACGGAGTGTATTTTGGACACATTTCGATATAGGTAACTCTAATTGTGAGAGGGAATATATTGCTTCCCTCCTGCTGATTAGCTCCGAGGGAGGAGGCCGCTCCTCTCTACGGAAGTTGTTCCAGCTGGTAATTAATTAAGCAGCTTATTTGGATCTGAAGGTAAGTTGGAGTTAGCGGGGACCATTGATTGTTTTTACGGTGAGAGGCAAAACAAATTTCTCATCGCCAGTTAAAAGAGTTACATAAAATATGGGACTAATTAAAGGTTTAATTAAGAGAGGAAGTTCCAATTGGAGAGGAGCGAAGACCTAATTTTACCTTTGCCTCTCATAAACTCACTTGCCAAAGGCTATAATTGAAAATAGTCTGTCTATTCATTCAGATTTTTCTTAAGGGAAATCAGCTATTGATGTTGTACTCATGACGCGATTTTTGAATAATTTCCTCAAATGTCCATCGATCCTACACAGGAGACAATTAAAACATAGAATTATTTGACAAACAGTTTTAGTATTGTGAAGATAATGTAACCAGATTTGTTAAAATAATTTAATGTATTACAGGATTGAGATCCTGAATGAATGTTAAGTTGGCACTACTGAACCTGTGGAAGCGTGGGGATAGTTCCTTTGTCCTATCAGTTCTGCCTCTTCCCTGCCGACCACATATTGGTCTATGTTTAAGTTGGTCTATTTTAATTTGTTTAAGTATCATAAATAAATAATTTAAAAGGATTAACGCTGGGGAGGAGCACCTAGTTATTTCTGATATTTATTAACTCTGGCCCGTTAAGATATGATATACTTTACTCAACACACAACAATCGAGACTTACAAAAGAGTATTTTTAATAGCGGTTATGAAGTCCTAAAACAGCTGTCACTTTTCGGCTTTGTACCGCATCAAGGGAAAGGAACTTTTATTCATGCATGGTTGGGAAGACAGAATATTCTATGATTAAGAATTATATAGTCCATTAATACATGCACAGGAGACGGAAATAATAAAAATATTGAGGACAGTGAAGCCTTACATAACAAATAATTTTATTATTAACAAATCCACAACAAAGATAGGTATAAACCCTAAACATAGTGACGGGGAATGTCAAAATATTGTGCAAAATAAAGACTTCCCGTAAGAACACCATCATTATTCAGCCACAAATGAATTCCCGGGCGAACCGGGCACGTTAGCTAGTGTATGTATATATATATATTTGTTTGATAACGCTATGGCGGTCGCAGTTTTTGTTTGATGGTTACCAAACTCCATATTTAATCGTTTTATGTAAAAAGAAAGATCAAGTTCGTTAATAGCTGAAATCGGACAAATGGAATGGGGGGGGGGGTTAGAGGGGGAATTTGAAAAATTCGAAATATCACCGTTACTATACTATACACCGTCGGATCGGAAACGTGTATAGAACCGATCATATTGTAAATTGAATGATCTATAAATATTGCTCTGCACATATTTTCTGTATCAAGAATATTAACCGAAATATTTGGATTTTATAGTTTTCGGCTTTCAGTAAAACCCCACTCCTACTCATGTTATATTAATAATAAGCTGTTATATCATGAACCACTCCATTCCAATGTTAAATAACGAATAATGTTTTCATTGAACTTTTACTTTGTGAGATATATGCAAATACGTTTTGTTGATCCCCCCCCCCCTTTTCTTCTTTTGTTCTTGGATTCCTAAAATTTAAGGAATTGAGATAAAAATTATTCCGATTCGTTAAAAATTACAGCACTAGCTTTAGTAAATAGATTTCAATAATATACATTTATTCATTATCTTGAATATTACCCGAGATATTTGCACTTTGCAAGACATTTTTCCTTTGTTTAACGTGTATCGATACACATGACACAAAATCGTAAACATGAAAATTAAGTTTTACTAATATCAATTCATGAAATTTGAACGAAATAAGAATTATGACATTTGAGGAGACAATAAAGCTGAACGTGATGGAGCAATACATGCCAGTTAAAGTACAGTCATTACATTTTCTTTTTCAGCTATTGGGGTCGTACTCATGAAACGATTTTCGAAAAGCTCTTGCGGTCCCATGAAAAATCAAAATATCTACGTTACTATACGTCGGATCGAAAAATTTTATCGAATCAACCTTATTGCAAATCAAATGTAATATAAATATTGTTATATACATTTATTCCCTATCTCGAATATCAACCGAGATATTAGCACTTTTCAGTTTTCATCCTTCAGCAAACCCCCATTTCTGCACATGTCACATAAACAATACTCTGTTATATAATAAACCACATTATTCGAAGCTCAAATACCAAATATTGTTTTCAAGAGGCCTTTATTATACGAGCTACAGTCAAGTATGTTCTGGTAACCCCCCCCCCTCCCAATCAAGTTGTTGGTGTAATAAAATTTGATTGATTGTGATAACAATTATTCTGATTCATTACAAATTACAGTACTAGATATAGTATATATTTTTCAATCAAATTAATATGTTATTTTCTGATATATTTTAATTATTGTTTTTCTTTCAGGTTGGCAGACCTGTTTGTTTACATTTCAAATGCTTCCCGTCGGGAGTTTGTTAAAATTGACTGAAAGATTTCTTATTACCGTTTGTATTATTGACTCAATATTCACGGCGATGTTGTGTTACCAGATTTCTCTATGTCAACCTTCAAGAGGGAAATGTGCTTAGTTTCCGCAGCCCGGACATAACTGGCAGAAGCTAGGGGGCAGATGGAAGCAGTGACTACAGCTTCAAGGCCTCTCCTTGGCCAGTTCATTCAAATCTCCAGCCAAGCGTGAATTACCTCCTTTTCCTTTCTGCATTAATCCTTCACTCGGCGCTTGATTAGATATTTAATCCTCTCGCACAGATGTTATATACAATAGATTTATTGTATATTAGACTCATTAAGTTCAATAAAGTCACTCCAAGACATATACTCTACCAATCCCCTTATTATTGAAATTTTTAACAATATTCACGGACTAAAAAAATACATTACTATTTATTGGTTACCCGGCCATGTGGGCATATCTCAAAGTGATATAGTAGACAAAGCAGCTAAACAATCAACTCAACTTGAACAAGGAGATTTGTTGGACATAACACACCAAGACGCTTTCTCTCAAATAAGAAAACACGTAATTAATGACTGGAATAATTTATGGTATAACACTGACAGTAAACTTAGAGAAATCAAATCAAACACGCTCAATTGGACTTGAAGTAATAGACACGCAAGGAGAGAAGAAATTGTACTTGCACGCCTAGGCACAGAGCAGACTAGACTAAGGCATTCATATCTATTGAGGAGACAAGATGAACCTATATGCCGCTACTGGAGTAGGAGCCTGACTCCACACAAGTAATAACGTAGCCATGGGCCACAAATTGATGCCAACTAACTACTACCTACTATAGCCAATTTATAGATGATGTTTTTAAGTATTTAAGAAATAATGGATTATTTGATGAAATATAAAAGCTATTATTTAATATTATGAAAGGTATATATAGCAAGCACTGTACGTCCAATATAAGTTTTGCCTCCTTCCAGTTTAGCTATTTATAATTTTTCTTTTAGTTTTTTTTGTTTTATTTATTTATTCCCCCCCCCTCATTTTGTAAATATACTGACAATTTATATTTTGTTTTGTCGATTCTATTTATTTTGTATATATTTAAAATTTAGCATTGTAAAAATTTTAATATTTATTTAATTTTTTTAAATTATATTCAAATATGTTAAAAGATGAATGGCTATTGTAGCGGCATCTCAAATAAAGAATAAATGACGCAGAACAATAGATTTACAAACTGACTGTTAGTTTTTCGAGACATTATGGGTGAGGAAAATTAATTTCTTCAATTCACTTACATTAAATTATTCTCCTTCTCAGCAGCCTTCTTCTCAAGGGGATATATTTGTACAAATTTAGAAAAAAAAGAGTACTTCACGCAGGGACTGCGTAATTTAAGCAGATTTCCCCAAATCCGCTAGATCGGATGAGTAGAATTGGGGGTTTATAAAATGAATGAAACCAAAAAAAAAAAAATAATATCTCGATTAATATTCGAAAATAGAGAAAACATTTATAGGACAATAAAAGTATAAAATTAATATGTCAACAACATTGTTTATATAAACTTCCGTCAAGCAGGGGCTGCGTCAACTGAGCAGATTTCCCACGTGCAGTTTTACAATAGCTAAATAAACAGACTTGAAACACAACGCCATATTAAGTTTAAAAGTGCAAATGACAAAGAAAAATCTTTTAGTCAATTCAAAGTTTAATAACCTCCACAACGGAAAGCGTCTGAATTGTAAACAAAATTCAGCAACCATAGAAATAGTTCATTCAGCTGAACGATAGAAATAGTTTTGACCGGAAAGAAAAACTATTACTGAAATATATCTGAATATAACATATTAATTTTATTGAAAACTATTTACTATGCCCAGTACTGTAATTTATAATGAACCAGAATAATATCCATCGAAATCACTCTAATTTTAGTAATATAAGAAGAAAAGACGGGGGGGGGGGGGTCATCAGAGCGTATTTGGAAATATCTCATCTAGAAAAGATTTTTTAAACACAGTATTTGGTATTTCGGCTTGGAATAAAACGGTTCATGATATGTTAGCTTATTCATAACGTGTCATAACTAACAAGTGGGATTTACTGAACGCTGAAAACTAGAAAATCATTTTATATATACACACATTTAAATCTACATATACACATAGACTGGATAAAAGCCCATTCAGGAAATATTGGAAACGAACAAGCTGACACAATAGCAAAGGAAGTAGCTCAAGATACAAAAATAATCCCAGAATTCTCTCTCGTACCACTCTCATAGATTAAAAAAGACTTGCGTAGCGACACAATACATAAGTGGAACAGAGAATGGACGACATGTGACAAATCTTACAGCTTACATCAATACATACCAAATATAACTCACAACAACTACAACACAATTAAGAGTCACCATCACAATTTCTAACGGAACATGGACAGGCAGGACATTATTTAACAAGATTTAAAATTCGAGACAATGACAAATGTACTTGCGATTCAATATATTTACCTTACATAGACGCTAATTAAATATCGGTTGAATTTAACTTTAGTTGATATGTTTTTTATTTATTTATTTCTTCATTTAATTTATTAATTTTATTTGTAACTATCTTACTTATTTTAATATTGTATTTTACTATTATTATTATTTTTTATATTATATTTGATTAGATGGTTGATTAACGTAAATATCTTGTGATATAAAAATGTATTTAAACATAATCATACATGTAATATGCCGTGTGGCAATGGAACATGTATTCAAATAAATAACTCCTCTTAGGGTTACTATGGGGAGAATATATATATATATAGTAATTGTTATAGTTAATTAAATTTACAATGAGATTGATTCTATAACATTTTTCAGTCGGCCTTATAATACTGGAGATATTTCAAATTTTCGAAATAATCTCCCACTGCTCCGATTTGTGTCATTAACCAACTCCATCTTTCATTTCACATAGAATGATTAAATATAGAGTTTGGTAATGATCAAACAAAAATTGACACCTCTAGAGCGTCAACACACACACACACACACACACACACATATATATATATATATATATATATTTGAAAAAAAGTTTCCAAAAATCGAGTCATGAGTATGTAATGAATCTGAGGTTGCATTACATGAACCTACATAAATGACCATGTATTGCATATTTTGAATAATGCCAGGACAAAGCTCATTAAGATGATGTTTTATGAGTACTTAAATGTCTAGTTTTTACCTGTAAATAAGAGTTTTATCCAATTTGGAGTTAAGTCACCATGTGCTCTCGTATTATAGTAGATAACGCCTATTGATTTTTATAATAACATTCACAGCACTTAAAGTCGATACACTAATTAATATTCCGGATGAATGTGAATAATATTATCTCGTTAAATAGACTTTTTAATTTCTTTGATCGGCGGGGCCAAAGTGGGACATGGGCTGAGGCTACAAAAGGGCGATGCCGCGAAGGGATTAAGACAGTGGATAGGTTAGATGGTGTAGTCAGCAGATGGTGGTGTGGCTCAGCCTTCAGCCCCCACCTAGTCAGCCTCCACATCCCATCCACTATAGCTCACGGCAGAGTCTCATCTTAGAGAACTTCTATAAACCAGCCGAGTTCTTTCATTCCACTTTAATTTAAGTAGATATAAGTGCCCCCCCCCTTTATATCGCTAAAATGTGTCTATCTTATTATCAATTTATATTTTGTGAATTTTTAATTATAAATAAATTTAAATATATTTACATTTCGAGTCAAGAGTCGATTTTTAGTACACCCTTTCTAAAGTCTTAGTTAGTGATTTGGTTGTGGGAGTCATCATCTTCTACAGCATCCACTGGCTATCGCCGCAGCCCGTCCCAACAATGCACTCGCAGAAAGTGTCCCTCGCCCAATAGCTGCTAACTAAGCAGATTTCCCGAGTGAAGTTTTACAATAGAGAAATTTCACGAGAGCCAAACAGCTACAGAAACGGCCGAACTAGCTTTTGGCGGAAACTCATGACTAGAATCGAAATTAGCCGATCTCGTCTCGTCCGTTATACTCACGCACTTAATAAAATGCAAATTTCTTGGTTGATATTCGAAATAGAGAATACATGTATATAACAATATTTATAGTAAATTTAATTTGCAATAAGATTGATTCTATATAATATTTCAAAACAATATACACTTCTATACACTTTTTCGGTCCGACGTATAGTAACGGAGATGTTCCTAATTTTCGAAAATCCCCCCTCCCACTGGTCTGATTTCAGCCATTGACGAACTTAATCTTTATTTTTACATAAAACGTTTAAATATATTGATACCGCTAGAGCGTTAACTGGCATATATATATATATATATATATAAATATATATATATAAAATTTTGAACGGACCTCATTACCGTAATCTCCTGGGTAGAATCGATGGACATTTGAATAACATTTTTTAAAATCGCCTTTTTGAGTACGGCCTCAATAGCTGATTTCCCTGAAGGGAAATCTGCTAAATATCAGCTCCCATTGCGGAAATTTGCTAAATACAGCTGTTTATTGACAAAGCGTTAATGTGTTCAGAGATTGTGGTGACGAGGTAGCAGGATTCAAAACCGGTAGAGAAATAAAGAAATTGAAGTGAAAGTTGTGTGTCATATTTTCACCTTCTGCGCATATCCCCAAGAAATATTTATTGGTTTAGAGGTGAGGCATCTTTAACACCATCGCTTGATAGCTTTCGAACAAAAGTTCATTCAGGTACAGAGATCAAAGGTTAACCAAGTATTTCTGTAAAATGCCTTTCTCCAATGCCGTTGTAAACATTTTAAGCACACATGAACCTATATTTCTCAAAGAATTTCCTATCCGACCCATGCCGTCACCCAGGGGCTGCGTTGACTAAGCAGATTTCCCTCGTGCGTCTGCAGAGTGTTTCATGTACAGGTTTTTTTTTTAATCTATATTTTCCTTTGCACATTACAAAGGGTGTTTATTTACTACATGTACCACACTACTATAGCATATAACATGTATGTTCATAATACATCATGATTTTGTATAGAAGAAATGTAGTTCATACATTTGTTGTTGAAATTAAAAAGGAAACAAAAAAAAAATATACATAACTAAAGAAAAAACAATCAAAGTGATGAAAAAATTAAAACGCATAATAAAGACAAAGCAAAACAACCCAATAACATATTAATTTGACTTCATTAAGAAAGTTATGCCTCATTCTATTGCATTATTCTCTATGTAGGTAAAAAAAATAGAAGGGGAGACTTAAAATATTATTCTCTAAGTAAAATGTGTTAAACATCCGCTGTTTCTATTAAACTTTTAGAAAGATGCCTAAATGTTCAGTTTGTATTTTTTGTAAGGTTATCAGTATTGCGTATTGTTCTGCTTGAATGTTCGATCCTGCCCACATAAACATATCGACCTTTAGTTTTGTATGTAACGCTTATATATCGACTTTAGTTAAGATTAATTAAGAATAGCGAACTCTAAATCGGTAACAGACAAGTATATATATATATATATATATATATATATATATATATATATATATATACATACATACGGGGGGGTCTATAAACAGAATGGACTGATTTCATAGTTTTATGGTGCTTTACAGCAGGATCGCAGGAGAACACGCTGCATGCCATTACAATGGGCGTAGTTGTAAGTTGTCGAATGGTTGCCGGTAGTCTGCTCTATCGATACTTCTCTGCCGTAATCCCTACTCACAGCAGTCCCCGCGCTATGGCTACACCTGTACAAAAATCGTTCTGTGCTATTGAGTTCGCCAAGACCAATTCTATCGTCAGAGTGCATGGTGCTTTCCGTACGAGATTCAACGTGCAGTAGAGGCCCTCTGCCAAGAACATCTGACGTTGGATCAAACAGTTACCGGACACTGGATGTTCTTGTAAGGGAAAAAGCCCTGTCCGACCCCGAACTTCAGAAGAAAACTTAAGGAGAATCCAAGAGGCGTTTCCAAGCAAGGCCATATCTCCAGCTAGCCGTGAGCTTGATATGAGTAGTAACACTATCTGGTGTGTTCTGACAAGACGTCTACACATGAAACCATAGAGACTGCAGCTGGTTCAGCCACTGAATCGCGCTGACAAAGGAAAAAGGACGGAATTTTTGATGCGATGCTGGAAATGGAACATGATGATGAGACCATAAAACTTCAACACCAGTTAAATACATTTGTCTTTATTGCAATCTTGTATTACTGTCTATTAATAAGATACAGCATAATGAAATCGGTTCATTCTTTTTGAAAGACCCATATATATAGTTTTGAACGGGCATATCCGCCATCTCCTAGGAGGTAGGATCGATGGGCATTTGATGAAATATTTCGAAAATAGCGTCATGAGTAGAATCTCAATAGCTGATTCCCTTAAGGGAAATCGTTACTTATCGATTATCGGGAGGCCACACATTTAAAGACGATTATTAAATCATAATTAATTATGAAGAAATCACTTTATTATTTAAAATTTTTAAAAAAAAAACCTTATTTGTTGTTTAAAAAAAGCAATTCTAGAATTCATAAATGACAGAATGGCTAACGGGAGGCCACTCATTATTTGCAGACAACCAAAACCGCTTACCGCTGTTATTGCTAAAGCCTGTTCATACTGGACTAGGTTATCTTAGTCATTCCGTTTCTTCTGTTACCAGAAAATGAGTGATGGTTTATTATTACACCAGTTGGTTGCAGATACCTTGCAGAATTATTATTGGCAGGTGCCCGGCCAAGACTCCTGCTGTATACAGCTACTCTGCCACATCGGCCAGTTTTGGGATAACTCTAATTTATAATTATATTGGCTCTTTCAAAAAATTCTAGAAATGTTATATTAAATAATAAAGTTTTTTTTTTTCTTCAACTAAGAATGTTGGATTAGGGAGAGGGTGTCGTTGGTTGGACTGCTAGAAGAGGGGAGAGAGAGTGGCCTGTTGTTCGCCTTCCCTTTCACTCGGAGAAAGTGATAGCAGCTGACATCCACCGCCAACCTTCACGACCGGATCATGAACCAATTTCAGAAAAATAACTTCAAATATCCAACGATCCCACTCAGAAGATTACAAAAATTAGGTCCAAATTATATATATATATATATATATATATATATACAAGGGGTCTATATTACCATCTCTCACTTACGGTATACATACATGGTACACTGGATTACAGAAAAAATACAATCTCCTAAAACTTCAACGAATACGTAGGTTGATGGCTCTAAAAATAATAAAGGGTTACATAACAGTATCTTACGATGCTGCACGTGTGCTGGCAAAATATTGTACCAATTGATCTCATTTCAAAGCAGTATGTAACAATATATTTACTCTTGAAAACGGCAGAAGGTAGCGATGAATATGGTCCTGAAGAAATAGAACCCCCTCTGCATTACTCTCAGTAGATCCATTCTGTCCTCTATCCAAAACTTTCTTTCAATAAATCTAACAAATCTAGGGTTGAATTTTACACTGATGGCATCCGAGATGGAGAAAACGTTAGCAGTGCTTTTGCAGTTTTCGAGAGTGCAGATTTGGTTGACATTCGAAAATTCAAATTAGGTCGACATTGCACAAATAACCAAGCCGAGAAATTGGCTATTCTCAAAAGCCTACATTACATACAGCCACACCAAACAAAATTCAGAGAAATTACAATTTACACCGACAGTAAAATTACACTGCAATCACTAAATAACCATTCAATTCACGCCTCTCTCATAGAACAAATTCGACACACATTAAATTTACTCTACCAACAACAATTTGACATCAATTTTGTATGGATTCTTGGACATTCTGGAATTTTGGGAAATGAAGTTGGTGATAAAGCAGCAAAGTCAGCTTCTAAATCTTCCCAAATTACAGAATGTTACAGACAAATACCGAAGGCACGCATTACACATTTACTACACACAGACAGCATGAAGAAATGGCAACAGCATTGGACAGTGGCAAATAAAGAACAACATTTAAAGACTTTCATTCCCGATATTGCAGAATATTTGAACATTAATAATACACCTACTGACTTATACACAACACAATTGTTAACTGGACATGGCTCAATTAAAGTGTAGCTAAACAGATGTAAACTGACCAATAACCCGTTATGCCCATGTGGTTTTACTACTGAACAGACTTACAGCCATCTCTTACATGTCTCAACACTGCTTTCAAAGGGCACCTTTAGGTACCTATGGTACCTTTTAAAAGAAACATTAATGAAAATAATAAACCGAGTTGAGGATAGAATTTCCCTTAAGGGAAATCCGCTATTGAGGTTGTACTCATGACGCGATTTTCGAAACTTTTCCTCAAATGTCCATCGATCTTACCCAGGAGATGACGACAATGAGGTCTGTTCAGAACTCTCTCTCTCTCTCTCTCTCTCTCTCTCTCTCTCTATATATATATATATATATATATATATATATATATATATATATATATATATATATACACACACACATATTTGTCTGTTAACATTCTAGCGATAGCAATTTTTGTTTAATCGTTACCAAACTCGGTATTAATCGTTTTATGTAAAATTAACAATCAAGTTCGTTAATGGCTGAAATTGGACTAGTGGGAGGGGGGGGGGAATTTCTAAACTTCGAAATATCTCCTTTACCATACGTCGGATCGATTACTAGCATAGAACCAATCTAATTGCAAATTCAATTTATTGTAATTGTTGTTATGAACATTTATTCTCTATCTTGAATATTAACCGAAATATTAGCATTTGGGTTTAGTATGTGCAGAGAACGGGCGAGATGAGATCGGCAAATTGGTTTAGGGGCACGTTACTACCACTGTTACTAGTATGCACATTTATCCATTGTAAAATTCAAGTGGGAAAACTGCTTAGGTTACGCAGCATGGAGCGAAGTGTGTGTCAAGTTTAGGAATATTGGGCTGAAGATGTCGGCTAGAAGGATGCTTGTTTATGTAAGGGAGAGGATGGAGCGAGGGGTGTGTCGAGTTTAGGAATATTGGGCTGAAGATGTCGGCTAGAAGGATGCTTGTTTATGTAAGGGAGAGAATGGAGGGAGGGGTGTGTCGAGTTTAGGAATATTGGGCTGAAGATGTCGGCTAGAAGGATGCTTGTTTATGCAAGGGAGAGGATGGAGCGAAGTGTGTGTCGAGTTTAGGAATATTGGGCTGAAGATGTCGGCTAGAAGGATGCTTGTTTATGCAAGGGAGAGGATGGAGCGAGGGGTGTGTCGAGTTTAGGAATATTGGGCTGAAGATGTCGGCTAGAAGGATGCTTGTTTATGTAAGGGAGAGGATGGAGCGAAGTGTGTGTCGAGTTTAGGAATATTGGGCTGAAGATGTAAGCTAGAAGGATGCTTGTTTATGCAAGGGAGAGGATGGAGCGAAGTGTGTGTCGAGTTTAGGAATATTGGGCTGAAGATGTCGGCTAGAAGGATGCTTGTTTATGCAAGGGAGAGGATGGAGCGAGGGGTGTGTCGAGTTTAGGAATATTGGGCTGAAGATGTCGGCTAGAAGGATGCTTGTTTATGCAAGGGAGAGGATGGAGCGAGGGGTGTGTCGAGTTTAGGAATATTGGGCTGAAGATGTCGGCTAGAAGGATGCTTGTTTATGTAAGGGAGAGGATGGAGCGAGGGGTGTGTCGAGTTTAGGAATATTGGGCTGAAGATGCCGGCTAGAAGGATGCTTGTTTATGCAAGGGAGAGGATGGAGCGAGGGGTGTGTCGAGTTTAGGAATATTGGGCTGAAGATGTCGGCTAGAAGGATGCTTGTTTATGTAAGGGAGAGGATGGAGCGAAGTGTGTGTCGAGTTTAGGAATATTGGGCTGAAGATGTCGGCTAGAAGGATGCTTGTTTATGTAAGGGAGAGGATGGAGCGAGGGGTGTGTCGAGTTTAGGAATATTGGGCTGAAGATGTCGGCTAGAAGGATGCTTGTTTATGCAAGGGAGAGGATGGAGCGAAGTGTGTGTCGAGTTTAGGAATATTGGGCTGAAGATGTCGGCTAGAAGGATGCTTGTTTATGTAAGGGAGAGGATGGAGCGAGGGGTGTGTCGAGTTTAGGAATATTGGGCTGAAGATGTCGGCTAGAAGGATGCTTGTTTATGTAAGGGAGAGAATGGAGCGAAGTGTGTGTCGAGTTTAGGAATATTGGGCTGAAGATGTCGGCTAGAAGGATGCTTGTTTATGTAAGGGAGAGAATGGAGGGAGGGGTGTGTCGAGTTTAGGAATATTGGGCTGAAGATGTCGGCTAGAAGGATGTTTCCCTCCGGCTGGAGCGTGGGGTCTGTCGAGTTTAGGAATATTGGGCTGAAGATGTCGGCTAGAAGGATGCTTGTTTATGTAAGGGAGAGAATGGAGGGAGGGGTGTGTCGAGTTTAGGAATATTGGGCTGAAGATGTCGGCTAGAAGGATGCTTGTTTATGTAAGGGAGAGGATGGAGCGAGGGGTGTGTCGAGTTTAGGAATATTGGGCTGAAGATGTCGGCTAGAAGGATGCTTGTTTATGTAAGGGAGAATGGAGCTTAGCTTCGAATTGGACCTACATCCTCCTAGCTTCCCCCCTTACACTGGCAGCAGTCTTTCACATCTATATTCATCATGCGGGCAAATTAAAATAAAGTCCGTCACGTACGGGCTGCGTAAACTAACAATGGGAGTGCCCGGCCTCCCCCCCCCCCCACCGATGTGTTATAAACTTTTTCAGTGTATATTATCTAATGAAAGACAAATTCTGTTAAAGCGAGGGAACGCGCTGTAAAATAAAATGATTACAAATAAACGGAGCTAAATAAAGCCGTTTAAAAACATTATCAATATATCCCCATTATTATTGGTAATTGTTACATACTTATGTATTCAATTAATAGTGATATATTTCATGTATAATATTAAATATTTCCTTATACCTATTATATTTTTGACAGAACGCATTCAAATTTTCTTTAAATTATGGAACACGTTAAAAAATAAATGCCAATAATTAAAAACAACTTTTTATTTCCTCATTAATATTAAATAAACGCCCTAGAACCAAAAGAATAAAACAAAAAATCCAGAAAAAAATAGTCGCTCCCGGCGAGATTCGATGTCGAGATCTAGTGGTTAACAAAAAATACGCTAAAGATTTCAGGCACTCTTTTACATTTTTTTTTAGACGAACGCGTGAGAAGTGCGTTCTCTTGTTTTAATAGAATTTGGTTTTCATTAGGTGCTACAGACTAAAAATGTTTCGTTCAAATGAGTGGGGGGAAGGCCCCTTTTAAGGAAACGTTGTTCCCCGGTATGGCAATACCGGCAGGTTCTTGCCATCTCCAATATGTGGCAAATCTGCCTCAGCCCTGCATGACGGACTTTTTATCGATGTCGTTAACAATAAATGCTGGCTTAAAAGATATTTGTTCATCCGCAGGTTGTTAAAATGTTAGCACTGACCTTTTGCTTAATCTGGTAGTGGCCATGAGTTGTGGCTAAAGAATTCAGCTAATTGTAAGTAGAAACCAGGCTGAAGCTGAGGTAATTAGTATACATTGCTAATAACTACTTGCTAATAGAAGTGAGCCAGAAAATTTGCATCACATTTTTCAATAGTGATTTCGAAACCAAGGAAAAATTCTTTAACCTTCTTCTTTAACTGACAAAATCGTAAACTTGAAGATTAAGTTTCACTAATATTAATTCATGAAATTTGAACGAAATAAGAATTGTGACATTTGAAGAGACAATAACGCTGAAAGTGATGGAGCAATATATGCCAGTTAAAGTACAGTCATTACATTTTTTTAGCAGATTTCCCTTAATACTGGTAACGCCACCGTGAATGTCAATTTACAAGTTGCTATACGTCGGATCGAAAAAGTGTATAGAATCAATCTTATTGCAAATCAAATGTAACACAAATATTGTTATATACATTTATTCCTATCTAGAACATTATCCGAGATATTTGCATTTTTCAGTTTTCAGCCTTCAGCCATTTCTAGTCATGTTTCATAAACGATACTCGGTTATGTAATAAACCACATTATTCGAAGCTTAAATACCAAATTTGTTTTTAAGAGGCCTTTATTATACGAGATAAATGCAATGTGTTCTGGTCCTACGTTCGTCGTCGCTTCGGCTGTTGTTGGTATTCCTGAGTGCGTCCGTCAGTCGGCTTTTTCCGTTTAAGTAGTTTCAAAGGTCTGAATATCGTGTCTGAGCTAGTGTTGAGCTGTTCGTTGATAATGTCTCCGCTGTATGTCCGTTGTTTGTAGATCTCCATCTTCTCGAGTATGCCCAATCTTCGTCCTTTCGTTTGTCTGTGTAGAAGTTTCATACTGTGGGATATTTACGGGGAAGAGTCGCATAAAACCTACTGACTAACGGACCCCTAACTCAAGCACTAACCGACACCTAACTCAAGCACTAACCGACACCTAACTCAGTACAACTTTTGACGGGCTTGAAGATGGTGCCATCGCATCTAAAGCGCTTGCTAGCTGTACTCCAGCATCCGCCAGTGACGACGATCTACACCGACAGCTATGACAACAGTTTCTTATTACCGTTTGTATTTACTCACTTGATGTTCACGGTGGTGTTGTGTCACCAGTATGTAGATCAAATATATTGTTAAACTTCAAGAAGGAAATCTGTTTAGTTTACGAAGGCCCTGCGCGACGGACGTTTATGTATAATATATGAGTGTGATACGTAATATGTAAAACATATAGGTAAAATAGGTCAATTAGGCTATTAGGCAATTATTGGCGTCCGACTGAACAGAGGCAGTGAGGCTCCAATTGCAATCGGCCATTTGAAACTGTGCCCGCGGTGTAAATATGCAGCAAATAGCTGCGAGGAGGTCTAAACTGCCTACAAGAACACAGTGTGTTCAAATCAAATCAAACATTTAAAGATTATACATTGGGTGAACCGGAGGCATGGGGTTGCCCTGAGGTACAGGGGGAGAGGTGAATGTGCGGGGGCTACTGGCTCCCAGAACAATCCAACCAGCTTGGATGATTAAACTATTCCTAGGAGCAAAGAGTTAATTGCCAGCCTCTCAGATAATTAACCTTCCCGATTCATTCAGTGTTCGCCTGGGAGCCTTCATCTAGGAATAGACAAGTTAACTATTTATATCGCCACGCTCAATTGTGTTGTGTAATAGCTTTGTCTAGCAAGTATGATTGAAGAACTCAAGAGAGAGAGAGAGAGGAGAGAGAGACAGAGAGAGAGAGAGAGAGAGAGAGAGAGAGAGAGAGAGAGAGAGAGAGAGAGTGGTGATAGAGAGAGAGAGAGAGAGAGGAGAGAGAGAGAGAGAGAGAGACGAGAGAGAGGAGAGAGAGAGAGAGAGAGAGAGAGAGAGAGAGAGAGGGAGAGAGAGAGAGGAGAGGAGAGAGCGAGAGACAGAGAGAGAGAGAGAGAGAGAGAGAGAGAGAGAGAGAGAGAGAGAGAGAGAGAGAGAGAGAGAGAGAGAGAGAATTAAAAGGAAAAAAAGGAAGTAAATAACGCAAGGGGGACAATCATTGACTCCGGATTGAATTGGCCTCTGGCCGAGAAGTCGCTGGCTATTCTCATAAATTACCGATGTAATTCGGTTTCAATGGCATTCCGAATTTTTTTTGTTGGCGAACGTGAGAGGCGTTTGAGGAGAGGGCCCTTGTTGCTCCATTCGGCCTCTCTCAACAAGTCTCCATCTCTAGTGCCGACTCTACATAGCAAATCCTTCCGAAACCTCCCTAATGACACTATCTATACTCCTCTCTCCTATCCCAAGCTCAGTCAGCAACATATGTAACCGCCAAATGAAATTTAAGTAGATACTAGATGTTTAGTGACATAATAGTTCAAACAAAAAATCGTTTGAATTTTTATCTTTTTATCTCTAGCAATTGGCAACCACCCCTAAGTCTTGCTCTCTCTCTCTCTCTCTCTCTCTCTCTCTCTCTCTCTCTCTCTCTCTCTCTCTCTCTCTCTCTCTCTCTCTCTCTCTCTCTCTCTTCAAACTTAGTTTGTTTACTTATAAAAACGAAACTCCGGTATGTAATTTAGTATTAAAACCTCCCTGATTATAAACTATATAAAATTTCTAGGTACGGACAGACGTAGGAATTATAAGGGAAGCCTGAGATGAAAAATTGTGATATTTCGTTTCCTATTAGTTTTTCGGCAAACATGCACATAACAAAAGCTGCTTATTTTGTTATTTAGACTAACTTCTGTTGCTCTCTTTTGTTGTAAAATGAAATAAACACGGGGTATACGCTAAAACTATAGAGGGATTCATTAATTTTATTATTACTTATTTTAGTGTTTTTAATATAGGTATATTATGACAAATGATATTATGTTTTAGTCTTATATGATAGTTCTAAGGATGAGTGATTTTATTAATCTCCGTTGCCCCCTCCTCATTTATTTATTTTTCCTAGAAAATAACTTTGTTACTTATTTCCAATAGAAATGTAAACTATAAGGGCATTTTCATTATTTTATTTGTATAATGTAATATTTAAACAAAGTCATGCTCAATTTGCACAAGGAGTGATAGCGGAAGTTGTAAGGATTCAAACTCATTGTTTCTGGTAATATATTATCTTATTTCCGAAATCGTGATGTTATTGAAACAAATATGTACTATTATTACAATTAAACGTTAATGGTAATGCCATTACAACAAAAGACAATATGTGTTTAAGCTCGATATGAATGTATAAATTATTAGTTAGGCTCTGCAGGGAGGGCTACGATCTCTTCCGCCCAGCTGAATTGAAATGAAATGAAATTATTTTTAGGTACCACTATTATTTAATTCAATCAGGTAGATCAATTATTAAAATAATATTTTGAATCAATAATTTAAGGAAGCCAATTCTGATAACACTCATGCAGGAGCGGATATTGACGGGGACTAGAACAGTTAATTGATTTTACTTATTTCCTGTGAAATATTGGCATTACTGGAAGTGATTTCCACTGAGATATACTATTACGAATATAATCTTATGTACAAAATTATGTTCAAACAATATGTGCTCGGATTGGTTTTTGACAGGAAGTATGTTAATTATAGATGATATTTAATTGTAATAAACGCTATCCATGATTGTGGTTTGATTTATTCACAAATGATGAGTCAAAAAGTGGAGAGGGATAGATTAGGAACATATTTTCATTTATTCTTCAAAACTAAAATTTCTATTCTATTAGTCCCCAAAAGTTACTCTTTAGGATTGGCTGTTTCGGAAAAACAATACGTCGTGGAGGGAAGTGCAATTGTACACATTGAAGTCTTGCTATAAAAATACCATTTTTAGTCAGTTTACAATGACTTCCCGGGCATCGCCTGGTACCTTAGTTAGTATATATATATATATATATATATATATATATATATATATATATATAAACTGACGGCAACTAGAGTGTAAGTGTAGAGTAATATTATGTGCGAGGTGGAAGTGTGTGCGTTTCTTTTTGAAAGAAATAGTAGTGTGGTAAAATGAATCTGGGATGGGGGCAGATGTTGACTGGGAAATATACCTGCTTGGGGGAGAAAGCAAAAAAAGGGTCACTAGATTTAGTTTCAGCTTGTTTAGACTTTCAATGGGTTTCCTTCCAGGACCAAGCCCATCCCTCACTCTCTCCCTCAAATCATAGCCACTCTCACCCCATCTCTCTACCCTCTCTGCTCCAACTATTGCTCCTCCTCGCTATCCCAAGCTCAGTCAGAAACAAATGTAACCGCCAAATGAAATTTAAGTGGATACTAGATGTTTAGTGATATAATAGTTCTAACAAAAAAGTCCGTCACGCAGGGGCTGCGTAAACTAAGCAGATTTCCCACGTGAAGTTTTACAATAGAGAAATCTGCCTAATAACAACTGTAGTAGTAAGTAACCTCTAAACCTAAAACATTATTTAGGGCGTAATAACCCAGTAGTTTCTCGCCCCAAAAAACAGTTAATCTAACCTCTCTAAACCTATTC
The DNA here is from genome assembly GCA_019009955.1 of Riptortus pedestris. NCBI lineage: Eukaryota > Metazoa > Arthropoda > Insecta > Hemiptera > Alydidae > Riptortus > Riptortus pedestris. The sequence goes on from CM032233.1 coordinate 2,599,232, forward strand.
ACGAGGGACGAATAGTTATGGAAACGGCCGCCAGAGTTCTCGGCGAAAAGTCCGAACATAGCCACCCCTGGCGACCACACTCAGAATACAAATGCAAATATCTCGGTTAATATTCAAGATAGAGAATAAATGTGTAGAACAATATTTATAGTAAATTTAATTTTCAATAAGATTTATTCTATACAATTTTTTGATCCGACGCATAATAACGGAGATATTTTGAATTTTCAAAAATGCCCCCCCTCCCACTGGTCCGATTTCAGCCATTAACGAACTTGATCTTCCTATTTACATAAAACGATTAAATTCCGAGTTTGGTAACGATCGAAGCAAAATTGCGACCGCTAGAGCGTTAACAGACAAATATATATATATATATATATATATATATATATATATATATATATATATATATATATATATATATAATTTTGAACGGACCTCATTTTCGTCATCTCCTGGGTAGGATCGATGGACATTTGAAGAAATTTGTCGAAACTCGCATCATGAGTACGACCTCAATAGCTGATTTCCCTTAAGGGAAATCTGCTAAAATCGTGAGAAATTTTATATTTTTTTCTCTTGCCATCCGTCAACCACCTCTCTCCCGAAGTCTATCTCTCTCCAGGATATATAGGACGAGTCAAATAAGAAGAATCGATTTCGTAGTACCTTTCTCCATTAAAAAGACACTAGTAAAAAGTTTGGTTTTACCCCACTTTAACTAGGCGTCGAGCAATGAGCGATATGGCTAGCACACTGATGGATAATTTGCTGCGGGCCCTGAATCCAGCAATAAAGTTCATTTTTAATGCCCAAAAGCACAAGCATGCATCGAAATTTTTTAATATGCTGGGCTGGGGCAGGATTAGAGGAAGTGGCATAAGGGCTTGCTACTCCTGACATCCAAGATAATGAAGAATCGGCAGCCCTCAACATTTACGAGGAATTCTATTTCTTATGTCAAATTCACAACAGAGCAACAAGACTCAAAGAACGTACTATGTATTCAGAAACACCGAACGACAGTACATAATAGGTCCTACATAATAACAGCCACCAGGATATTCAATAAGTATGGATCACATATCGATTTAAGCAAGACCGTAGCAACAATTAAAAGTCCCATAGATAGGATACAAACTTGAATGGATTTCAAAGTTATGAATGGTAAATTGATTTAAAGAGTGACATTACTTTGATTATTTTGTTTTTATTTGGAGTAAATTATTTTAATTATGTAGCCTTGACACTGAGGGTGTAAATAATGATTGTAAATTTCCTTTTCCTGAGCATTGTAAGAGAGGACTTATATTCCTAAATGTATCAGGTTATTAAATAAATCAATCTCTCCCTCTCCCTCTTTCTCTCTTGCAAACCTTCAACAATTCTCGGATACTTATTAATGTTTTATAACAGCGGTATTTCAAATTTCTTTAAATATGTACTACTATTCAAAAATATTTTCTATACGAAGAATTAAGCTGAAGTTAAATAGCCTCCCCCTTGACAATAAAAGTTGTTTCCTCGGTATCTCTATGCGAATGTGCCTCGGCGTGAATTTCTGATCCCTCAGCCTACAGGTAAAAACCTCATCCACTCCACCCATATCTGAGTCTTCTCTAAAAAAAAGCCCCCCACGCAGGGGTTGCGTCAACTAAGCAGATTTCCCGGGAAAAGGCTTATAACAGATAAATGAACACACTGCTAACACCACCGTGAATGTTAGCTAATAAATAATGATGAATAAGAAATCTTTCAGCCAATTTACAAGTTAATCATCCCTACAACGGAAAGCGTCTGAATTGCAAACTAACAGGGCAGCCAACATCGCAGCGCTGAATATATAGGATTATTCATATATGTGAATATATATATAAAGATAAATCTATATACTAGTAACACAACATCACCGTGAACATTAAGTGATTAAATGCAGACGGAAGTAAAAACATCAGCCAAATTCAATAACCTGCCGACGGGAAGCGTCTGAAATGTAACCAAACAGGCCTCCCAACCTTACCAGCATGAAAAACAATCACTCAAATATATCAGAATATAACATAGTAATTTTAAAGAAAACTATTTACTATGTCTAGTCTGTAATTTATAATGAACCAGAATTATAACTTTTTCGAATCGACGTATAGTAACGGAGATTTTTGGAAATTTTCAAAATTCTCCACTTCTAAATCCCCCTCCCCCTTGTCAATATGTATATATATATATATATATATATATTCGTCATTTCTATGTAGGATCGATGGACATTTGAGGACAAATTTCGAACGTATATTTAGTAAACTTAGTATAATTTCAATGCACGAGGGCGTAAGAAGTGATTTTATCTTATAGAAATATTTTGCTATTATATATTTTCTTTTAGCAGATTTCTCTTAAACGAAATCAGCTATTGAGGTAGTACTCATGACGCGATTTTCGAAAAATATCTTCAAATGTTTTGTCTGGAGAGGGTTCTACAGTTTCTACCTCAAGACTGTCGGGGAAATCAGCTATTTTGGTCGTACACATGACGCGATTTTCAATCATTTTCTTCGAATGTCCCCAGTGATTTATTTTCTTTTATCAATCCTACCCAGATGACGAAAATGAGCTCCGTTAAAAATTATCTATCTATCTAATCAATCTGTCTGTCTCTCTCTCTCTCTCTCTCTCTCTCTCTATATATATATATATATATATATATATATATATATATATATATATATATATTGTCTGTTACCGCTCTAGCGGTCGCAATTATTGTTTAATCGTTACTAAACTCGATATTTAGTAGTTTTATGTAAAAAGAAAAATCAAGTTCGTTAACGGCTGAAATGGGACCAGAAGGAGGGGGGGGGTTTAGAGGGGAGGAATTTCCTAAATTCAAAATATCTCTGTTACTATACGTCGGATCGAAACATTGTATAGAAACAATCTTATTGCAAATTAAATTTACTATAAATATTGTTTTATTAAGTATTAACCGAGATATTTGGATTTTAACGTTTTCCGCTTTCAGTAAAGCCCCACTCCTACTAGTTTCATATTGATAGTAAGCTGTAATATTGTTATCATTGAACTTTTAGTTTGTGAGATATATGCAAATACGTTCTGTTGAAACCCTGTTGTTTTTTTTTTGTTGTTCTTGGATTAATTTAAGGGACTGAGATAAAACTGATTCTGATTCATTACAAATTACAGCACTAGCTTTAGTAAATTGTTTTCAATAAATTAATATATTATAATCAGATATATTTCATTAATTGTTTGTCTTACCGGTCTATCTGTCTATTCAGCGCTACGAGGTTGGCTGGCCTGTTTGTTTAGCCACTCCCCATTGTACAGATTATTAACTTGTACTGTAAATTGACTGAAAGATTTCTCATTACCGTTTGTATCTATTCCCTTAACATTCAAGGTAGTGTTACCTGTATGTATATTTCTCTATCGTATACCTCAACGTGGGAAATCTGCTTAGTTTACGCAGCCCCCGCGTGACGGACCTTTTCCCTTAGGAATAGAGGATATGTGGTGAGACGAGATGAAAAGTATGTTCTAGGAGGAGATGGGGAATGAGCAGCCCCTGCATGTGAACATAGCTTTAATATTGTTGAGCAGGTCGACACAATGTGGGCATTAGGCTGCCGAGGGCCGATCTCATTGAAGTGGTTCAACCAGTTTTACCTTAATAGCTATTTGATCAGCTAAATGCCTTTGACTTATTATCCAGTTCCTCATTCTCTGCCTCTGGCAAACCTCAAACTATTTAGGTCATCTCACCAAATAAACAAAGTAGTTTATATTCGTATTTTACCATATTTCCCTTTGGGGAAATCACAAATCGAGGTTGTACTCTTGGCGGGATTTTCGAAAATATCTTCAAATTTCCTTCGATCCTACCTAGTAGATGGTGAAAGTGAGGTCCGTTCGAAATCGTATATATACACTAGCTAAGGTCCCCTCCGGAAATATGGCGAATTTTTATTTCAGGCCTCCCTTATAACCCCCACTCCCGTTCGAACCTATAAAAATTAATATAGCTTATAATCGTGGAAGAATTAATGCTGATTCACAACTCGAGTTTTATTAAGTTCGGTACAATCGTTAGTGCCCAATAAAATTGTTGGCTCCCGCTTTCGTTTTCAGTGCATATCTCGTTTATACTTCGGTATACGACAAAAGTGAATATTACAAAAGTTACTCTAAATAACAAAATAAACAGCTTTTGTCATGTGCATATTTGCCGAAAAACCAATAGGAAACGAAATATAAAAATAGTGACAGGTATTAAAGGAAAAATAACCCCAGTTCTTTTCGTTGAAAAATGTTGGCCATTACAATACATCTTTTAATGAAGTACTAATGAGAGCCATCCATCGGAACCACAAATAAGAGCATGAACACAATTACTTCTGAGCGACCATGACAAGGCCTCTACTCAAATCCATGGCGCTTCATCTTGTTTTTCATTTAGTAGAATTTATGTAAATCTATGTAAAGAGAGTGCATTGTGAGGAATGGAAAACAAGGGGTTACTCCTCGTGGAGCCTCGCCGGCTAATCAGTAGCACCTCTCCAATCCCTCGGCGCTTTCGCTATGCCCAACCTTTGAATGCATATCGCATATTGCTCCAAGAATAATTGGAACAATGCCCAATTTTTCACATCCCTATACTAACTTCCTACAAGGAAGTAGTGCCAAAGTGTTATCATGGAAACATCCAGCAATTATGATCCGATGCATTGCAATGGAGATATCATGTATCATTCTCATTTTAGCAGATTTAGCTTAAGGGAAATCAGCTATTGAGCTTGTACTCATGATGTGATTTTCGACATGTCCATCGATCCTAGCCAGGAGATGACGAAAATGAGGCCCCTTTAATATATATATATTGACAAGGAGGAGGGGTCTACAGAAGGGGAGAACTTACAAAATTCTAAAAATCTCCTTTACTATACGTCGGTTCGAAAAAGTGTATAGAATCTTTTTGAAAATTAAATGTTCTACAAATATTTTTATATAGATTTATTTCCTATCTTGAATATTAACCGAGATATTTGCATTTTTCAGTTTTCAGCCTTCAGCAAAACCCTACCAATTTATTTGAATCTTAAATTTTCAAGAGACTTTTATTATAGGAGACACATGTAAATATGTTCTGGTGACCCCCCCCCGCCATAAGTTATTGGACTACTAAAATTTGATTGTTTGAGATAAAAATTACTCTGATTCATTATAAATTACAGGACTAGGACCTAATATATTCTGATATATGTATTTGAGTAATTGTTTTTGTTGCCAGTGAGATTGGGACACCTGTTTGTTTACATTTCAGGCGCTTCCCGTCGGCAGGTTATTGAATTTGGCTGATTTCTTATTTCCTTCTGTATTGAATCACTTAATGTTCACGGCGGTGTTGTGTTGTGTTCTGTTGACCCCTACGCCCTTCTTTTGTTCTTGGATTACTAAAATTTGAGTGATTGAGATTAAACTAATTCCGATTCATTACAAACTACAGCACTACCTTTAGTAAATTGTTTTCAATAAAATAATATGTTATATTCAGATATATTACATTAATTGTTTGTTTTTCCGGTCTATCTATCTATTCAGAGCTACGAGGTTGGCTGGTCTATTTGTTTACAATTCAGCCGCTTTCCATTGTAGAGATTATTAACATTTATTGTAAATTGACTGAATGATTTCTCATTACCGTTTGTATTTACTCAACATTCCCGGGAGTGTTACCTGTATGCACATTTAGTGGGACATCTGCTTAGTTTACGCAGCCCCTGCCTGACGGAATTTTTTAGTTTTCGGCCTTCAGCAAACCTCCACTCCCACTCATGTCATATTAACAATGAACTGTTATATTATGAAGCAGTTTATTTGAAGTGTAAATACCAATTAATGTGCTCATTGAACTTTTACGCTTTGAGATAAATGCAAATACGTGTGACTTTTTGTCAGTTAGATAGTTGAGATTATGGCATAAGTGGAGCTCCACCATTGGGGCTGGAAGGCAAGGGGCCTGGAAATGTCTCGCCAGCAGCATTGTTCTTGACGGCAGTTGGTTGGGAGGCAGGCGGAAGTTAGCTAAGAATTGTGAAATAGTGAATGCCAAAGCTCCCGGAGCACGAGCACAGGAATTATTATGTAAAGTGAACTATCGATGTGCATTAAAGGTTATCGAGCTTCCCAAGTATTAGCAGATTTCCCTTAAGGGAAAGATTTCGAAAATGAGGTCTGTTTAAAATTATATATATATATATATATATATATATATATATATGTGTGTGTGTGTGTGTGTGTGTGTGTGTTGTGTGTGTGTGTGTGTGTGTGTGTGTGTGTGTGTGTGTTGTGTTTTGTGTGTGTGTGTGTGTGTGTGTGTGTGCGTGTGTGTGTGTGTGTGTATTAGTCTGTTAACGCTCAAGCTGTCGTAATTTTTGTTTGAACGTTACCACACTCTATATTTAATCGTTTTATGTAAAAAGAAAGATCTAGTTCGTTAATGGCTGAAATCGGACCAGTGGGAGGGGGGAGGGTTAAGAGGGTTTTCTTTTCGAAAATTCGAAATATCTTTGTTTTATGTATATGTTGGATCTAAAACTTGCATAGAAACAATCTTATTGCAAATTAAATGTACTATAAATATTGTAATACACATTTATTCTGTATCTTGAATATTAACCGAGATATTTGCATATTTTGATATTCGGCTATTGTCGGTTCGGGGCTCAGGTTAGCTATGTGAGTTAAAGCGTTGGCTTCCCGCTGTGAGGAATTCATTAAATAACATCCCAGGCTGGCTAGAAAAGGGTGGTCACCTGTAGATAACCCGTCCCGATTAGCCTTGGTTGCAAAAAGTGGACGTTAATAAATACTAATAATATTGTCGGTTCTGTTCGTGCGATTCCGCTGGAAGTCAGTTCGTCCGTTTCCGAAAGTGTTCGGCTTTCGTGAAACTGGTGCCTTCTCCTTTGTGAGATCTGTGCAAATACGTGCTGTTGATCCCCCCCCCCATATTGGCATATTAATTGATTTACCATTTTGAAACTATTTTCAAAATGGACCTGGTTGATTATTATCTCTTTTAGATATTTCAAAAACGTTATCGGGAAGTTTAATTTTTTTATTCACCCAATCATCGTATTTGTTTTGAATGTTCCTGAATAGCTGTAACACAGGTCCCCCCCACTTCCAGGCGAAACAATAGTACGATTTTTCTGATATTCTCCTTCAGAACATTCAGATAAAGTATATTATTGCAGGATTCTATCAAATAAAGCATCTTATCTGGTGATTGATACTTTAATGGGCTAGGCGTCGTACAGTTGTGGTTATGAAAACTAATGCCGCGTAATCACCGTAAGAAGCAGCCAAAACCAGCTAAACTAGGTATCAAAATAATTGTGAAGCAATTTACTGTTTATGCTTAAAGTAAGAAAAACCCGTTATTTCAGCAATTTAAGTTAATCCTTAGCTTCGAGCCTTTGTTTTAGCAGATTTCCTTTAAGGGAAAACAGCTATTGAAGCGTACGACGCGTTTTTCGAAAGATTTCTTCAAATTTCCATCAATCCTACCCAGGAGGTGACGGAAATGAGGTCCGTTCAAGATTATATATGTGTGTGTAAACAGACCAAGGAAGGTTCCAACCCGTGTTCCTAATGTAACCATAAGTGCATACATAATATGCAATAATTTGTAAGTATTTCTAGCCTTGGTAAGAGGAGAATAACATAAACACCATCTGTTACACTGTAGTTTAATAGCAATGAGCAATATATATAAAATAGTACCTGTTTTTACAGAGTTTTTGAAAAAGAGAAAATAAATATTCTCGAAATATTGGCATAAACTACGCATTTTTTTCACCAACATTGACCAAAACTCCAAGAAACAACAACAGCCTCATATATATATATATATATATATATATATATATATATATATATATATATATACACACATACAGTTTAAAATAAATATATCTAAGTTTTTTTTGTCATGTTGACGAAGTAATCATTCTTTGAATTCATTCAAAAATACTTTTGAGTTATTTCGTTTTTATTTTTTTATTTTTTAAATATCAGAATCCATTCCTATTCCCGTAGAATTGTTTCAAAAATAATTTGGTTGGCTACAACTTTAATGTCGCAGCATTTTTCAATAAAATGTGTCGTTTCTGAAATAAAGTATTGTGCATTTTACGGCTAAAGGATGCGTCAAATCGAAAAATTCACCAATATAAACTCGTTTTTGAATTCGATTTTCTACAAGAATCCGTCATAAGAATTATGGCATTCCTTTGGAAATTCCAAAGTTATGGTCGCTGGAGAAGGCTACGAGGTTGAATATGGACGGAAAAAATTCTTCAGGGGTGACAATTACTGGACAGGAAGTCCTCAGCCTTTTATTAATACAATTGGCGATTTTAAGAGGGAGTGGGTGGGGGGAGTTGGGACACCCTGTATATAGCATGTTTCAAACCCCCTCCTCATCACCCTTTTTTCAAGAGCTTTGAGAATTTCAGAGTGCAACCTGCTAGTTCTTAGTTGTGGAGAATAAAGTATGTTTTGCCGCTGAAGAAGACATTCCAACCTCTTCTATTTCTATTCCAGATCAACTCTGGAATTTCTAATAGAAAAACATTTTTTTAACGAGGGTTATCAAATAGGTAGTCAAATTTCTATCGGTGATTTATTAGGCAATTAGTGGACTCTGACTGAGCAGAGGTTGCTTGCCCCATAGCTATGCAGCTATTTATCAAACACTTATTTAAGAAAACTACAAATATTTCAAAACAAATGCCTGAGAATTGTGTAAAATCTCTCCTGCCATACAAGAATAAGAAATTTACATCAAATTTCAAACTTAAACATGATAAAGACATATCCGTTGACCACTAACTTTATCGAAACTTGTAAACACAAACATAACAATAGAATATCAATGAAATAGGCAATTATAGCAAACAAAGCACTCCAAGATAGGTGCACATTTTACTCTAACATAAGGTAGATATTGAATCAAGGCAAAAAAGAGAGCAATAAGGTTCATATAGTAGGGGAAGTTGAGCTACTACTGTTGGTGACGTTTTAAAGAATCAAATACAATGACTATTCCCTGAATATAAATGTAGCAAACCATATTGCTACTCCATGCCTGAATATGATCCTGAATCGCCTGGAGCTTGGTCTCTCTCTCTCTTTTCTTGGTGGCGAAAGGCTTCAATCACGGCGTCACTTGTTTTAGCCGTCGGCATTGTAGGCATTATGTTTTTCAATCTAGATCATTGTTTGTGGGGCCTCTATCGTTTCCCTAATGACAATGTGGCCACTTGCCTTTATACTCCTAGGCTAAGCCACTACTTGGATAGCCATCAGCTCTGCTCTACTCCATTGGCCTGGATATGGCTCAGCCGCTCCACCACCCTTCTCAGCTCATTCTCCTCATAGTTGGTAGTCATAAAACAATAGCCTTTTTAGCAAATTTCCATTAACGCTGCCCCCCCCCCCCCGCCCCACACACAACTGAACTAAGAAGGAAGAAGAGAAGAAAACAAATATTCACATAATAAAAAATAGAAAAAACAAACAAACAGTAAACAGAAAAAGGTCCGGCACGCAGGGGCCAGCTGGGGGAGGGGGGGGACTAAGCAGATTTTCCACGTGAAGTTTTACAATAGAGAAATCTGCATACTGCTAACACTTAATGCCACCGCGAGTAAATACAAACGGTAATGAGAAATCCTTCAATTAATTTTAATAAGCTCCCAAAGAAGCGACTGAATTGTAAACAAATAGATCTGCCAACCACTCAGAGCTGAACAGATAGATAGACATATTCTTCACTGGAAAGAAAAACAATTACTGATATATATCTGAATATAACAAATTAATTTGATTGAAAACTATTTATTATATCTAGTTACAGTACTAAATATAATAAATAGTTCTATTTACATTTAATGTAAGCTTATACCATAATAAATTATTTTTTGAATTGTAAACTTTTTTTCTTCCGTGTTTGTATTGTTTAAAGACTTAAAAAAAAATAAACTTTGTCAAAACAAATATTCCAATTTTTGAATTCTTACGCCATATATTCGTGACACTGTGCGGCTACTTGGAACTTTCGGCCAGCGATGTAAATATGCATCAAATGGCTGTTAGGAGGTGTAAGGTGCTCACAAGGACTCACTACTATGTGGGTGTTTGTGGCTCACTCACTGCCTCTTAGATCGAATCGAAAAATTATAAATTGTATGAACCGATGGTATGAGGCTGCCCTAAGGTAGAGCGGAGAATAGAAGGATAATATTATAGCGGTACTCTATGAACTGTTAGAATAGAAGAAAGAGACATGCGAAATTCTAGTTCATATTGATCCAATCAATCTTGGAAGTAATCCATTCAATGAAGGATCTAATACTTTTTTTCTTTATGAGTCTTATATGATGCTAATCGATATTGTCTTATTCCTATTCTTAATTGCTGATGCAAGTGTTAATAAAACTTGCCCTGTTTCATCTCCAGTTTGCTGTCAAACCTCCTCCTTATATCTACTCTAATAGAACACCTTATTTGAATCATTCTTTTAATTGAAAGTTTATTTCCTTTCCTATATATCCAATTGTGAAAAAAATGAATTTCTCGGTTTGAAACATAGGTAGACTTCTGAATTGTGGAAAATCAACTCCTTTTTCGAGTCTTTTGCTTTGGTCAAGTGTTTATGTGTTTATTATTTATGTATTTTGGTTTATCAACGCCACATTCGATATTTAGACGATTCATGGAAATTAAAGATTACCTTTGGTAATGGCTAAATCGCTCTTACGTTCAAGCTAATTCGAAATTTCTCCATTACCTCAAATTAGAGAGATAAAAAAAACTCATTTTTCTACAACTATTGTATACGATTTCATTTCCTAGAACTATTGTAGACGATTTCATTTTCTACAACTATTGTAGGCGATTTCATTTCCTAGAACTATTGTAGACGATTTCATTTTCTACAACTATTGTAGACGATTTCATTTTCTACAACTATTGTAGACGATTTCATTTTCTACAACTATTGTAGACGATTTCATTTTCTACAACTATTGTAGACGATTTCATTTTCTACAACTATTGTAGACGATTTCATTTTCTACAACTATTGTAGACGATTTCATTTTCTACAACTATTGTAGACGATTTCATTTTCTACAACTATTGTAGACGATTTCATTTTCTACAACTATTGTAGACGATTTCATTTTCTACAACTATTGTAGACGATTTCATTTTCTACAACTATTGTAGACGATTTCATTTTCAACAACTATTATAGAATGTTTCATTTAGTAGAACTATTGTAGTAATTTTTACTATTTCCATATATTAATAGTTATTTGTTGGTTTGAATAGAAGCCACCTTCCTGAGATTATTGTTAATAATTAGTTAATGGATCACGAAATAAATTGAGACTTATATTTAATGAATATACTGATTTACGTTCTGGCAAGCTTCTTAAGCTTTTAAGGCTAATAAAAAATAATAAAATTATTTTCGTAGTTTAATAATTAATGAATTGCCAATCTGGATCAGATATTGAATGTGAATTAGAAAAAGCGTTAAGTAGGTAGATTCCTTTGGTGCTGAACTTTGATCAGTGACCCAAACTGAATGACCAACTTCATCGGATCAATCTAAAACACCATCACACATATGTCTGTATTTTATTATGATATTTTAAACATTAGAATATTCTCTTTTTGAAGGGCCGATAAGCAGCCTCTCTATTTGTTAATATGGATTCGGCTAAGAATTGAGCAGGATGTATCTGCTCTCAGAATATCAGCACAATTTGCAGTTACATATCCTGCATATATAATTGATATCAAAACCAGATATTGAATGAATAAATAGTCTTTCAAAGAACGCTCTTTCGTATAATTAAACTTTAGTTGTTATACAACTCAGGAATGTGATAAGTATGCTCTTATATAATGAATACCTTTGAAATTATTATTACTATTTATTTTCGATAGCACTAGAATGGCAATTCATCTTAAAACAAGGGAGAATATAATTTTACAAAATTAAATCAATATTAAAAATCTACAAAATTAAATTTTACAAATGTACGAAATTACAACAATACAATGCACAGAACTAAATATAAAATGTTAATATATTTACAACATAAGAAAGGAAAAAAACTACCAAGAGGTAAACTGGAAGGAGGTAAATCTCATATTCCACAAATACAGTGCTTACTATATATACTTTTACATAATGATAACTAAAAGCTTTTATATTTCATCAAATAATGCATTTTCAAGGGAAGGGAACCTACATGTATCATCTGTCGATTTCAAGAAAGCTTCGACTCAATTAGCCAGGTGCTACTCTCGCAAACGTTGTTTACTCTAGGGCTCAGCGGAAAAATAATACGAATTTTAAAAACACTTTATGACAAGGCTTCAATGTTTATTAAATTGGTTCCGAGCTCTCAGATGAAATAGCTATAAATCCTGGATTATTGAAAGGTCATAGTCTAAGCCCAACCTTTTTTATTTGTTTTCTATCTGGCATAATTTCCTTTTATCAGATTTCCCTTAAGGGAATTGAGCTATTGAAGTCGTACTCATGACGGAATTTTCGAACTTTGTCATCAAATGTCCATCGATCCTACCTCGTAGATGACGAAAATGAGGTCCATTCAAAACTGTGTGTATATATATATATATATATATATATATATATATAGATAGATATATATATAGAGAGAGAGAGAGAGAGAGAGAGAGAGAGAGAGAGAGAGAGAGAGAGAGAGAGAGAGAGAGAGAGAGAGGTCGATCTATCTATCTATACATTTGTCTGTTATCGCTCTAGCGGTAGCAATATTCGTTTTATTTAGTAGATATTTAGTCGTTTTATTTAAAAAGAAATTTCAAGCTCGTTAACATCTGAAATAGGGCAAGGAAGAGGGGGGTTTAGAGGAGGAAATTTTGAAAATTCCAAATATCTCCGTTACTATAAGTCGGATAAAAAAAAATGTATAAAATCAATCGTATTGCAAATTAAATGTACTATAAATATTGGTATATACATTTATTCTCTATCTTGAATATTAACCGAGATATTTGCATTTTTCAATTTTCAGCCTTCAACAAACCGCCACTTCTACTCGTGTTACATAAACAATACTCTGTTATATAATTGTTTTATTGTTTATTATTATTTACGGCCAGTTTATGCTACTAGGCTAATCGGGACGGGTTATCTACAGGTTATCACCCTTTTCTAGCCAAGGTGGGCCCGAGCAGTTTATTTAATGAGTCCGTCACTAAATAAATTTAGTCTGTTATATAATAAACCACATTATTCGAAGCTTAAATACCAAATATTGTTTTCCGGAGACCTTTATTATACGAGGTAGATGAAAATATGTTCTTGTAACCCCCCCCCCCCCCCCCACGTCTTATATTCTTGGACTACTAAAATTTGATCGATTGAGATAAAAATTATTCTGATTCATTATAAATTACAGTACTAGGTATAGTACATAGTTTTCAATAAAATGAATATGTTATATTCTGATATGTTTCAGCTATTGTTTTTCTTTCCGGTGAGCCGTTGGCAGACCTGTTTGATTATATTTGAGCCGCTTCCCGCCGGGAGGGGAAAGATTTCTTATTACCGTTTGTATTTATTCATTTAATATTGACGGTGGTGTTGTGTTAGCAGTATGTAGGTTTATCTATTATTCATCACGAGGGAAATCTGCTTATTTTACGCAGCCCCTGCGTGACGGACTTTTTAACTCGGAGCATGTGTATATAATTATGTATTTTGTGTACTATTGGATTGTTAGTAAATATATCTTTAATACTCAATAGAGCACTCAACGAGTAAGTACATGCGGGGACTTATTCTTGTGTCGAGTGTTAGCAACTACAGTGATACAATGCCAACTGAATTGTGAATAGTTGGGTCGAGTAGATGCTACAAATTAATTGAAACACCCATTATTTAGAGATGGCCAATAACAGAAGACTTAGAAAATCAATGATAAGTCGAATGTTGTCACTGACTGATAAGTTATAAACTTTCAGTAATTCAGGGTCTTTCAAAAAGAATGAACTGATATCAAAGCTTTATGGTGCTTTACACCAGCATGGCAGGAGAACACGTTGTGATTGGATGATGGAAATGGAACATGATGATGACACCGTAAAACTTCAACACCGGTTAAATAAATGTGTCTTTATTGCAATCTTGTATTACTGTCTGTTAATGAGATATAGCTTAATGAAATCGGGTCATTCTTTTGGAAATGCCCTGAAATGTAAGACTGTGATTGCAAACAGAACAGATATGTAAATCATATATTGCTTTCTTACTTGCTTAAATGTTTAGTAGAGCTGTATTAGTGATTCTCCTCACTGGAATGGGGGTTCACCATTTGTTCAGCACCCACCTAGCCAATCAAAAAGAAAAAAAAAGGTATAGGTAAAATGTGTTGTGATTAATTTTTTAAATCCTAATTATGTGCATTGAAAGTAGAAGAAGAAGTAAATAATCAGAATTGGTTTGATTTAGGAGCTATTATTGATATCTGTAGTTGCAGCCTGCATACTGATTCAGGCTACTAGTCTATCATTAGCCAGCTTATGCAGGCCAAGGGATGGCTATCTAACAACTCTCGTCTTGAATAGAATTTTCTCCAATCATGCCGTTACTAGTGCTAAAGATTAAAAACGTCCGTCACGCAGGGGCTGCGTAAACTAAGCAGATTTCCCATGCAAAGGTTTACAATAGATACATACACATACTGGTCACACCACCACAAATATTAAGTGAATAAATACAAACAAGTTAATAACTATAAAACGGAAAGCACCTGAATTGTATACAAAAAGGCCAGCCAACCTCAATTCTAGACCGGAAAGGAAAACCATTAATGAAATATATCCGAATATAACACATTAATTTTATTGAAAACTATTTACTATAGCTAATGCTCTAATTTGTAATGGATCAGACTAATTTTAATCTCAATTCCTTAAATTTTAGTAAACCAAAAACAAAAGAAGTGGGGGCGGAGGCAACAGAACGTATTGTATGTATATATAAAACGTCATGAGTAGCCAGCTATTGAGGTCATACTCATGACGCAATTTTCGAAATTTTATTTCAAATGTCCATCGATCCTACCCAGGAGATGACGAAAATGAGGTCCATTCAAAACTGTATACATATATCTATATATATATATATATATATATATATATATATATATATATATGTATATATATATTTGTCTGTTACCGCTCTAGCGGTCGCAATTTTTGTTTGATCGTTACCAAACTCGATATTTAGTCGTTTTATATAAAAAGAAAGATCAAGATCGTTAACGACTGAAATCGGACAAGGGGGGTTTGGAAATTTTGAAAATTCAAAATATCTCCGTTACTATAAGTCGGATAAAAAAAATGTATAAAACCAATCTTATTGCAAATTAAATGTACTATAAATATTGTTATATAAATTTATTCTCTATCTTGAATATTAACCGAGATATTTGCATTTTTCAGTTTTGAGCCTACAGTTGAGCCCCATTCCTACTCATGTTACATAAACAATACTCTGTTCTTTAATAAACCACATTATTCGAAGCTTAAATACCAAATATTGTTTTCCAGAGACCTTTATTAAATGAGATAGATGCAAATATGTTCATGCGACCCCCCCTCCCCCCCGTCTGGAATTCTTGGACTACTAAAATTTGATTGATTGAGATAAAAATTATACTGATTCATTATTAATTACAGTACTAGGTATAGTATATAGTTTTCAATAAAATGAATATGTTATATTCTGATATGTTTCAGCTATAGTTTTTCTTTCCGGTGAGCCGTTGGCAGACCTGTTTGTTTTTATTTGAGACGCTTCCCGCCGGGAGGGGAAAGATTTCTTATTACCGTTTGTATTTATCCATTTAATATTCACGGAGGTGTTGTGTAAGCAGTATGTAGGTTTATCTATTGTTAATCTTCACGAGGGAAATCAGCTTAGTTTACGCAGCCCCTGCATGACGGACTTTTTGTCATTTCCTGGTTCGGATCGAGCTGATGATAGTGGAGAAGAACATTGCTCGGTAAATGGCGCTGTTTTGACGGGACGAACTGAGGGAGGCTACTAGAAGAAATTGAAATATCGCATCAAGGGGAATAATAATAAATTGATGGGTGTGATGTTGAAGCTGACAGCTGAGTCATGGCTAAATAAACAGACAGCCTAATGCTATTTATGTAATTAGAGCGAGCATGAAGAAGTGCGGCTAATCTGAATAGGCATGAGGCCAACGAGGAAGCTACATCCAACAGCTACCATTCCTCCATCAGCTCCGGAAAATATCATATATTTACAGGCTACACCTGGTAATTGATATCGTGAACGGGTGAACCTGATCTTCACGGGCCGAAAAAGAGGGTCAGAAGGACATGCAGTGGTTTCCCATTGCCTTCTGCATCAGACCACCCAGCAATAAAGGCATCAGGAGGAAAATTCCATTCACACCAGTAATGGCATGAGTAGAGAAAATTCTATTGAAGGGCAAAGTTGTTAGATAGCCATCCCTCGGTATCCTGGATCAGCTGACTAATGACAGACTACGCTGATAAACAAGCCATAGATATCTGGCATGATGTTTGCTTTTTCTAATGCACTTTTTCGTGCTGATTACAAATCTGAAAACTGTTTTGCTCTATCACGTCAGGTTTTTGTTTAATGCAACGCCGAAATTTCCCAATAACGCCTTACGGGCTTTCTTTAAATCGCTGTAGGTCCTGTTCTAATTGTGCTAGGAAGGTAGGAGCGGTGTCACTTTACTTTGTTAATCATGGCCTTTTATATGACATGTGACAAGTATTAGGTTATTATTTGTTTTTCCAAAAATCAAAATTTTGATTTTGATTATTTTGAAAAGTGCGGCTCCTAAAAGTTTTAAAAAATTCCTAATTGTAGGCTGCACGTATATTTAGTATATATCAAACTATTTAGTACATAGATATTTGGCATGATGTTTACTTTTTCTAATGCAGTTTTTCATGCTGATTACAAATTTGAATACTATTTCGCTCTCAGGGAGGTCAGGGTTTTTAATTCGTTGCCATTCAAGTCTGTTGTAGCCAATTTCCTTGGAAATTATAAATCTCCTGACTATGTAAATATTGTGCAGAAGTGCATTAGTGCGTGCAGCTTGATGGGTTGCAACATGTCCCTCAAGATTCATCTCCTCGACTTGTTCCCCGAGAAGCTAGGTTCTGTCAGTGATGAACATGGCGAACGTTTCCATGAGGACATCTCGGTGATGGAGTCCCGCTATCAGGGTCGAACATACAACGATACAATGTTGAACATATATAAATGGTTGATGTCCGATATTTCTAAAGCGGTGGGTGATAGAGACAAACGGTTTGCATATTTTTAATCAGCATGTCTGAATTGTCTTACAACATGTGTTGGATACCAAGATATCCGCCGAAAGGTTACCTTTTGTTTATCAGTGCTATTAGCCAGTATTAGTATACAGGCTACAACATTACCCGTAATCTACCCTCCATGCGTTTCGTTAAGTCCCGTTTAGTCGTTGGTACCCAATGAATTTTTGACTCCCACTTTAGTTTTTAGAGTGTATCTCACTTATGCTTCGTTATACGGCAAAAATGCATATAACTGTAAACATAAATATCAAAGAGATCAACTTTAGTTATGACCAAGATAGTTGAAAAACTAAAAGAAAACAATATATAGCGATAATTCATTTTAGGTCTCCCTTATAACCCCCACTCCTGTTCGTCTTTAAGAATATGAGTATAGGCTAAAGTCTTAGCTAGTTAGTTATACACCGATATATAATAGTTTTAGAATTTCGAAACATCTCCGTTTGTAGCATCGAAAAAGTGTATAGAATAAATCTTATTGAAAATTAAATGTTCTATAAACGATGTTATATGGTTTTTTTTTTTTTTTTTTTTTTTTTTTTTTTTTTTTTTTTTTCATTATCTTGATTATTAACCGAGATATTTTCATTTTTAAGTTTTCGGCCTTCAGTAAACCCCCCTCCTACTCATGGCACATAAACAATACTCTGTTATGTACGTCCCCTGCTTGACGGACTTTTTTGTTTACTGTGCCAGTTTGTAACAAATCGTGTTTAAGACATTTTTGAATAACGTTCTGAGATTTCAGGCGAGTTAGAAGCTGATTTAGGTACTCTATTTCATTAACTACAATTCTTGAATGTCCACGTATCCAATCCAAATGTATGTTTTATTTTCTAATAATAATAAAAGTGTATGTCTAATCGGTTCTGTTGAAGGATTCGTAAATTGAATAGTTTATTAGTGCTTGTAATATAATATTGTATATATATATATATATATATATATATATATATATATATATATATATATATATATAATTTGGCTCGATGGACATATGAAGAAATGTTATAGAAAGTCACGACAAGAAGTTCAATAGCGGTTTTGCGTCAAGGTAAATCTCCTAAAAGGTAATGAAATACTGTGGGCCTCATGAAAACGCATAACAAAATATTTTGAAGGAGTTAGTAATAAAATAACGGTCTGGGGGAATGCGGAAGGAGGAGCTGGTCAGCTGCGGCTCTCCAAAGCCCAACTCTCAACAATCTAGGACATAAATTAACTTCTAATAACCCATTCAATATAATCTACTAACCGTATTTACACACCGGAACACACTAGACAATTTCCAGCTATTTCATGACGTCATTTTCTTAATATTTCCTCAAATGTCCTTCGATTGTGTGTATATATATATATATATATATATATATATATATATATATATATATTCTTCATATTCTGGACCCAATATTATTTATATATTCTTCATATTTTTCGGCAAGGGTCTCCAATAAAAAACATTTTTTCTGTCCAACCTTGAATTGAAACTGCCCTACATGTTTCGTGGCTTACTTGCCATCTCTTCAGGGGCTATCCCTTTTCAAAAATAATATAAAAAATTAATAACATCAATTTAACACATCCCTTAATAATTCTTTTGCTATATATTGTATTAGTAAGTGCCTACATCTGTGATATATTTATTAAATCTAATTATAAATTGCTACTTACATTTCTTATTAACTACATTCAACTCTTCTCAATCATTGAGCTGTTCTTATACAACCAATGTAGATGTAATTTTAATGAAATTTAGTAAAAGTGGACAAAATATGACAATGCTGGTTTGGCAAGTAAATGTTGGACTTAAACATTAGAGACAAAGGAAGCATTTGATAGGGAGCTAGAGAGCTTGAAACGCGCCTGGGTTTGAATAAATAACGTGATTAGTCTTACAATAATCGTATTTCGAGACTGGGACGACTTAGCGACGAATCAGTTAAATGACTAGCATCAGTTTATTATATTTACGTAAGTATGCTCATTTCTGCAAATATATTCAGTATTGTCCTACATTATATTTCTTAGCAGATTTCCCTTAGGGGGGGAGTTGTATTCATGACGCTATTTTCGAGACATTTCTTCAAATATCCATCGATCCTACCTCTGTTCAAAATTATATATGTTAACGCTCTAGCGGTCGTAATTTTTGTTTGATCGTTACGAAACTCGATATTTAAACGTTTTATGTAAAAAGAAAGATCAAGTCCGTTAATAGCTTAAATCGGACCAGTGGGAGGGGGGGATTTCCGAAAATTCGAAATATCTCCGTTACTGTACGTCGGATCGAAAAATTCTATATAAATATTGTTATATACGTTTATTGTCTATATTGAATATTTAAGTAGATATTTGCTTGACCCCTCCCCCCTGCTTTTGTTCTTGGATTACTAAAATTTGAGAGATTGCGATAAAACTGATTCTGAATCATTACAAATTACAGCACTAGCTTTAGTAAATTGTTTTCAGTAAAATTAATATGTTATATTCAGATATATTTCATTAATTGTTTGTCTTTCCGGTCTATCTATTTATTATTCAGGGCTACAAGATTGACTGGCCTTGTTGGTTTACAATTCAGTCGCTTTCCGTTTTAGAGATTATTAACTTGTATTGTAAAATGACTGAAAGATTACTCATTACCATTTGTATTTATTCACTTAAGATTCACAGTAGTGTTACCTCCATGTATATTTATCTATTGTAAAACTTCGCTTCGGAAATCTGCTTAGCTTAGCAGCGCCTGGTTCACGGACTTTATATTATATTTACGTAAGTATGCTCATTTCTGCAAATATTTACAGTATTATCGTACATTATAATTTTTTGAAAATGTTGATGCGTTTCAATTAGTTTAATACGCGGTCTATATAATGGCTAATTCAGTGTAAGTGTATGGTAGGATTATGTGAGTCCTTTGATAGCAGTCAGTTAGTATATGTTTTATAGTAAGTCTACAGTTACAGTGTTGGCAGTAGGGTTCCTCTTCTCCAGTAAGTAGGTAAGTGTGATCCAGTCAAGAATGGCTAATTCTTAACCTCGTTCATACTACTTCTTCTCTTCAAATTATCATTCCGAGGAAGGCCATTCGCCAAGTATATGTTTCAGCTCTC
Source organism: Riptortus pedestris (assembly GCA_019009955.1). Lineage (NCBI taxonomy): Eukaryota > Metazoa > Arthropoda > Insecta > Hemiptera > Alydidae > Riptortus > Riptortus pedestris. The sequence goes on from CM032233.1 coordinate 2,619,856, forward strand.
GAATTTTGTTGTCAGTTGTGGAAAACCAAGATTTCTGCCATGAATTGAGACTATTTAAGTTGAATGTAAAATATTTTAGAGAGATATTAGGTGAAAGCTGGGTTCACCCCAAGTATTAGGAGTGGAGCTAGAGTATGAAGGAACGATCAGACGGTAAACAAGAGCGGGAATATGCAAGAATTAACCTCAAGTTCACTGTCATAAACAAACCTTGAAAAGCATTAACATATCAAGGCCACGGCTTCCTAATGGCCGCTGGAACTATCTCTCCAACCATTCCTATTTCTCTTCTGTCTTATATCCATTAAGCTTAACATCCAAATGTTGGCCAGTATTAGGCAAAACTCAGTATGTCTATTTTAGTTAAATCCTCAATTTGGTTGTGGAACAGTTGTTTCATATCATCAAACTCAGAATGTTTGCTTTAGTTAAATCCTCCATTTTGGCTGTGGAACAGTTGTTGCATATCATCAAACTCAGTATGTGTGCTTTAGTTAAATCCTCAATTTGGTTGTGTAACAGTTGTTGCATATCATCAAACGCAGTATGATTATTTTAGTTAAATCCTCAATTTGGTTGTGTAACAGTTGTTGCAAATCATCAAACTCAGAATGTGTGCTTTAGTTAAATCCTCAATTTGGTTGTGGAACAGTTGTTGCATATCATCAAACTCAGAATGTGTGCTTTAGTTAAATCCTCAATTTGGTTGTGGAACAGTTGTTGCATATCATCAAACTCAGTATGTGTGCTTTAGTTAAATCCTCAATTTGGTTGTGGAACAGTTGTTGCATATCATCAAACTCAGTATGTGTGCTTTAGTTAAATCCTCAATTTGGTTGTGTAACAGTTGTTGCATATCATCAAACTCAGTATGTGTGCTTTAGTTAAATCCTCAATTTGGTTGTGGAACAGTTGTTGCATATCATCAAACGCAGTATGATTATTTTAGTTAAATCCTCAATTTGGTTGTGGAACAGTTGTTGCATATCATCAAACTCAGAATGTGTGCTTTAGTTAAATCCTCAATTTGGTTGTGGAACAGTTGTTGCATATCATCAAACTCAGAATGTGTGCTTTAGTTAAATCCTCAATTTGGTTGTGGAACAGTTGTTGCATATCATCAAACGCAGTATGATTATTTTAGTTAAATCCTCAATTTGGTTGTGGAACAGTTGTTGCATATCATCAAACGCAGTATGATTATTTTAGTTAAATCCTCAATTTGGTTGTGGAACAGTTGTTGCATATCATCAAACTCAGAATGTGTGCTTTAGTTAAATCCTCAATTTGGTTGTGGAACAGTTGTTGCATATCATCAAACTCAGAATGTGTGCTTTAGTTAAATCCTCAATTTGGTTGTGGACCAGTTGTTGCAGATCATCAAACTCAGAATGTGTGCTTTAGTTAAATCCTCAATTTGGTTGTGGAACAGTTGTTGCAAATCATCAAACTCAGAATGTGTGCTTTAGTTAAATCCTCAATTTGGTTGTGGAACAGTTGTTGCATATCATCAAACTCAGAATGTGTGCTTTAGTTAAATCCTCAATTTGGTTGTGGAACAGTTGTTGCATATCATCAAACTCAGTATGTGTGCTTTAGTTAAATCCTCAATTTGGTTGTGTAACAGTTGTTGCATATCATCAAACTCAGTATGTGTGCTTTAGTTAAATCCTCAATTTGGTTGTGTAACAGTTGTTGCATATCATCAAACTCAGTATGTGTGCTTTAGTTAAATCCTCAATTTGGTTGTGTAACAGTTGTTGCATATCATCAAACGCAGTATGATTATTTTAGTTAAATCCTCAATTTGGTTGTGGAACAGTTGTTGCTAATCATCAAACGCAGTATGATTATTTTAGTTAAATCCTCAATTTGGTTGTGGAACAGTTGTTGCATATCATCAAACTCAGAATGTGTGCTTTAGTTAAATCCTCAATTTGGTTGTGTAACAGTTGTTGCATATCATCAAACGCAGTATGATTATTTTAGTTAAATCCTCAATTTGGTTGTGGAACAGTTGTTGCATATCATCAAACGCAGTATGATTATTTTAGTTAAATCCTCAATTTGGTTGTGGAACAGTTGTTGCATATCATCAAACGCAGTATGATTATTTTAGTTAAATCCTCAATTTGGTTGTGTAACAGTTGTTGCATATCATCAAACTCAGTATGTGTGCTTTAGTTAAATCCTCAATTTGGTTGTGTAACAGTTGTTGCATATCATCAAACTCAGTATGTGTGCTTTAGTTAAATCCTCAATTTGGTTGTGGACCAGTTGTTGCAGATCATCAAACTCAGTATGTGTGCTTTAGTTAAATCCTCAATTTGGTTGTGGAACAGTTGTTGCATATCATCAAACTCAGTATGTGTGCTTTAGTTAAATCCTCAATTTGGTTGTGGAACAGTTGTTGCATATCATCAAACTCAGAATGTGTGCTTTAGTTAAATCCTCAATTTGGTTGTGGACCAGTTGTTGCAGATCATCAAACTCAGAATGTGTACTTTAGCTAAATCCTCAATTTGGTTGTGGAACAGTTGTTGCATATCATCAAACTCAGTATGTGTGCTTTAGTTAAATCCTCAATTTGGTTGTGGAACAGTTGTTGCATATCATCAAACGCAGTATGAATATTTTAGTTCAATCCTCAATTTGGTTGTGGAACAGTTGTTGCATATCATCAAACTTAGAATGTATACTTTAGTTAAATCCTGAATTTAGTTGTGGAATAGTTGTTGCATATCATCAAACTCAGAATGTGTGCTTTAGTTAAATCCTCAATTTGGTTGTGGAACAGTTGTTGCATATCATCAAACTCAGAATGTGTGCTTTAGTTAAATCCTCAATTTGGTTGTGGAACAGTTGTTGCATATCATCAAACTCAGTATGTGTGCTTTAGTTAAATCCTCAATTTGGTTGTGGAACAGTTGTTGCTAATCATCAAACGCAGTATGATTATTTTAGTTAAATCCTCAATTTGGTTGTGGAACAGTTGTTGCATATCATCAAACTCAGAATGTGTGCTTTAGTTAAATCCTCAATTTGGTTGTGGAACAGTTGTTGCATATCATCAAACTCAGTATGTGTGCTTTAGTTAAATCCTCAATTTGGTTGTGGACCAGTTGTTGCAGATCATCAAACTCAGTATGTGTGCTTTAGTTAAATCCTCAATTTGGTTGTGGAACAGTTGTTGCATATCATCAAACTCAGTATGTGTGCTTTAGTTAAATCCTCAATTTGGTTGTGGAACAGTTGTTGCATATCATCAAACGCAGTATGATTATTTTAGTTAAATCCTCAATTTGGTTGTGTAACAGTTGTTGCAAATCATCAAACTCAGAATGTGTGCTTTAGTTAAATCCTCAATTTGGTTGTGGAACAGTTGTTGCATATCATCAAACTCAGAATGTGTGCTTTAGTTAAATCCTCAATTTGGTTGTGGACCAGTTGTTGCAGATCATCAAACTCAGTATGTGTGCTTTAGGTAAATCCTCAATTTGGTTGTGGAACAGTTGTTGCATATCATCAAACGCAGTATGATTATTTTAGTTAAATCCTCAATTTGGTTGTGGACAAGTAGGTGCAAATAATCAAAAGGAGTATGATTATTTTAGTTAAATCCTCAATTTGGTTGAGGAACAGTTGTTGCATATCATCAAACTCAGTATGTGTGCTTTAGTTAAATGCTCAATTTGGTTGTGGACCAGTTGTTGCATATCATCAAACTCAGTATGTGTGCTTTAGTTAAATGCTCAATTTGGTTGTGGAGCAGTTGTTGCAGATCATCAAACTCAGTATGTGTGCTTTAGTTAAATCCTCAATTTGGTTGTGGAGCAGTTGTTGCAGATCATCAAACTCAGTATGTGTGCTTTAGTTAAATCCTCAATTTGGTTGTGGAGCAGTTGTTGCAGATCATCAAACTCAGAATGTGTGCTTTAGTTAAATGCTCAATTTGGTTGTGGACCAGTTGTTGCAGATCATCAAACGCAGTATGATTATTTTAGTTAAATCCTCAATTTGGTTGTGGAACAGTTGTTGCTAATCATCAAACGCAGTATGATTATTTTAGTTAAATCCTCAATTTGGTTGTGGAACAGTTGTTGCATATCATCAAACTCAGTATGTGTGCTTTAGTTAAATGCTCAATTTGGTTGTGGACCAGTTGTTGCAGATCATCAAACTCAGAATGTGTGCTTTAGTTAAATCCTCAATTTGGTTGTGGACCAGTTGTTGCAGATCATCAAACTCAGTATGTTTATTTTCTTTATATCCTCAATTTGGTTGTGGAAAATGAGGTGGTCCGTTCAATCTATTTACCTATCTTATTTTTTGTTTAATCGGATCCAAACTCGATATTTAAACGTTTTATGTAAAACTAAAATTCAAGTTCTCAAAGAGGGGGGAATTTGGCAAATTCAAAATGTCTCCTCTATTAATAACAAGTGTGTTTACTAGTTGGTTGGGAAATCTGCTTAGTTTACGCAGCCCCTGTGTGACGGATTTTTTAGGAGATTTCCCTTAACTCATGACGTGATATTTGAAATATTTCTTCAAATGTCCATCGATCCAACGTATAAATGAGATATTTATCCAAGTATAAACGAGATATTCACTAAAATACCAAGCCGACAGTTTTATTGGGCTCTAACAATTGAACGGAACTTAACTAAAGTCTGTATGTGAGTTAGCACTAACTCCTCCATGATAATAAGTGGTACCAACATTTCTAGGGAGGAGCAGGAGTGGGGGTTGTAATGGAGGCCTAAAATTAAAAATAGTGATATTTCGTTTTCTATAGCCTTTTCGGCAATTATGCACATAACAAAAGCTGTTTATTTTGTTATTTAAAGAAACATTTGTTATATTCACTTTTGTTTTATAACAAAGTATAAACGAGATATACAAAGCGGGAGCCGACAGTTTTATTGGGCTCTAACAATTGAACGGAACTTAACAAAACTCGGTATGTGTGTTAGCACTAACTCCTCTATGATCCAACCCAGGAGAAGTCGAAAATGAGGTCCGTTCAAAACCATATATATAAGTTTGAAATATTTATATATATATTTCAAACTTTGTTGTTTGCTGCCATCAGTAACCCCTCCCCTTTTGCTCAACGGTTGTATTCATATAAATAGAGAATATGTGGTGAGATTAGATCTCAAGTGTGTCATACCCGCACGAGGGAAATCTGCTTAGTTTACGCAGCCCCTGCCTGAAGGAAGTTTGTTGTTTTTGTTTATTTTTCCCTGTTTGACTTTTATTTAGTTGCTGTCAGATAAATAGCTGGCGGCCGGCCTTGCCCAGGAATGCAAGTTCAACCCCACAGCTAAGGACACGCCGCCTCTCCTCCTTTGTCTTATTTCTCACAAACATTAAATATTCAAGATAAAGAATAAATGTATGTAACATTTATAGAACATTTAATTTGCAATATGATTGGTAATTGAGATATTTCGAAAATCCTCCCCTCTAACCCCCCCCCTCCACGAGTCCAATTTCAACCATTTGCGAACTTCCTTCTTCTTCTTTCTTTTTACATAAAACAATTAAATATTGAGTTTAGTAACGGTCAAACAAAAATTGCGACCGCTAGAGTATTAACAGTCAAATATATATATACTAGCTAAGGTACCCGGTGAAGCCCGGGAAATCATTCGTGACTGACTAATGATGGTATTTTGATAGTAAGACTTCAATGTGTACAATTATACTTCCCTCCACGTCGTAATGATTTTCCGAAATAGCAACCCTGAAGGGTAACTTTAGGGGATTAATAGAATAGAAATTTTAGCTTTGAAGGATAAAAGAAAATGTGTTCCTAATCTATCCTTCTACACTCTATGACTCACTGTTTTTCAATAATTCAAACCATAATCATGGGTAGCATTTATTAGAACTAAATATCATCTATAATGAACATATTCCCTTTCAAAAGCCAATCCGAGCTCATATAGTTTAGGCAAAGTTTTGCACGTAAGATTATATTTGTAATAGTGAATCTCACTGAAAATCACTTCCAGTAATGCCAGACGGGAAATTAGTAAACTCAATTAACTGGCAAGGCTCCCGTCATCTTCCACTCCCGCATTAGACTTCTCGCATTTCAGCCTCTCTTATTATCCCCACTCCCGTTTGAACCTAAAATTTTTAACATAGCTTATAATCATGGAAGAATTAATGCTAATTGACATACCGAGTTTTGCTAAGTTCGGTTCAATCGTTAGTGCCCAACAAAATTGTTTGCTCCCGCTTTAGATTTTAGTGTATATCACGTTTATACTTTGCTATACGACAAAAGTGAATATAACCAAAGTTACTTTAAATAGAAAAATAAACTACGTTTGTTATGAGCATATTTGAAGAGAAACCAATTGAAAACGAAATACAGCTATTTTTAAATTCAGGCCTCTCCTACAACCCCCACTCCTGCCCATCCCTAGAAATGTTGATATGGCTTATTATAAAGAAGGTTTTAGTGCTAATACACATACCGAGTTTTATTTAGTTCCGTTGAGTCTTTCGTGTCAAATAAAATTGTTGACTCCCGCTATAATTTTTGGCGTATAACGCATTTGTACTTCGGAATACGACGAAAGTATATATGACAAAAGTTACTCTAAATAACAAAATAAACAACTTTTGTTATGTGCATATTTGCCGTGCATAAAACCAATAAGAAAGGAAATATCGCTATTTTTAATTTCAGGCCTCCCTTATAACCCCCACTCCTGTTCATCTCAGAGAATATTAATATAGCCTAAAGTCTAAGTTGGGCTAGTAGTAATATACATACCGAGTTTCATAAAATTCGGTTCAGCCGTTTATGCAACACACATACACGAAAGAAACAAAATGCAGTTATGGTGTCTATGACATGTGAAACGAAAAGTTATCGTGAAATTTCGAGAAAAAAATCAATGTACAGACAGAGGTTACAATTTTATATATATATATATATATATATATATATATATATATTATATATATATATATATATATATGTTTGTGTGTGTGCGCGCGCGCGACGTGTGTGTGTGTATTCAGAAGCCGTTTCTGTTGGGAGCTTATTAAAATTAACTGAAAGATTCTCACTCACGGCGGTGTTAAGTGTTAGCAGTACGCAGAATTCACTAGTAAAACTTCATGGAAATCTGCTTATTTTACGCAGCCCCTGAATGAAAGACCTTTGTATAAATAACAGCTTTGCCGGTGACTACTTCCTTCGAAAGGAGTTGGAAGTAGTGAAGATGGCGACGCAGGGAGTATAGGTGGGTGGCAACTAGAAAGGGAAAGCAGGCTCCGGGCATAGATGTAATAGAGTGGAGATCATGGACTCCAACCCCCTCACTCCAAATATCAACACAATCCGCAAACCCGAAACAACTATTATCAAATGTCACCCGGACCAAACACAGCTAGAAAGCTATGGGTAGTTTTCGATTATACTTTTATCCTGAAATCTCTGCTAGCGTTTTCCTGCTACGACAATCACTTTGTGGAGAACATGTGGGAAGATTCGACAACTGGTTCATTTTAGCAGATTTCCCTTAATGGAAATCAGCTATTGAGGTCGTACTCATGACGCGATTTTCGAATTTATACTTCAAATGTCCATCGATCCTACCTAGGAGATGAAGAAAATGAGGTCCGTTTAAAACTATATATAAAATTTGTCTTTTACCGCTCTACCGGTCGCAATTATTGTTGAATCGTTACCAAACTCGATATTCAGTCGTTTCTAACAGGTGGAAACTGATAAATTCAAATATCTTGGTTAATATTCAAGATAGAGAATAAATGTATATAACAATATTTATAGTAAATGTAAATATAACAATATTTAATTTTCAATGAGATTTAGTCTATACACATTTTCGATCCGACTTATAGTAACGGAGATATTTCGCCGTTAACGAACTTTATCTTTCTTTTTACATAAAACGACTAAATATCGAGTTTAGTAACGATCAAACAAAAATTGCGACCACTAGAGCGGTAACAGACAAATATATAGATAGATAGTTCCCCCCCTCTCACTCTCTCGCTCTCTCTCTCTCTCTCTCTCTCTCTCTATATATATATATATATATATATATATATATATATATATATATACACTCATTCTCGTCATCTACTAGGTAGGATCGTTGGACATTTGAAGAAAAATTACGTCATGAGTACGACCTCAGTTGCTGATTTTTCTTAAGGGAAATTTACTTAAAAGCCGATAAGTAGGAGGGGGGGGGAGTTACTGAAGACAGAAAACACGATAGTATGAATAATTCGATTAATACATGAGTTAGCAAACAATGCATAAAGCAGCAATTGTAGAAAATTATATATCTACTAGCTCAGATACCCGGCTTCGCCCGGGAATTCATTTGAGGCTGAATGGTGATGGTATTTTTTTGGCAAGGCTTTACTTTGCACAATATTTTGACATTTACCCGTCCCAGTATTTAGGGTTAATACCCGTTGTTGGCATTTGTTAATAATAAAATTACGTTTTTATGTAAGACTTCATTGTTCTCCATATTGTCATATTTCCCGTCTCCTGTGCATTATGCATAGATTTCAGTTATTAAGGACAAAATATTAATATAGATTTGAATTAATTTTTCCAGGTGAGGTAGCTGGTAGTTCATATTGGAATGAATTGTTGAGCATATCAATATTTCTACGCAAATTACTTGGTCCACACATTGTTCCTGGAGAAATGTATAAAACAAAAGTTAATCTAAATATCAAAGTAAACAACTTTTGTTATGTGCATGTTTGTCGAAAAACAACCCCCACTCCCGTTCTAACCTAAAAATTTTAATATAGCTTATAATCATGGAAGAATTAATGCTAATTGACATACCGAGTTTTTTAAGTTCGGTTTAATCGTTAGCGCCCAATGAAATAGTTGACTCCCGCTTTAGTTTATAGTGTATATCTCGTTTATACTTTGTTAAAAGACAAAAATAAATATGACAAAAGTTACTCTAAATAACAAAATAAACAACTTTTATTCTGTTTATATTTGCCGAAAAACGAATAGAAAACGAAATACCGCTATTTTTAAATTCAGGCATCCCTTACAACCCCCACTCCTGCCCGTCCCTAGAAATGTTAGTATGGCTTATTATAAGGAAGGCGTTAGTGCTAATTCACATACCGAGTTTTGTTTAGTTCGGTTGAGTTTTTTGTACCAAATAAAATTGTTGCCTTTCACAGTAGTTTTTAACTTTTGTTATGTGCATGTTTGTCGAAAAACAAATAGACAATAGGAAACGAAATATCGCTATTTTTAATTTCTGGCTCCCCTTATAACCCCCACTCCTGCCCATCCCTAGAAATGTTGGTATGACTTGTTATAATGAAAGCGTTAGTGCTAATACATATACCGAGTTTTATTTATTTCGGTTGGGTCTTTTGTTCCAAATAAAATTGTTCACTTCCGCTATAGGTTTTAGCGTATATCTCGTTTATAATTCGGTATACGAAAAAAGTGTATATAACAAATGTTACTCTAAATAACAAAATAAACAACTTTTGCTATGTTTATATTTGCCAAAAAACCAATAGGAAACGAAATATCGCTATTTTTAATTTCTGGCTTCCCTTATAACCCCCACTCCTCTTCGTCTCAGAGGATATTAATATAGCCTAAAGTCTAAGTGGGGTTAGTAGTAATATACATACCAAATTTCATATATATATATATATATATATATATATATATATATATATATATATATATATATATATATATATAATAGTTTAGTTTTGAATGGACCTCATGTTCATCATCTCCTGGGTAGGATCGATGAACATTTGAAGAAAATTTTGGAAAATCGCGTAACGAGTACGACCTCAATAGCTGATTTCCCCCCTCCTGGAATAGAATTGCATCGTTAGAAAGCATATTGACCCAACAGGTTTTCCTTAAACTCTAAAAGCGCTAAGTTGATTCAGATGACGGATTTTGAGTTTTGAAAACAACGTTTTTTTCATTTAATTTTAGATTTGACAGATCCCCCTAAAAGGAAATCAGCTATTAAAGCCGTACTCATAATGTGATTTTTGCAAAATTTCTTCATAACTCCATCGAAAATGTGGCCCGTTCCTCTAAACACTCACTCCCAATGCTCGTATTTCAGCCATTAACGAACTTGATCTTTAATTTCTATAAAACGATTAAATATCCAGTTAGGTAACGTTGCGACCGGTAGAGCGGTAACAGACAAATATATGTATATGTATATATATATATATATATATATATATATATATATATATATATAATTGTAACCTCTGTCTGTACATTGATTTTTTTCTCGAAATTTCACGATACTTTTTCGTTTCACATGTCATAGACACCATAACTGCAATCTGTTCCTTTCGTGTATGTTTGTTTGTTACCTTTTCACGCATAAACGGCTGAACCGAATTTTATGAAATTTGGTAAGTATTTTACTACTAACCCAACTTAGACTTTAGGCTATATTAATATTCTCTGAGACGAACAGGTGTGAGGGCTATAAGGGAGGCCTGACATTAGAAATAGCGATATTTCGATTCCTATTGGTTATTCTTCAAATCTGCAGATAACAAAAGTTGGTTATTTGGTTATTTAAAGTAACTTTTATTATATACACTTTTGCCATATTGCAAATGACAATTGTATTTGGCATTAACGATTGAACGGAAATTAACAAAACTCGGCATGTGAATTACCATTAATTCTTAAACGATTATAAGCAACATTAAATTTTGTAGGTTCAAGAGGGAGGGGGGTTATAAGAGAAACCAGAAATAAAAATTTGCGATATTACATTTTCTGTTCGGTTGTCAGTCACTGGAAAGGAAGTTTAATTCAAACATAGTTTGGCGGACAGAATACTTTCTGAGATTATGAATTATATGTAAAAAAAAACTACATGCACAGGAGTCGGTAAATATAAAAATATTTTGGACAGTGAAGCCTTACATAACAAATAATTTTATTATTAACAGATCCACAGCAACGACGGGTATACATCGGGAAATGTTAAAATATTGTGGAAAGTAGAGGCTTGCAAAAAAAAAATACCATCATCATTAAACCTCAAATGAATTCCCGAGCGAAGCCGGGTACCTTAGCTAGTGAGTATATATATGAATGTGTATATATATATATACAATAATCTATATTGTATATAATCTATATACATAATCTGCTAAAAGCCTCGCTATAAAATGCTAAAGGCAGTTGGAGATGGAATGAGATGTAGTTAGTTAATGGCAAGTTGTGAGTAGGCAGAGACCTTGATTTTGAGGAGAATGACGCTACCTATGATGGCTGCTTACTCCATCCTTCTCCTGACTCCATCTATTAAATATGCAAAAGGACATAGTGATGGTTAAACTATGACTAACCTTGTTCTCAAGCCCGCCAAGACCAATGTACATTTCGTCCGTAGTTTGATTCCTTGAATACTGTTGTTCTCACCTATATCTGTAATGCTGTCCTCAGGACAACCTACTTCCCTCTACTCTGGAAATTCTCCGTCATCCACATGATCCCTAAACCTAGAAAACCGTCACAACTCCCTTCTTCCTAACGCCCCATTGTACTTCTTCCTATAATGGGTAAAATCCTTGAAAAGCTCATCCTTAAACGGCCATATCCACTCCTTGACCCCAAACTTCCTCCCCATCAATTCGGTTTCCGACAATCCCATTTCACAGTCCAGCAATGATATAGAATAGTTGATTTTATCGCCTCCTCGTTCGAAAACAAGAAGTACTGCTCTGGAGTCTTCCTTGACTTAGCCCAAGCTTTTGATAAGGTGAGGCACAAGGCTTACTGTCCAAACTGAAAAATGCATTCCCTTTCACCTACTACCTCATCTTTAAATCATACCTTCCTGACAAACATTTTCCAGTGTGTATTTGGTTCCTCAGTCTCATCCTAATTCCCCAGCTGGCAGGTGTACCACAGGGGGGCATCCTAAGTCCTTTCCTATTCCTCGCCTACACTGCCGACATCCCAACACATCCCGAAACTTCCATTCTTACCTATGCAGATGATACTGCAATCGTGACGTCCAACTCAGACAAAAATTTGGGTTCGGCATCTTTACAAGCTCTGCTAGAATCCTGGCTGACTCAGTGGAGGATGAAGGTCAACAGCGGCAAATCAAGCCGTGTAACATTTACTCTCCGACGTTCCATTTGCCCTCCAGTTACACTCAATAGCGGACTAATTCCTCAAAAATCACAAATTAGGTATCTAGGACTCACATTAGACAACCAATATGGACATACGGACTTGAACTTTAGGGTTCCACTAAGCTTTCAAATTCCTCCAAAATCCAAACCCACCAATCCAGAATACTCCCCAAAATTACAGATTCCCCATTTTACGTATCCAATTTAACTCTCCATAACGACCTCAACATTCCTTTTGTCCATAGCCTCGCCAAATCCCGATATCAGCAATTTCACTCTCTCCTTCCCGCACGTCCTAATCCTTTAGTCGATTAACTTTCATCTAGCCATAATCAAGCCAATTGTTATATCATTCACATCATTTACTTGTATTATTTATATATGTTATTGCAAATAAACGAATAAATATTTAAAAAAAAAGAATACTGTTGACTTATTTCGTTTTAAATATTATTTTTTTTAATTATTATTTTAATTTCAGAAACTATTCCTTTCCCCGTTTACTTGTCTCAAAAATAATTGTGTCGGCTACAACTTTTATGTGGCAGCATTCATCAATAGAGCGTGCCGTTTCTGAAATAAACATTTGCGCATTTTACGGCTAAAGATCCGTCAAATCGAAAATACACCGATATCAACTAGTTTTAGAATTTTATTTTCTACAAGAATCCATCATAAAAACTATGGCATTCCATTGAACATTACGAAGTTATGGTCGCTGGAGTATACAATAGTCTGTTATATAATAAACCACATTATACGAAGCTCTTGTTTTCAAGAGACCTTCATTATCCGAGATACATGCAAATATGTTCTGGTGACCCCCCCCCCCCCCACCTGTCTTAAGTTCATGGACTACTAAAACTTGATTGTTTGAGATAAAAAATATTCTGATTCATTGTAAATGACAGTACTAGATATAGTAAATGTTTTCAAAAAATGAATATAGTTATATTCTGATATATTTCAGTAATTGTTTTTCTTTCTGGTGAGAGGTTGGCTGACCTGTTTGTTTACATTTCAGACGATTCTAGGCGGGAACTTACTAAACCTGATTCATAGATTTCTTATTATCGTTTGTTTTTGTTCACATTATATTCACGGTGGTGTGTTAGCAGAATGTAAATTTATACTAGTTAAACTTCAGGTGGGAAATCTGTTTAGTTTACACAGCCCCTGCGTGACGGATGTTTTATTGATGGCCTCAGGTAGTAAACTTCACTCAAACCAAATTTTTCTGCCACTGGAGTGACATCGTTTGGATATTCTATTTTAACAGACTTTCCTTGAGGGAAATCAGCTATTGAGGTTGTACTCATTATGCGATTTTCGAAAAATGCCCTTCAATCCTACCTAGTTGAAGTCGAAAATGAGGTCCGTTCAAAATAATAATAATAATAATAATATATATATATATATATATATATATATATATATATATATAATTATATATGTAATATATACATTATACCACTCATCCTATTATAACAAACATTTTTGAACACATTCATAATCACATAACATTGGTGTGGCTGCCAGGACACCAGGATGTTGGACGAAGCACTGTTGACATGCTCCCAAAACTAACGATAAAAAACACCAATACTGACTGTGTGTGTGTGTGTGTGTATGCGCGTTTGTATGTGTGATAGAAAAGTGGGAGCATATGATTGTGAATATTTTAGATATTAGAAAATTTAATTCGTTCATTTTATATCTGCACATGCTAATTTTTATTTATTTGATTTTAGTTTTAGTTTTTACTATGGAAAGTATATAATTGTTTTCGTAATTTTATTAGTCTTTATAGTTTTTAATTATCTAGTTTCTTTACAAGATACTTTTTTTTTGTTTTTGAATTTAATGTTTCGTTTTTGTTTATTTTTTTATTTGTTGATTCGTGTTTTTTTTATCTCTTTGGTTGCGTTTTGTTATTTAGTTGCGTTTTGTTATTTGGTTACGTTCTTAGTTTGTTCTGTTCTAATTGTATTGTTTAATTTTTTCTTGTTACTGTTTTCATTTTTGTATTTTGTTTATATTCGGTAAACCCGGTATATAAGCGTCTCATGCAAAACTAAAGATCAAGTGGTTAATTCCAGAAATCGGAGAGGAGGGGGGGGTAGAGGGAATAATTTAGAAAATTTGAAATATCTCCGTTATACTATAAGTTGGATCGAAAAGCTTTATAGAACCAGTCTGGTTGTAAATTGCCCATGACAGTTGTAATATATGAATTTTCTCTATTTTGAATATTGAGCGAGATATTTGGGTTTTTTAGTTTTCAGCCTTCAGTAAACGCCCACTTCTGCTTGTGCCACATAAACAATACTCTGTTATACAATAAACCACATTAATTGAAGATTAAATACCAAATATTGTTTTCCAGAGACCTTTATTATACATTCTTTGTCATCGGAGGTTAAGAATAAACCAATATATCATGAGCCGTCTGTTTTCAACCGGAAATAGCTAATATAGTGTTCAACAAATCTTTTCGAGATGAGATACATGCAAATACATTATGATGACGCCCCCCCCCCCACCTTTTGTTCTTGAATTATTTAAATTAGACCGATTGAGATAAAAATGATTTTTGTTCATTATTGATCATTACAGTACTGGATATTGTAAATAGTTTTCAATAAAATTAATATATTATATTCGAATATATTTCAGTAATTGTTTTTCTTTCCGGTCAAGAATATTTCTATCTATTCAGCCCTGAGAGGCCAGGCAGGCAGCCTGAAAGATATTTCATTACCGTTTGTATTTATTCACTTAATATTTATGGTGCTGTGTTTGTTACCAGTATGTAGATTTATCTATTATAAAACTTCAGCAAGCTCCCACTTCTACTCGTCTTACATAAACAACACTCTGTTATGCAATAAACCACATTATTCGAAGCTTAAATACCAGATATTGTTATCAAAAGACTTTTATTATAAGAGATACATGCAAATATATTCTGGTGACCCCCCCCCCATGTCTTAAGTTCTTAGATTACTAAAACTTGATTAATTGAGATAAAAACCATTCTGATTCATTATAAATTACAGTAGTAGATATAGTAAATCATTTTCAATAAAATTAATATGTTATATTCTGATATATTTCAGTAATTGTTTTTATTTCCGGTGAGAGGTTGGCGGGCATGTTTACATTTCGGACGCTTCCCGTCAGGAGGTTTCATATTATCGTATGTATTTTCACTTAATATTCACGATGGTGTTGTGTTAGCAGTATGTAGATTTATCTATTGAAAAACTTCACCTGGGAAATCTGCTTAGTTAAAGCAGCCTCTGCGTGATGGGCTTTCATTATACGAGATGCATGCAAATAGTTGGTGTGATGGTGTTATCAAGCAAGATTTTATCGACCGCCCATTTCTGCTCATTCGGATTTCAATTAGGAAATATAAAAAAAGTCCTCCAAGGAGGGGCTGCGTAGACTAAGCAGATATCCCACGCGAAGGTTTACAATAGATAAATATACATACGTGTAACACATACCGCGAATACTAAGCGAATAAATGCAAGTTATGAAAAAAACTTCCGTTACAAGTTAATAACTCTACAACGGAAAGCATCTGAATTGTAAACAACAGGCCAACCTGAACTCTAGACCGGAAAGAAATACCATTAATGAAATACATCTAAATATATTATATCTGGACATATTAATTTTGAATTACTATTTACTATAACTAGTGCTGTATAATTTGTAATGAATCAGAACAACTTTAATGTCAATTACATAAATTTTAGTAATCCATGAACAGAACGTATTTGCATATATCTCACAAAGTAAACGATTTTAATTCGGAAATATAGAATATATGCTGAGATGAGAGGATGACAGGAGGAGGGAAATACGCTAGCTCTACGCAGCCCCTGCGGGACGGCCAATATCAAATAGGAGTTGAGTAAAACAACCAAGACTAGGAGCTTTAATTGTTAGCAAGTGCGCCGCTCTTAGCTCCTTCAAATGGAGAGTGTAGCTAATCTCGAGAGTGGAAATAAATCAAGTTAATTGAAGTTTATATTTAATTGTCCCATTCTGAGCCCTCGGCAGTGAAGACATCCAACCCTTATGGCTCAATTAGTCTCTTGTCTCCCTCTACTTCTCTACTTATTTGACACGCTCCTATTTACCAACCGATCAAAAATCAAATTCTGAACAAAATATTCATATGTTTTTAATGGACGGATTTTTATAATGTAAAATAATAAAACTTGAAGAATAAGAAGTCTACTATAATTTTTAAAAAACAAGAAGTTACTCTGTTACACGGAGAACACAAAATCACAAATAAAATGTCCTTCAATAAATAATAATAAATAAAAGTCCGGTACAAACGGTAATAAGAAATCGTTCCCATCCCGACGGTAAGCGTCTCAAATGTAAACAAATAGGTCTGCCAACCTCTTACCGGAAAGAAAACAATTACTGAAATATATCAGAATATAATATATTAATTTAATTGAAAACTATTTACTATATCTAGTACTCTCATTTATAATGAATCAGAATAATTTTTATCTCAATCAATCAAATTTTAATAGTCAAAGAACTTAAGAAGCCCCCCCCCCATCCTTCACCAGAACATACTTGCATGTATCTCGTATATAATAGAATTTTCCAAAAATCGCGTCGTTAGTAGGAGCTCAATAGCTGATTCCCCTTAAGGGAAATCTGCTAAAACGAAATTATTTTGGCAAATTGCCAGGAGAATTGAGCTCTCTGCGTTTGTTTCGAAGGTGAAAGTCAAGGCAACGAAATGACAAACTAAATACCACCCGTATTTTCCATGTAGGAATGTAGAATAACCATGTTGGATAATAATTCTTATCGAGAGGAATGTAGATTGAGATTATAATTCTATGAGAAAATATGTAAATCTCTGAAAGGAATGGAGGGCAGCCGTCCTGAGTATTAAGGCTTCTTCAAAACAATATGAATCCTCTTTTCTTGAAGCTATTAGCCACAGAAATGAATCGGAAATTTATCCTGGGCATTATCTTTGTCTGATATTTATCTTGTTTTTATCCTGCTAGTAACCCAATGAGGAGTTATTTACTTGAATACATGTTACATTGCAACATGGCATATTACATGTATGGTTATGTTTAAATACATTTTTATTTCACAATATATACATGTTGATCAACCACATAATCAAATATAATGTAAAATAATAATAATAATATTATGCACTGTGCATAATATTAAAAACCAACAGAGGACAAGGCCTTATTATTGATCCTTATTAATAATAAAATAAAAAATTAAAATAAGTAAAATAATTACAAATAAAATTAATAAATGAAATGAAGAAAAAATAAAATAAAAACAAAATCAATTAAAGTTAAACTCAACGAGTGTTTAATTTGTGAGTCTATGTAAGGTAAATATATTGAATTATAATTCCCATTCCTCAGGATTAACTTTGCATTCTAATGTATTTTTGCTACATCCATATCTATACTTTTGATAAACTTTATAAGTTCTTTATTATATTTATTAAATATAATATGAGGTGGTTCTGGCCAATTACCTCCTTTTAAAATTATGTTCATTATTAAATTTGATCTATTTTGATTAAATGTTGAACAGTCATTAAGTATATGTAAAAACGTTTGTGTTGTCTGTGAGTCGCAAGTACATTTGTCATTGTCTCGAATTTTAAATCTTGTTAAATAATGTCCTGCCTGTCCATGTTCCGTTAGAAATTGTGTGCATTTGTGATGGCGACTCTTGCGAATTGCGTTGTAGTTGTTGTGAGTTGTATTTGGTATGTATTGATGTAAGCTGTAAGATTTGTCACATGCCGTCCATTCTCTGCTCCACTTATGCATTGTGTGTACGAGAGAGAATTCTGGGATTATTTTTGTATCTTGAGCTGCTTCCTTTGCTAACGTGTCAGCTTGTTCGTTTCCAATATTTCCTGAATGGGCTTTTATCCAGTCTATGTGTATGTGTAGATTTAAATGTATAATTTCCAGAATATTTTGTCTAATGTTTTCTGTGAGCGGATCGTGTACAGTAGGGTTGCGTAGTAAGTAAATGAGTGTCGTGTTGTCTGTGTGTATGGTCGTATATTTGTATGGGTTATATGGTGATTTTAGCAGATTTCCTTTAAGGGAAATCAGATATTGAGGTCGTACTCACGACGCGATTTTCGAAAAATTTCTTCAATTGTCCATTGATTCTACCCAGGAGATGACGAAATGAGGTCCGTTCAAAATGATATATATATATATATATATATATATATATATATATATATATATATATAAAAACACATTTCTCTGTTATCGCTCTAGCAGTCGCAATTTTTGTTTGATCGTTACCAAACTCGACATTTGAACGTTTTATATCAAAAGTCAGATCAAGTTGATTAACGGCTGAAATCGGACAGAGGAATTTTCGAATCGCCCTCCTCCCTTTAAACCTTCACTATTCCAGGCCCGATTTGAGTCAATAACAAATACTTTAGTTTGAACGAAACAGTTAAATATCGAGTATGGTATAAATCAAATTAACATTTTTGAGTAATGAATGAGAAATCGTAATTGATGAAGTCATCACATAACGTATTTGCATATATCTCACAAAAATAAAAATTCAATCAAAACAATATTTGGTATTTGACCTTGGAATGAAGTGGTTCATGACATAACAGCTTCTTATTAATATGACACTAGTAGGAGTGGGGGTTTACTAAAGCCGAAAACTATAAAATCCAAATATCTCCGTTAATATTTATGATACAGAAATTATGTATAGAGCAACAACTATAGGTAATTCAATTTGCAATAAGACTGGTCACGTACAATTTTTCGATCCGTACATTAACGCAGGTATTTCTAATTTTCGAAATTCATCCTCTAAAACACCCCCCCCCCCCAATCACTCTTGAGTGTTTCAGCAATTGACGAACTTGGTCTTTCCTTATACATAAAACGTTTAAATATCGAGTTTGGTAACGATTACGACAAAACTTGCGATCACTAGAGCGGTAACAGACAAATATATAGATAGATAAATAGATTGAACCGACTTCATTTTCGCCATCACCTAGGTTCGATCGATGTACATTTGAGGAAATCTTTCGAAAATCGCGACACGAGTACAACCTCAATAGCTGATTTCCTTCAAGGGAACTCTGCTAAAAAAACGACGAGAAAAAGAGGATCTCAAGTATTTATTGCCTGTTTCTTCAAATTATTATTTTTTTTTGTTGTTGTAGAAGGACGTTTCTTAAACATGAATGTGAAACAAAAGTAATTAGAAATATAAAAAAACCTCCGTCACGCAGGGGCTGCGTAAACTAAACAGATTTCCCTCGTGTAGTTTAATAATAGATAAATAAATCTACATATTGGTGTCAAAACACCGCTAGAGCGGAAACAGACAAATATATGGATAGATAAATAGATTGAACGGACTTCATTTTCGCCATCAGCTATGCTCGATCCATGTACATTTGTACAGTTGTGTGTTCTTTCAAAAATCGCGTCATGAGTACAATCTCAATAGCTGATTTCCCTTAAGGAATTATGTATATTACATATATTATATTAACAGACACAATTACAAAAATTACGATTAAATCTCGAGTTTGGTAACGATCAGACAAAAATTGCGACTGATAGAGCGGTAACAGACGAATATATATATATATAAATATATATATATATATATATATATATATATATATATATATAGTTTTGAACGAACCTCATTTTCGTCATCTCCTGGAAAGGATTGATGGACATTCGAATAAATGTTTCCAAAATCGCGTCATGTGTACTAGCTGAATAGTCGAGTTTGCCTCGAAGGAAATCTTCCATAACCTTTAGAGATATATTAGAAAAGAGCAATCCACTGATAAAAGTGATTAAAATGAATAAGTACTCACAGCTGATTGAGAGAAGGGCGGTAGTTGGAGTGAGAGGGTGAGTAAAGAAGGAGGGGACTAGCCGCAGAGGAGGGACTAAGCAAGACTAACGGACCGCTAGGCCCCCACCTTCTCGGCTCTCCTTACACAGAGAGGGGGCATCCCTTCCTCGACTATCTTCTTTTCCTATTGACCTTCTACTCATGACGAGATTTTTGAAACCTTTCTTCAAATGTCCAACCATCCTACCTAGTAGATGACGAAAAAGTCCGTCACGCAACGGGGCTGCGTAAACTAAGCAGATTTCCCTTATAAAGTTTGACAACAGACAAATCTTTATACTGCTAACACAACACCACCGTCAATATTGAGTGAACAAATCCAAACGATAATAAGAAACCTCCCGACGGGAAGCGCCTGGAATGTGAACCAACAGGTTTGCCAACCTCTCATAGAAAAGTAAAACAATTGATGAAATATATCAGAATATAACACATTAATTTGATTGGAAACTATTTACTATATCTAGGATTGTAATTTATAATGAATCGGAATAATTTTTATCTAAATCAATCGAATTTTAGTAGTCCAAGAACTTAAGACGGGGGGGGGGGCACCAGAACAATGTTGCATGTATCACATCTTTTGAAAACAATATCTGGCATTTAACCTCGGAATAAAGTCGTTCATGATATAACAACTTATTCTTAATATGACATGAGTAGGAGGGGGTTTCTTGAGGCCGAAAAATGTATAATATTCGAGATAGAGAATAAATGTATATAACAATATTTATAGTACATTTAATTTTCAATACGATTGGTTCGATATAACTTTTCGATCCGATGTATACTAACGGAGATATTTCGAATTTTCGAAAATTGCCCCCTCAGAACCGTCCTCCCTCCCACTGGTCCCATTTCAGCCATTAACGAAATTGATTTTTATTTTCATAAAACGATTAAATATAAATAAAAATCGAGTTTGGTAACGATCAAACGAAAATTGCGACCCCTAGAGCATTAACAGACATATATATATATATATATATATATATATATATATATATATATATATATATATATATATAATTTTGAACAGGCCACATTTTCGATGGAGTTTTGAAGACATTTTGAGAAATCACATTATGAGTACGACCTTAATAGCTGATTTCCTTTAAGGGGGATCTGTTAAAATTAAAATTAAAAGGAAAAAAAAACATTTTTTTGAAAACTCAAAAAGTCTGTCACGCAGGGGCTGCGTAAACTAAGCAGATTTTCCACGTCAAGGTTTACAATAAATAAATACACATACAGGTAAGACTACCTTGAATGTTAAGTGAATAAATACATAAGGTAATGAGAACTCTTTCAGTCAATGTATTGGAAAGTTAATAATCTCTGTAACGGAAAGCGACTGAATTGTAAACAAACAAGCTAGCCAACTTTGTAGCGGTGAATAGATAGATAGACCGAAAAGACAAAAAATTAACGAAATACCTCTAAATATAACATTAATTTTATTGAAAACAATTTACTACAGCAGTGCTGTAATTTGTAATGAATCAGAATCAGTTTTATCTCAATCATAAAATTTTTAGTAATCCAAGAACAAAAAAAAGGGGAGCGTCAACAGAACGTATTTGCATATATCGATAGATCGATCGACATTTGATGAAAAATTTCGAAAATCGCGTCATGAGTACGATCTCAAAAACATTTCTGCTAAAACCATCCTCTGAATCAACTTAGAACTTTTAGAGTTGAAGGAAAACTTGTTGGGTAAATATGCTTTCTAAGGAGAGCAATCCTATTCCAGGAAACTTTAACATGTGGTGGAATGCAGCATATTCATTTTAAAAATAACGGACATTCCTCGGCTCAGTTTCTCTTTTCTTTTTGTTATGCTCCAAACTAATCCACACGAAAGAATATGAACACTTCTTTCAGCAGATTCCCCTTAAGGGAAATAAGCTATTGAGGTCGTACTCATGACGCTTTTGAAAACTTTTATATATATATATATATATATATATATATATATATATATATATATATAGTGTTACGTTTTATTACGAAAACCAGTAATAAACGTTGCTAATAAGAGTTCTTTTGGATTGGAAAATTAAACACTCACAAGTTTCACAGTTTTTATCACTGCACAATTTATTTAACAATGCACAATACACTTGGTTATTTGTTCCTAATTGCTTCTCACAGTATGCACTGATAGCGTCACTGTTCTTCAATTAGTCACAGTCCAATAGTTCACTCACGGTCACTGAAATTCACAAAAAGACGGCACTGCACTGTCTTTTACTTCGCGGCACTGCACTGTCTTAAACACGTCACTAAACTGTTACTTACAGTCACGGCACAACACTGTTCTTCACATAAAAACACTTTACCGCACTGCACTAAGTCGCACTGTAGCAGTGATGTGAACATCAAGACAGGTGAGAATAAAAACTGACTCGCTCGCGGCTCACACTGGAGCGAGTGATAGGGTAAGCCGGACATTCATTAATATCTCCGTTTCTACTGCTCCTAGAATATTGATTCTGGTGTCATTTTAAAGCACATCGAATACTCTATTGAACTACCTCATCAGCAATTTTTAAGCAATTTTGCCAGATGCGATATAACGGTAGGATGAATTTTAAATGTGTACATACAGATTATGTATCGCTTACTAAGTAGAGAATTGTGATTTGTAGACACATAATATCAACATATGTTTTATACATTTTTATTTTTTTAATAAATTGAAGTTCACAAACGCAATACTAAAATAGTAAACAAAAATATATATAGAATAAAAATTTAAAAAAAAAAAATCTATGTATTTAATTTAATAATGAGAATTTGTAAGCTGGAAGAATAACTAACATTTCTAAATTTCAAATGTTTTTATTTTTTCAATTAGAAGTTCTTTTACTTCCGAAGATCTTGTTTCTAAGCGATCGCTATCGTTGTTAAGTGTTGGCCTTAAATGGGATATTAAAGGGTCTGAATTAATTAACAAATTATTCAGGATATCTCTGTTGGTAGCCGTCCTAAAAATATTTAGAAAAGAAAAACACGTATTTAACTATTTATTCGAACGTGAATGGTGGCGTCAATAGCGTAGAGGAGGCGTTTTACACCGTACGTAGTTGGGAAAGGTCCGCGGGAGGTATAATACGTCTTCCACACCGAAAGTGTTAACACTAAAAGTAAAATATTTAATGAATAGGCAAGTTTAGGCAAGATCTAACAACGTTGTAAATAAGACAATATACTCCTAAAAGCATGCCAAGTGGTATTTTTTCAAGCAAATACAAGCGATTTGCGAATTCAATTAAATAAAATTATTTTCAGCTCGATGTAAAAAAAAAAAAAAAAAATTAGAGGATTTTAAAAACCTTTTGTGCCAGTTTTTGATTTGTTATAATACCCTTAATGTGTACTGGAAGCAACAATAATTTATAAAATGAAATAAGAGTTCACGACGAATTTAATAAGCCAAGGTTTTTTTTAACATAGTAATTATAACCAGGCATTATGTAAAAACCATTGCAATAATATGGCTAAAAATCAATCTGCTCAATTATCAAAAGGGTTTATGTGGTACTAACAATACAATCAAAATCCCAAATTTTAACTTTTATTTTTTCCCCCAATGTCCAACATTACTGAAGGATCGCTCCAGTGTGCGGCTGGCCGGCTCTTTATATAGGTCGTCGGCATACATCAAAGGGGAATTGGCTGGGCCGTTCGACGCTGGACTAGACGGGTCTAGTAGGGGGCCGACCCTCTGTCGGCTTCTTTGATATATATCGCACTTCCCAAATACGCGACTCTCTCTGCTAATCCTTTAATTTTCGCAACAATATATACATACATATGTATATATATTTGTCTGTTACCGCTCTAGCGGTCACAATTATTGATTGATCGTTACCAAACTCGATATTTAGACGTTTTATGTAAGAAGAAAGATAAAGTTCGTTAACGGCTGAAATTGGACTAGGGGAAGGGGGAGGAATTGCACAAATTCAAAATATCTCCGTTATTATAGTTATTTGTAAGGTTCTCTTTCTGATAAACATTACTAAATAGTTGAGAATTAAAACTGATAGAGTAGCAGGATAGATAAACAATCAGTTCCATTCAAGAACTGACAAAACTTTTGTATCATCTTCTATATATTTACTGTGTATGTATTATTAGATTATAACTAACAAAACAGCTGTAGTATCCAATGAAATAAAATCAATTGTTCCTGTGATAAGGTGTTAAATTTTCAATGAAGCAAAACTGAAGAAGTTAAGTATTTTAAATAACAAGACACTCTGTTCAGATGCCCATTCATCAAATGAATTGTAAGAACTAAACTATTCTTTAATTATATTTACAATCATAATCATCATTTAATAACATTTTCTCAGGTTTTTTGAAGGGAGTTTCTATAGGTCACCTATTACATAGGACTCCCCTTTCTATAACTACATCAATGCTGTTTATAACAGTAAGTGACATTAACTAGGGAACAATCTTTTCTCCCGAAAAGTCGGCCGGTGGTTTTGGCCCAGGTTACACTTCTCTAATGAGGCGCTGATGATGGAGCACTGACTGTGTAAAGCACTAGTAGAGGACAAGGCCTTTTTATTGATCCTCATCAAGGAACGATCTGTTTAAAGTAAACATTGATCAGTCTCTACTAATGTTCAGAGATTTATTCTATATAAAAAATAACTTTGAATGTGGTAAAATAAATTAAAAACAGAAATGGCCTTAAAATGAAAATGGATAGAGGAATAAGTTGGCCGTTAAAATGTTCTTAGTATCTTGTAACTGAACTTGATCAGTAATTAAATATTTACTATTTCTAATAGTCCAGTCAATGAAGTTATTTTAGGGGACATGGCTTTCTTCTAAGACTGTGTTAGAAGATAAATGCATTCAAGGGAAAGGGGAAAGGGATCCCTTTTCGATTTTTTACGTGTATCATAAAACTGTTCATTATACAGAAAAAGTCATTGTTATTAAAGATGAAATTTATAAAATATTCTATAAAAAATTGAATATGGGTGAAATCGAATAGAGGGATTCAAACACACACACACAAAATACAAATAGCTTCATTCAAATTCAAAGTATATTGAAGAACAATTGTAGAGAGCACCGCAATTGCAAAGATTGTTTATATAACATTTTTCTATGTAAAGATAACAGGCATATTTGAGGCTACAGATTACCCCTTCTCTGAAACTCCATTCTTTCCTGCAGCACTTTAGACATAATGAACTTGATCTTTAGTTTTGTATTAAACTTTTAAATATATTTGGTTTATCATTAAGCAATTGTGACTACTAGGGCATTATATAAATGAAATATTTATCTGTAACGTTGTATAAAAATCAATTTTCCATTTCTCACTGAACTAGAACCCAATGTAAACAAGGCTCAACATTTAAGCCACAGAAGAGATACTTAGTGGAATAATCATTTAACGTGAAAGTACATGAGTATGAGCAGGATTTCCTGAAGGCCAATAACTGAAGAAAACCAATTATGTACTCCAAGAACATTTGAGTTATTATAAAATGTGTAAAACAATAATTGTATGTAATAACTTTATTGGAAAAACTGATTGTCTATCGTTTTTTTGTGACACATGATATTGAAGATGGGTCACAATTAAATATTTTACAACTTCTCTAAATCCTTACTCCCTCCTCCTGGTGCTATTTTGACTATTAATGAACTTGGATTAGCATAACATGGAACATCCTATTACAAAATTTGGAGAAAAAAAACAACTGATGGATAGGCATAAATATTTAAATTTGAATAGTCAAATCAACATTGGAATGTAATTAGCAGGGGAAATCAACTATTAAGTTGGTGAGATTTTCGAAAAATTTCTTCAGATGCCCGTATATCCTACATAGGAGATGACGAAAATGAGGTCCGGCCAAAATTGGATATATATATATATATATATATATATATATATATATATATATATATATATATATATATATAAGTATATATATATATATATATATATATATATATATATATATATACGTATATATATATATATATATATATATATATATATATATATATATAAATATATATATATAAATATATATCTATATATATATATATAAATATATATGTATATATATATATATATATATAGATATATATATATATATACATATACTCGTATCTCTCCTCATCTTCCGCATTTGGAGTAAGTAGTGTACTATTTTGATTTAATTGGGTTTTTCAACATGTCCGGATCAAACCATACCAAGGGCCAGAAGTCGCCCACATATGATCTAGACTAAAAAACAATGTGTAGTCGTTCTAGTCAACATTAAAGATCATATTGGTTACTAGCAGAAATTGGACCAGGAATAGTGGACGCTTAGAGAGAGAGGGGGGGATTAGAAAGTTCAAAATGTCTCGGTTATTATGAGTCGGATCATAAAATGTTATACAACAATGTTGTAAAAAATTTAATTTTATACAATTGTTGCTCTATGCACATTTGGGAAACTCCTGTATTAAGCGAGTTATTCGTACTTCTCTGCTTTCTACCTTAAGTAAAACCTATCCTTGCTAAGAGTCTGCTCCTCACGCTCCTGCTACCCTTGCTGAGAGTCTGCTCCTCACGCACCTGCTATCCTTGCTGAGAGTCTGCTCCTCACGCTCCTGCTACCCTTGATGAGAGTCTGCTCCTCACGCTCCTGCTACCCTTGCTGAAAGTCTGCTCCTCACGCTCCTGCTACCCTTGCTGAGAGTCTGCTCCTCACGCTCCTGCTACCCTTGCTGAGAGTCTGCTCCTCACGCTCCTGCTACCCTTGCTGAGAGTCTGCTCCTCACGCACCTGCTATCCTTGCTGAGAGTCTGCTCCTCACGCTCCTGCTACCCTTGCTGAGAGTCTGCTCCTCACGCTCCTGCTACCCTTGCTGAGAGTCTGCTCCTCACGCTCCTGCTATCCTTGCTGAGAGTCTGCTTCTCACGCTCCTGCTATCCTTACTGAGAGCCTGCCCCACCCGCTCCTTCTATCCTTGCTGAGAGCTCCCCCACCCGCTCCTGCTATCCTTGCTGAGATCCTGCTCCTCACGCTCCTGCTATCCTTGCTGAGTGGCTGCTCCTCACGCTCCTGGTATCCTTGCTGAGAGTCTGCTCGTCATGCTCCTGCTATCCTTTGTGAGAGCTTGCTCCTCACGCTCTTTGCTATCCTTGCTGAGAGTCATCCCCTTCCGCTCCTTCTATCCTTTCTGAGAGCTTGCTCCACATGCTCCTCCTATCCTTGCTGAGAGCCTGCTCGTCACGCTCCTGCTATCCTTGCTGAGAGCCTGCCCAACCCGCTCCTGCTATCCTCGCTGAGAGTCTGCTCCATACGCTCCTGCTATCCTTGCTGAGAGTCTGCCCCTTCCGCTCCTGCTATCCTTGCTGAGAGGCAGCCCCTTCCGCTCCTGGTATCCTTGCTGAGAGTCTGCCCCTACCGCTCCTGCTATCCTTGCTGAGAGTCTGCCCCTTCCGCTCCGGGTATCCGAGCCGAGAGTCTGCCCCTTCCGCTCCTGCTATCCTTGCTGAGAGGCTGCTCCTCACGCTCCTGCTATCCTTGCTGAGAGGCTGCTCCTCACGCTCCTGCTATCCTTGCTGAGAGGCTGCTCCTCACGCTCCCTCTATCGTTCCTGAGAGGCTGCTCCTCACGCCCCTGCTATCCTTGCTTAGAGCCTGCCCCACCCGCTCCTGCTATCCTCGCAGAGAGCCTGCTCCTCACGCTCCTGCTATCCTTGCTGAGAACCTCCCCCACCCGCTCCTGCTATCCTTGCTGAGAGGCTGCTCCTCACGCTCCTGCTATCCTTGCTGAGAGCCTGCTCCTCACGCTCCTGCTATCCTTGCTGAGAGCCTGCCCCACCCGCTCCTGCTATCCTCGCTGAGAGTCTGCTCCTCACGCTCCTGCTATCCTTGCTGAGAGCCTGCTCCTCACGCTCCTGCTATCCTTGCTGAGAGTCTGCTCCTCACGCTCCTTCTATCCTTGCTGAGAGTCTGCTCCACACGCTCCTGCTATCCTTGCTGAGAGTGCTCCTCACGCTTCTGCTATCCTTGCTGAGAGTCTGCACCTCACGCTCCTGCTATCCTTGCTGACAGTCTGTTCCTCACGCTCCTGCTATCCTCGCTGAGAGTCTGCTCCTCACGCTCCTGCTATCCTTGCTGAGAGGCTGCTCCTCACCCTCCTGCTATCCTTGCTGAGAGCCTGCTCCCCACGCTGGTACTATCCTTGCTGAGAGCCTGCTCCCCACGCTAGTACTACCCTTGTTGAGAGTCTGCTCCTCACGCTCCTGCTATCCTTGCTGACAGTCTGTTCCTCACGCTCCTGCTATCCTCGCTGAGAGTCTGCTCCTCACGCACCTGCTATCCTTGCTGAGAGGCTGCTCCTCACCCTCCTGCTATCCTTGCTGAGAGCCTGCTCCCCACGCTTGTACTATCCTTGCTGAGAGCCTGCTCCCCACGCTAGTACTATCCTTGTTGAGAGCTTGCTCCTCACGGTCCTGCTATCCTTGCTGAGAGTCTGCTCCTCACGCTCCTGCTACCCTTGCTGAGAGTCTGCTCCTCACGCTCCTGCTACCCTTGCTGAAAGTCTGCTCCTCACGCTCCTGCTACCCTTGCTGAGAGTCTGCTCCTCACGCTCCTGCTACCCTTGCTGAGAGTCTGCTCCTCACGCTCCTGCTATCCTTACTGAGTGCCTGCCCCACCCGCTCCTTCTGTCCTTGCTGAGAGCTCCCCCACCCGCTCCTGCTATCCTTGCTGAGATCCTGCTCCTCACGCTCCTGCTATCCTTGCTGAGTGGCTGCTCCTCACGCTCCTGGTATCCTTGCTGAGAGTCTGCTCGTCATGCTCCTGCTATCCTTGCTGAGAGCCTGCCCCACACGCTCCTGCTATCCTTGCTGAGAGTCATCCCCTCCCGCTCCTTCTATCCTTTCTGAGAGCTTGCTCCACATGCTCCTCCTATCCTTGCTGAGAGCCTGCTCGTCACGCTCCTGCTATCCTTGCTGAGAGGCTGCTCCTCACGCTCCTGCTATCCTAGCTGAGAGGCTGCCCCACCCCTCCTATACTGAGAGCCTGCTCCTCACGCTCCTGCTATCCTTGCTGAGAGCCTGCCCCTTCCGCTCCTGCTATCCTTGCTGAGAGCCTGCTCCTCACGCTCCTGCTATCCTTGCTGAGAGGCTGCTCCTCACGCTCCTGCTATCCTTGCTGAGAGTCTGCTCCTCACGCTCCTGCTATCCTTGCTGAGAGCCTGCTCCTCACGCTCCTGCTATCCTTGCTGAGAGCCTGCTCCTCACGCTCCTGCTATCCTTGCTGAGAGTCTGCTCCTCACGCTCCTGCTATCCTTGCTGAGAATCTGTTTCACGCTCCTGCTATCCTTGCTGAGAGTCTGCCCCTTCCGCTCCTGCTATCCTTGCTGAGAGGCTGCTCCTCACCCTCCTGCTATCCTTGCTGAGAGCCTGCTCCCCACGCTTGTACTATCCTTGCTGAGAGCCTGCTCCCCACGCTAGTACTATCCTTGTTGAGAGCTTCCTCCTCACGGTCCTGCTATCCTTGCTGAGAGTCTGCTCCTCACGCTCTTCTATCCTTGCTGAGAGGCTGCTCGTCGCTCTTCTGCTGTTCTTGCTCCGAGCATCTCCTCACGCTCCTGCTATCCTTGCTACGTGCCTACGTCTCATGCTCCTGCTATCCTTGCTGAGAGTCTGCACCTCACGCTCCATTTATCCTTGTACATGCGTACGTCTCATGCTCCTTCTTTCCTTGCTGAGAGTCTGCACCTCACGCTCTTTTTTTTCCTAAGTGAGATTCCCCATGTCACTTTCCTTTTTTTCTTTGTGATTGTCCCCGTTTCACTCTCCTCTTTTCCTAAGTGAGAGTCCCCGTGTCCATCTGCTCTTTTCCTAAGTGAGAGTCCCCGTGTCCATCTCCTCTTTTCCTAAGTGAGAGTCCCCGTATCACTCTCCTCTTTTCCTAAGTGAGAGTCGCCGTGTCACTTAGGTTACAATAACCTCCACAGTAGTTACAATAACCACTGGAGTGGTTAAAATAACCCCCACAGTAGTTACAATAACCAATGCAGTGGTTAAAATAACCTCCACAGTAGTTACAATAACCAATGCAGTGGTTAAAATAACCTCCACAATAGTTACAATAACCACTGCAGTGGTTAAAATTACCTCCACTGTAGTTACAATAACCACTGCAGTGGTTAAAATAACCTCCACAGTAGTTACAATAACCACTGCAGTGGTTAAAATAACCTCCACAGTAGTTACAATAACCACTGCAGTAGTTACAATAACCTCCACAGTAGTTACAATAACCAATGGAGTGGTTAAAATAACCTCCACAGTAGTTACAATAACCACTGGAGTGGTTAAAATTACCTCCACAGTAGTTACAATAACCACTGGAGTGGTTAAAATAACCTCCACAGTAGTTACAATAACCACTGGAGTGGTTAAAATAACCTCCACAGTAGTTACAATAACCACTGGAGTGGTTAAAATAACCTCCACAGTAGTTACAATACGAGGGGGGGGAGGGAGGGTGAGGGGGAGGGGGGGGGGGAGGGGGAGGGTGAGGGGGAGGGGGAGGGTGAGGGGGGAGGGGGGGGAGAATTTCGAAATATCTCCGTTATTATGAGTCGGATCAAAAAATTGTATAGAACCGATTTTATTGCAAATGTATAATTCTATAAATGTTGTTATGTACGTTTTTTCACTATCTTGATTATTAACCACCGAGATGTTTGCGTTTATTAGTTTTCGGGCTTCAGTAAAGCCCCACTTCTACTAATGCCATATTAACATTAAGCTCTTATGTGTTGAAGCACTTTATTTGAATCCTAAATTTCAAATAGTTTTCTCATTGAACGTTTACGTTTTGGGGTAAATGTACATTTTGAGGTGACGCTCGTAAGAAATCTGCTTAGTTAACGTAGCCCCTGCGTGATCGACTTTTATTATTTGATAGCATATACTCGTATATTAGATTTGACGAGACTTTTTTTTATGATTGAAATTTAGTAATATGTACAGAAATTAATTGACTTAATATTAGTAACTTTGTTCTAGAAAACGAAATATATGTGACTTAGCCTAGTAAGTTCTTTAACAAATGAATAGATTTCATTTGAGTAGTAGACATTGTGAGCCATCAGCCTCACATATTCCATGCTTTTATCATTGATTCCCTTTTTATGTCACCACCTATGAACACGTGAAATCTTTTGGTACTGATCGATTATCGAAGCTCACCCTATTAAAGACGGTTATTAAATCACAATTAAAAGAAAATCACTTTATTATTTAGTATAGTAATTCTAGAATTTATTTGAATTACGAAATGTAATTATAAATTAGAGACGGCCGAAAACTGGACGATGGGGAGGAGTAGCAGGATAAAGCGGTCGTCCCCGGCTGACATCTGCCACATCAACTCTGCAATCATCTTTCTTTTTACATAAACGACTAAATATCGAGTAACGATTAAACAAGAATTGCGACCGCTAGAGTAGTAACAGACATACTTACATATATATATACCAATCAATCCCCTCTCTGCTGACTGACTCAACGTGAATAAATCACAACCACGGTTGGCATTTATTATTAAATAGTATCAATAATGCAAATGTTTTCTGCTAAACCAGCTCCGGGCACACATACTTCAGAAATAGTCGGTTGTAAGAAGACGCCAACATATAGGAGGAAATAAGCTACTATATACCAGAATTAAAGATTTTGATTCGCCACAACTTCCGCTATCACTCCTTGTGTAAATTCAGCGTGACTTAATTAATTAAGTTACTTAAAAAATTAAGTAATAAAAATCGAATAATGAAAATGTACTCATAGTTTACATGTCCATTGGAAATAAATAACGTTATTTCCTAGTGAAAAAAAATATTAAAGGAAGGGGAGGAGGAGGGGGGGGTGCGAAGATTTATAACCTCAACTATCCTAATTAAACATCGAACTACCATATAAGCCTAAAACATAACATTATTACGCCCATATCAAATAAACATTAATTAGTACTAATACAATTGGTTACTTCCGCTATAGTTTTACTAATTTCCCTTCAGGGAAATCTGCTAAAAACTTCGTATGGGAATTAGCATCCACTCCTCCATGAAAATTAGCATTTCTACTGACGAAAGGGGGGGGGGGATAATCCGGGAAGCCTGTTATCTCATGCACATTACCTGAAGGTTTTAGCAGATTTCCCTTAAGGGAAATCAGCTATTGAGGTCGTACTCATGACGCGATTTTCGAAATTTTTCTTCAAATGTCCATCGATCCTACCCAGGAGATAACGAAAATGAGGTCCTTTCAAAACTATATATATATATATATATATATATATATATATAAAATTGTAACCTCTGTCTGTACATTGATTTTTTTCTCAAAATCTCACGATAACTTTTCGTTTTGTCTTATAACTAGGTATAAACGAGATATACGCTAAAACTTTAGCGGGAGCCAACAATTGTATTGGGCACTAACGATTTAACCGAACTTAACAAAACTCGGTATGTGAATTAGCATTAATTCTTCTATGATTATACGCTATATTAAAATTTTTAGGTTCGAACGGGAGTGGGAGTTATAAGGGAGGCCTGAAGTAAAGATTTGCGATATTTCATTTTCTATTTGTTTTTCGGCAAACGTGCACATAACAAAAGTTGTTTACTTTGTTATTTAGAGCAACTTTTGTTTCATTTACTTTTGTCGTAAAATGAAATAAATACAGGATATACGCTAAATCTATGGCGGGAGTCGACGATTTTATTAGTACTTATTTAAATGTTTTTAATATAGCCATATTATGACAAATGATGTTATGTTTTAGACTTATCTATTTCGATTATTTAGTTCTAAGTATGATTCGGATTAGTGAGATTATAAATCTGGTAGTAAGGGAGGTCTGAAATTAAAAATAGCAGTATCTCGTTTCCTATTGGTTTTTCGGCAAGTATGCACATAACAAATGTTGTTTATTTTGTTATTTAGAGTAACTTTTGTTATGTACACTTTCGTCGTTTACTGAACTGTAAATGCGAAATACGCTAAAAATTACAGCGGGAGTCAACCATATGTTTTGGCACAAAAGACTCAACCGAATCACGAAGTTCTTTTCACTGCGCTAGACAACTCTATGAGGCCCAGAGTAGGGTGGGACTAGTGGTTTTCGGATCGCATCCTCTCTTAAAAACACGTGAGTTCAACTCTGGAGGTCTTTGTGTTGAAATGTTTTCCTCAGGTGATTCGCTCTGGCGTTAGCTGGCTTGATGCGCTTAAGGTCGTCTTTAAGTTGTTGCAACGCTAGTATGGGTTCCTGTTGAGAAGTACCGTCTTCCAGCATTTCGCCCGGTAATCTTAAGGGTTGTCCATAATGTGCTTCTGCAACGCTGGCTCCCAAGTCTTCCTTAAATACTGCCCTAAGACCAAGTAGGACAGAGGGCAAAACCTTGGTCCACCTCTCAGATGCCAAATGGGCCATTAAAGCTGCTTTGAGGCTTCTATGCAAACGTTCTACGCAACCATTCGCTTGAGGGTGATATGCCGTTGTGCGTTTCTTGTCTGTGCCAAGAATGATGTTAAGGCGTTGAAAAATTTCAGCTTCGAATTGACGACCTTGATCTGTGGTCAGCCTTACTGGTGTTCCGAAGCGAGCGACCCAATGTGTATAAAATGCCTCTGCCACCGTTGCTGCAGTAATTTCCTCGAGAGGTATAGCTTCAGGCCAGCGAGTCGCCCGGTCTATCATGGTAGAGCAGTATCTTTTTCCATCGGAAGGAAGTAGTGGGCCGATAATGTCTAAATGTACATGTTGGAACCTAGCGGAAGGTTGGTAGGTTCCTAAGGGAGATTGAGTATGCCTAACTACTCTGGATCTCTGACAAGGCAAGCAAGTCTTGGTCCATTTACCAACATCTTGATTCATATCCGGCCAGAAATATCTCTGTGCCACCAGTTTCCTAGAAGCTCGGATACCTGGATGACTCAGTTCATGGAGTTTGTTGAAAAGAGGTTTCCGAAACTGTGGAGGGACGTAAGGCCTAGCTTTACTGGTACTCATCTCACAGAGTATCTGAGACGATAATCCTGGTAGTGAAGTAAGTTTGAGCTGCAAGCTCTTATTCTTCCTCAAATCACCAAGTGTTGGGTCGGACTTCTGTGCTTGGGCCAGTTGTTCCATATCATCTGGAATGAAGATCTCCTCTACTCGTGATAGAGCATCTGCCACAATGTTCTCTTTCCCTGGCATATACTCAATATTAGTTGAGAATTGGCTAATATAATTTAACTGTCGAATTCTTCGGGGTGGGGAGTTGTGGACTGGCAAGGGGCTTGTGGTCAGTGATTATCACAAAATTGAGCCCTTCTAATAATCGTCTGAAATGCCGGATGCCTTCATAGACAGCCAAAAGTTCTCTATCATAAGCGGAATAGTTTTTCTGCGTTTGACTGAGAGCTTTTGAGAAAAATCCTAAAGGTTGCCATACTCCTTCTTTTTTCTGTTGCAATGCGGCTCCTATTCCTGTGTCCGAAGTATCACACATTAGGGCGAGTTCTCCAGTGGTTGTAGGGCGTGCAAGTTTCGCTGCCTCTGCTATGCTGCGCCTGCTCTCCTCAAAGGCTTGAATAGTCTCTTCTGTCCACTGCAAAGGGGTCTGTGTTTTCTCTGGGTCTGTCACGTTTTTTGGAATTGTGTAGAAGCTTGTTAATTGGCATTTGTATTTTAGCTGCGTTTGGAATCCATCATCTATAAACATTTAGCATACCTAGAAACCTGCGTAGTTTGCAAATAGTGTCTGGACGAGGAAAGTCTAAAATGTTTCGAACTTTAGAGGGTAGAGGTTTTATTCCAGAGGCGTCTACTCTGTACCCTGAAAAATCTACCTCTGTTTTGCCTAGTACGCACTTAGCAAGATTTAAGGACATACCGTACTCGTTTAATCGCTGAAAAACATCTTGGAGGTGGCCTTCATGCGTTTGCTCGTCTTTTGACGCCACCAAGAAATCATCCAAATAGGGGAAAACGAAGTCTAAACCGCGCAGCATTCTGTCTACAAATCGTTGAAAAGTTTGAGCTGCATTTCTGAGTCCAAAGGTCATACGTAAGTACTCCATAAGACCAAATGGTGTAGCAATGGCTGTTTTTTCTATATCCTCTTCCGCTATGGGTATATGATGTTAAGCCCTGACTAAGTCCAATGTCGAGAAAATTTTCGCTCCATCCAATCTGGTGTTAAAATCCATCAAATTCGGGACGCCGTATTGGTCCGGGACAGTTTGGGCGTTAAGTCTACGGTAGTCACCACACAAACGTAATCCTCCGTCTTTCTTGGTAACTACATGGAGAGGGCTCGACCTGGGCCTCTTGGACGGTCGACATATACCTTCTGGCAGCATGCGTTCAATTTCCTCCTTTAATAACCGATGTTTCTCCGCAGGGAGTCTTCGGACTTTGCTAGTGGTCGAGTGGCCTGTGGTTTTGATATAGTGCTCCACTACAGTCTTAGTTGGTCCTCTAATTGGAGATGGTCTCGTCAGGTCCGGAAATTCCTTTAAAATGTGTGCATAGGGACAGTCTCCTGGAATAGTAGAGATGGAAATGGGTGGGTTTTTTGAGAGTTGGCCTAGTGTGGAGAGTCCTGTCTTCTGGTCGATAAGCCTTTTCTGTCGAAGATCGACTACAAGCTGATGGTGGAATAAAAAGTCGGCACCTATTATGGGCTTTTCTACATCCGCGATGACGAACTGCCATGGGTAGGGTCTTCGAAGTCCGAAGTCTACAATAAGGTTTACTTCACCGTATGTGTTGATCCGAGTCCGTATGGGAGTTATAGGCGGCCACGAGGGTATAATCTGTGGCTTTTCGTTTAGGATAATTAGAAACAGGTATTAGAGAAATGGCTGCGCCTTTATCAACTAGGAAGTGAAGCCTTGACCGCTTATCGCACACGAACAGGCGGCTGAGTGACTGGGTATTGACGGTTGCCGCTTCATCCGTCACCCTTCCTAGTTTAAATGGTTCTGAAGCTTCTGATTCCAGCTGCAGGGTCCTAGCTTTATCCTGGAAGCGATTGTGGTAGTAACATATATCTTTCCTTGACGATGATGATGGACTGCGTGGATGGAGACGACATTTAGTGCTTTCATTTTCTCTTTCACGACTCTTGTAACGAGCTCGGATTCTGCGACTTCTCCTCGTAGCTTTTGAACTTCGTCGATAAGACGTTCTGTGAGAGCGGGTTCAGCTAATGAGAGGTATTCCTCTTTATTCAGCATGTCGGATCGCGTCGGGGTCACCAGTTTTATAGGGAGTGTTATTTTAGTGTTCAAAAGGTGTTCCCTATAAATAAATAAAATCTTGACTCCAAATAATAGGTTATTGTATTTTCATAAATATTAAAAGAGAAAAATAATACAATTTTAGAATTATTAACACCTAAACATATAAATGAATAACGGTCCGTCCTGTAAAGTGGTAGGTTAATGTGAGACTATCCTTGGTGGTCGAGTTGGGGCAAAAAACAAAAGCTTGGAAGGATGCTTTCTGGCTGGCCGGTATCTACGAGTATGTAAAATATAATTGTTTCTACTCACGAAACAGACTCATGTTTTTAGACTTCTTTAAGTTGATCCTGCATTTTTTCTGGTGTGCTGGCCTGATGATGATGAGGTGGTGCTCGGCTGTTGTAGTTCGCAGATTTATAAGCTAAAAACAACAAACAGCGGCCTTCTCATGCAGTACACAAGCAACTGACTGTCTAAACTTTTGTTATAAGCGTTAGGTTAAGTGGTAACCAGGGGCAACGCAGCCCACATGTGTACATGTTTTGGCACAAAAGACTCAACCGAGCTAAATAAAACTCGGTATGAGTATTAGCACTGACGTCTTATTATCACGAGTCATATCAACATTTCTATGGAGGGACAGGAGTGGGGGTTCTAAGTGAGGCCTGAAATTAAAAATAGCGGTATTTCGTTTTGTATTGGTTTTTCGGCAATTATGCACATAACAAAAGCTGTTTATTTTGTTATTTAGAGTAACGTTAGTTATATTCACTTTTGTTTTATAAAAAAGTTTAAACGAGATATACACTAAAAAGCAAATCGGGAGCCGACAGTTTTATTGGGCTCTATCAATTGATCGGAACTTAACAAAATTCGGTATGTGTGTTAGGACTAACTCCTCCGTGATAATAAGCGGTTTCAACATTTCTAGGGACGAGCAGGAGTGGGGGTTGTAAGGTAGCCCTAAAATTAAAAATAGTGATATTTCATTTTCTATGGTTTGTCGGCAAATATGTACATGACAAAAGTTGTTTATTTTGTTATTTAGAGTAACTTTTGTTATATTCACTTTTGTCGTATACCAAGTATAAACGAGATATACACTGAAAACTAAAACGGTAGCCGACAATTGTATTTGGCATTAACAATTGAACGGAACTTTCAAACGGGAGAGGGGGGGGGGTTATAAGAGAAGCCTGAAATAAAAATTCGCGATATTACATTTTCTGTTCGGTTTTAGTCACTGTTGGTTTTTGTACCGTATCAAGGGAAAGGAAGTTTAATTCAAACATAGTTTGGCGGATAGAATACTTTCTATGATTATGAATTATATATATAAAAAAAACTACATGCACAGGAGACGGGAAATATAAAAATATTGTGGACAGTGAAGCCTTACATATATGTGTTATATTCACTTTTGTCGTATAACAAAGTATAAACGAGATATACACTAAAAACAAAAGTGGGAGCCAACAATTTTATTAGGCACTAACAATATAACCGAAACTTGGTTTGTGAATTAGCATTAATTCTTCCATGATTACAAGCTATATTCAAATTTTTAGGTTCGAACGGGAGTGGGGGTTATGGGGGACGCCTGAAATAAAAATTCGCGATATTTCATTTCGTATTGGGTTTTTTTTTGGCAAACATGCAAATAAGAGAAGGTGTTTTATTTTATTATTTAGACCGAGTCATGTAATAAAAATTACAACGGGAGTCAACAATTTTATTAGTACTCATTAAAGTGTTTTAATAAAGGCATATAATGACAAATGATGTTATGTTCTTAGACTTATATGATAGTTCTAAGTGTGATTCGGATTAGGGAAGTTATAAATCTCCGCCCCTAACCTCCTCATTTGTTATTTATTTTAATTAGAAAATAACTTCGTTTTTTATTTCCA
This sequence comes from Riptortus pedestris, assembly GCA_019009955.1. NCBI lineage: Eukaryota > Metazoa > Arthropoda > Insecta > Hemiptera > Alydidae > Riptortus > Riptortus pedestris. The sequence continues at coordinate 2,658,242 of CM032233.1, forward strand.
TTAAAAATCTAAAATATAAGAGCATTTGGATTATTCAATTTGTATAATGTATTATTTAAACAAAGTCTGGCTGAATTTGCACGTGTGATAGCGGAAGTTTTGCAGAATCTATCTCTTGAATTGTGTTATATACCCGTATTATCATCTTCCTCCGATATGTTGTCAATATTGAAATGACTATGTACTATCCATAACTATTAAACATTACTTGGTAGTGTCATTATAATAAAAGACAATATGTGTTTAAACTCAATATGATTTAAGGTTGCAGGGTGTGGGGAGGATTACTGCAATCTCTTTCCCACCCACCCTTTTACAATATAAATTAAATTATCTTTAGGGTGCCACTGTTATTTATTTACACTAGCTATATAAATTACTGGAAAATTCGAACTTTTTAATGTTTTGAACAAATGATTAAAGTAAAGAAATGCTGATTAACTCAAGCAGGAGCGGAAGTTGGCTAGGGGTTAACACAGTTAATTGTGTTAACTTATTTCCTGTGTGCTTTTAAACTTAATATGATTTGAAGTTGCTACGATCTATTTCCCTCACCTCGCTTTTACAATATAAATTATTTTTTTTTTTTAGGGTTAAATTATATAGAAATATAAATTACTAGAAAATTCAAAATTTTTAATGTTTTGAGGAAGTAATTTTATTAAAGCAATGTTGATAACACTTAAGCAGGAGAGGAAGTTGTCGGGAGGCTAACACAGTTAATCGTGTTAACTTATTTCCTGTGAAATGTTGTATTTTGTTTTCTACTCACATTTACTATTATGTACATAACGTTATGTATAACGGATTGGTTTTTGTCAAGGAATATGTACATTATAGGTGATATTTAATTATAATAAATGCTATCCATGATTATGTTTTAAATTATTCAAGTTGTGTCAAAAAGTGGAGAGAGAGAGTTATTTTCATTTATTCTTCAAAAGTAAAATTTCTCATCTATAAGTCCCCTGCCTGACCCTCGGGGAGAAAACAATGCTCCCAGGCGGATAGATAGTGTAGTTGAACATTGAAGCCTTGCCCAAATAAAATATCATCATTCAGCCTCAAATGATTTCCCGAGCGAAGCCACCCGGCACATATAAACAGAATTTATATAAGATTTGTGTATGTTTTATTATCTGGACTAATTATTAAAACATGGTGTCAGGTTTTTTGAACTTTAACGTTCTCAATTGTGAACTTTTCGTTTAGATAGCAACACTCTTTTGTTAAAAGTTTTTTTTCCTTGTGTGGATTCTTCGTTTTACTATTAATTATCATGGAAGGTGAATTATTAAAGAAAAGGAAGTCAGTTTTAAGGGCAAGATTAACAAGAATGTTAACTTTTTTATCATCATCTAATTTTGAGAATGAATCATTATCGGAATTAAAAGAAAGAAGTAAGGACTCGGGTAAGATTTTTGATGAATTTTATGAATTATCAATCCATATGCATGGCATGCTTGAAGATGATTATATTGACAAATTTGAGAAAGATTATTTCCGTATAAAAAGTACTCTGGAAGAAATAATTGCAGAAATTACACCTAAAGTAGTTAATAAGAAAACTGATTTTAATATTAAGTGTGAGGTTGCACCAATAAAAATTCCGATTTTTAAAGGAGACATTACACAGTGGAACTCCTTTTATGAATTATTCAGATCGGTTGTTCATGAAAATCATACATTAGACGATGTCCGTCGTTTTCAACTTCTTAAATCTTCACTGGAGGGAGAACCATTGGTCAGACTAGCGGGACTAGACCTAACGTCCGCCAATTGTGCCGTAGCTCTCGATAGATTGTTGAGTGTCTATCAGAGGAATAAATATGTAGTGTACAAAAACTTGGAGAGGGCTATTGACCATCCAAGTGTAGAGTCCAGCCAAGCTATAAAAAGTCTGATTAATACCACTAGGTCGGTTCTAAGTGCAATAAATAGTTATGGTATTAATACTGAAAGTTGGAGCGCAATATTACAATTTATACTGTTGCGTAAGCTAGACAAAGAATCCAAACATTTGTGGGAATTACAAGACAGTTCCACTGAGTTTTTGCCTATAGAGGAATTATTAGTTTTTTTAGAGAAACAAGCCCATATCCGGCGTGACGAGCACACAGAAACGCCTGATTCTGTTGACGTGCATAATATTAGCAAAGCAAAAAATGTTAACAAATTGTCATCTACAAATGTTCTCGGTGTGCAACTCACCACAAGTTTCGTAACTGTCCTGCATGGGGGAAATCTTGTACTCGGTGTAAAGGCATGAACCATTTTGCTGTTGCGTGTACAGTTGATGAAGTAGATTCAAAGAAAGTTGCTGAACTTGAATTACAAAATGAAGTTGGCGTTGTCGAAACGTTTTCTATTGATGAAGTAGAGTCTAAAAATAGCTGTTGGCTTCAAGATACATATAGGTGGTTCTTGCCTGTCCTTCAAAATTGATACTGGAGCAGATATAAGTGTTCTACCTAAGGTTTTAGCTACTCGTATTAAGCTGAGGGCACCTATTTCTGAGTCTGTTTGTTCGGCAGTTACTTACACAGGAGAAAGAATACCTTTAGTTGGGTCTACTGCGCTAGAATATTCTATTGGGGGTAGAGTCACACTATTCAGTTTGCAGTAGTAAACATGAGAAAAACCCCTTTATTAGGATTGCACGATTGTGTTAAATTTAACATCATTAAAAGAGTTGAGAACATAAATGAGCAGTTGCAAATAGTACAGTCAAACCGAGACATTTTTGAAGGTTTGGGGAGATTCCCATTTGTGCATTCAATTAAGTTAGATAGTTCTTTTCAACCATTTATTGAAAATACTAGAAGAGTGCCTTATGCTTTGCATGATCGTTTGAAATTAAAATTAGAGGAGATGGAAGAAAAAGGTATCATTCAGAAAGTCACCTATCCAACAGAAGTAGTTAACCCAGTAGTTGTAGTGGGAAAAAAGAATGGCGATTTGAGGGTCTGTTTGGATATGAGAAAACTTAATAAATCTGTTATGAGAGAACATTTTGTTATACCGACTGTCGATGATATTACCCAAACATTACAAGGTAAGAGTGTATTTACTGTATTGGACCTAAAAGATGGTTATTTCCATATTGAGCTAGATAGTGCGTCAGCTGATCTTTGTACTTTTGCCACTATTTTTGGGAGATTCAAATTTCAGAGGATGCCGTTTGGATTAAGGTCGGCACCAGAAATTTTTCAGCGCCAGGTATCCAGGTTGTTCGGGGATATTCCTGGCGTCTGTGTATATTTTGACGACTTGTTGGTGTCGGGAGTTTCAGAGCAAGAACATGATCAAGCCCTCCAACAAGTAATGGATAGAGCTCGGAAATATAATGTTCGATTTAATAGCTCGAAGATACAATATAAAAGGAAATCTGTCAAGTATCTTGGACAAATATTTTCTAGTGAAGGAATTGCTATTGATGATAGGTATGTAGAGGCTATTAGAGAGTTGCCAGAACCAAAAAACAAAGGAGACGTTTTAAGAGTTTAGGGTTTAATTAAATATGTCTCAAAGTTTATACCAAATTTGTCGGAAAGGTCGGCTCCATGATTTCGACATACATTATATTCCTGGTCGAGAAATGCTTATACCTGATGCACTTTCTCGGTTACAGCTAGACTCTTATGACCCAGCAAGTGACATTGAATTTGTGGTTCATGTCTTTATGAAATCACTGCCTATTTCAATCAGGCAGAGGGAAAGAATTGTAAAGGCCATGGAAAATGATCAAATTATGGTGAAACTAAAGAAATACATTCAAACGGGTTGGCCGAGAAAGCTACAAGGGGAATTAGCACTCTATCCTCACGATGAAGTGACTGTATGTGAAGATCTGGTAGTTTGGCAGAATAGAATTGTGGTGCCAGCCAGTTTGAGGCCGGAGATGCTAGCAATTCTGCACTCCAGTGACGCTGGTATTGAAAAATCGAAATAGAGAGCTAAACAAACAATAATATGGCCCCAAATAAATATGGGCATTGAGCATTTCATCAAAAATTGTCCTAGTTTCCAGAAGTTTGCAAGAAAAAATATTAAGGAGCCCTTAAAGAGCCATCCCATTGCCCATAAGACCGTGGCAGAGGGTGTTTGTGGACATTATGACCTATGAGTCACGTGATTACCTGGTTCTGGTTGATTCATATTCTAACTGGATTGAGCTTGTGGGCATGAAAACAAAATCGGATCAAGAAGTCATCCAAAATTTAAAATCTATTTTCTCAAAGTTTGGTATTCCAGAGGTAATGGTCTGCGACAATGTACCGTTCGCTTCAGCAGAACTACAAGGTTTCTCCAATGATTACTGCTTTGACATTGTCACACGAAGCCCTAATCATGCGCAGTCCAACTCTTTCGCTGAAAAAGGTGTGGGAATAATTAAAAACATATTGAAGAAGACTGCAGATGGGAAAGAGGATCTATATATGGCTCTTCTTGAGTATAGGAACACTCCACTAAAGCATTTACGAGTGTCCCCAGCACAGCTGTTGATGAATCGGGTGTGCCGCACTAAATTACCTTCTGTAGCTGATACGCTGATGCCCCATGTGAATGCTGACATACCAGCTAAGTTGGAAGAAAAACGTGCAATTGCCAAGAGATATTATGATCGGAGTGCTAGAGAGCTCAAGGAATTCAGTCCTGGAGATCTCGTATCCATCCAGTACCCAAAAGTCGACTACTGGCATCGAGGGAGAATTCTTCAAAAACATGTTGCGCCAAGATCGTACATAGTGGAGGACCTTGATACTGGCAGAGTGGTCAGGCGGAATAGAGTACATCTTCGCCTGGCGTCGTTTCAGGTAGATGAGGGTACTGGAAATGCTACAAACATTGTTGCACCAGCGTCAAGACCTAAGAGGTGCAGGAGAGTGCCAGCAAGGCTCAAAGATTGAAAAGAGAGAAGATGTTATATGTGGCTACACTGTTAAAGAAGGAAGGTTATAGCTATTATAGGAAGAGGGAACAGGATGTTGGTTATGTGTAGTATTATGTTCATGTACAGTTTAACTTGTGTTCTAGAATAATAATGATAAACAGAATTTATATAAGATTTGTGTATGTTTTATTATCTGGACTAATTATTAAAACTGTCTCCCGTTAACCATTTTGTCATTTATAAATTCTAGAAGTCTTATTTTTAATAATATAGTGATTCTTTTAATTTTAATTTAATAATCGTCTTTAAATGGGTGGCCTCCCGATAGCTACCAATCTTTCCTTAAACAACAATATACAAGAATACTTGCCTGTTAGTTATCTCCTTGCATCTGTAGCACATTAATGCTTGTTCCTTCTTCACCATTAGGTTCTTACCATCGAGCTCTGGGCCAGCTTATGGAAACTATCTTCACCAGTCTATTAGATATTATGCATCAGCAGATTTTCTTTGAGGGAAATAATCTATTAAGATTGCACTCAAGATGCGAATTTTGAAAAAAAAAAGTCCGTTACGCAGGGGCTGCGTAAACCAAGCAAATTTCCCACCTGCTGGTATAACATACTTGTGCTCTCGTCTCGCCGCGTATTCTCTATTTATATGTAAAAAAATAACAGATGAGTCGATGGGGGGGGGGTGTACTGAAGGCAGAAACAAGAAAGTTCGAATAACTCGCTTAATACTTGAGTTAGCAAAAAGTGCATAGAGAAGCAATCATAGAAAATCAAAAATTTAACAAGATTGGTTTTATAACATTTTATGATCCGACTCATTATAACGGGGACATTTTGAATTTATGAGATTGCCCCTCTCTAAACCTACACTATTCCAGGTCAGATTTCAGCCAATAAGAAATATCATCTCAGTGTTGCATCAAACGACTAAATATCGAGTATGCTATAGATCAGATACACATTTTCGTGTAAAGAACGAAACATCTCACAAAGTAATAGTCCAATGAAAACCATATTATATATTTAACCTTTGAATGAAGTTGTTGATGATACAACAGTTTATTGTAAATATGAAATGAGTAGGAGTAGGGGGTTTACTGATGGCCGAAAACTAAAATATGGACATATCTCAATTAATACTAAATATTGAGAAAACATGTATATAACAACATTTATAGAACATTACATTTGGAATGAGATTGATTCTATACAATTTTTCGACCCGACGCACAACAACGGAGCTATTTCGAGATCCCCTCCCCCTCTCATTGGTCCGATTTAAGCCGTTAATGAACTTGATCTCCTTTTTACATAATACACGTTTAAATACCAAGTTTAGTAACGATAAGACAAAAATAGAGCCCACTAGAGCGTTAACAGACAAATACACACACACAATTTTGAACGGACCTCATTTTCGCCATCTACTATGTAGGATCGATAGACATTTGAAGAAAATTTTCGAAAATCTCACCATGAGTACAACTTCAATAGCTGAATTCCCCTAAGCTAATAACCCTCAAATGTTGATTGGTCCTAATGTGTAGGTGGATGTTTCGTGTTTAGCTAATCCAAGTTCATTAATAGTCAAAATAGCACCAGGAGGAAGGAGTAAGGATTTAGAGAAGTTGTAAAATATTTAATTGTGACTCATCTTCAATATCATGTGTCACAAAAAAACGATAGACAATCAGTTTTTCCAATACAGTTATTACTTACAATTATTGTTTTACACATTTTATAATAACTCAAATGTTCTTGGAGTAATTGGTTTTCTCCAGTTATAGGCCTTCAGGAAATCCTGCTCATACTCATGTAATTTCACGTCAAATTATTATTCCACTAAGTACCTCTTCTATGACTTAAATGTTGAGCCTTGTTTACATTGGGTTCTAGTTCAGTGAGAAATGGAAAATTGATTTTTATACAACGTTACAGATAAATATTTCATTTATATAATGCCCTAGTAGTCACAATTGCTTAATGATAAACCAAATATATTTAAAAGTTTAATACAAAACTAAAGATCAAGTTCATTATGTCTAAAGTGCTGCAAGAAAGAATGGAGTTTCAGAGAAGGGGTAATCTGTAGCCTCAAATATGCCTGTTATCTTTACATAGAAAAATGTTATATAAACAATCTTTGCAATTGCGGTGCTCTCTACAATTGTTCTTCAATATACTTTGAATTTGAATGAAGCTATTTGTATTTTGTGTGTGTGTGTTTGAATCCCTCTATTCAATTTCACCCATATTCAATTTTTTATAGAATATTTTATAAATTTCATCTTTAATAACAATGACTTTTTCTGTACAATGAACAGTTTTATGATACACGTAAAAAATCGAAAAGGGATCCCTTTCCCCTTTCCCTTGAATGCATTTATCTTCTAACACAGTCTTAGAAGAAAGCCATGTCCCCTACAATAACTTCATTGACTGGACTATTAGAAATAGTAAATATTTAATTACTGATCAAGTTCAGTTACAAGATACTAAGAACATTTTAACGGCCAACTTATTCCTCTATCCATTTTCATTTTAAGGCCATTTCTGTTTTTAATTTATTTTACCACATTCAAAGTTATTTTTTATATAGAATAAATCTCTGAACATTAGTAGAGACTGATCAATGTTTACTTTAAACAGATCGTTCCTTGATGAGGATCAATAAAAAGGCCTTGTCCTCTACTAGTGCTTTACACATTGAGTGTCAGTGCTCCATCATCAGCGCCTCATTAGAGAAGTGTAACCTGGGCCAAAACCACCGGCCGACTTTTCGGGAGAAAAGATTGTTCCCTAGTTAATGTCACTTACTGTTATAAACAGCATTGATGTAGTTATAGAAAGGGGAGTCCTATGTCATAGGTGACCTATAGAAACTCACTTCAAAAAACCTGAGAAAATGTTATTAAATGATGATTATGATTGTAAATATAATTAAAGAATAGTTTATTTCTTACAATTCATTTGATGAATGGGCATCTGAACAGAGTGTCTTGTTATTTAAAATACTTAACTTCTTCAGTTTTGCTTCATTGAAAATTTAACACCTTATCACAGGAACAATTGATTTTATTTCATTGGATACTACAGCTGTTTTGTTAGTTATAATCTAATAATACATACACAGTAAATATACAGAAGATGATACAAAAGTTTTGTCAGTTCTTGAATGGAATTGATTGTTTATCTATCCTGCTACTCTATCAGTTTTTAATTCTCAACTATTTAGTAATGTTTATCAGAAAGAGAACCTTACTAATACTATTGTTCCATAATAATACCTCATTAAAGCCTGTGCTGTATCGTTAAAAGTGAATTCAGAAAATTTTTAAATTTGTTTACTTTTGCAGCTTTATTAAAAATAAAGACTTACTGGACCAGCTGGTTCTCATTAAATATGTGGAATGGGATGAGAGGGTTTTGTGAATGAAAGGGATGCACATCAATGTGTAGTGCATTTCAAAAGCAATGACAACACCCAGGAAGACAAGTACTGGGTATCCATCCCAGTTAATGAAAACCCATCTACCAGTACCTATTACATGCTGACTATTGTTGGCCCTCCCAGCCAAACAATATGCCGCCATTTCAAAGCCCTTGGAAGATATATTAGGAGTTGCTGATTAGTAGCCGATGATTCGAATGCTGCCAAAAGCCAGGAAGACACGTTTCAGCAACTCATCGTCAATCTTAAAGGCTAATTAGTTTTTTTTTGGAAAGAATAGTCACTTGTAATGAGGAATGGATCTTTTACTGGAAAGCTATCACAAGCAAACAGTGGTTAACACCAGTCCCGTTGCCAAATCTGTTCGTGAAACACAATAAGTTTTCACATAATGTATCTTTTGTGTTTGGTGGAATTTGAAGGGTCGTGTACTCCGTACTGGTTCCTGCTATAAATGCAGAAATTTAATCTCATTACTGGAGCAGGCGTATGAAGATCTCATTCACAACTAAGAAATATTCAGCTCTGCATGCTTGTGCTCATGCCACTAGAATAAAATTGAAGAATTTAATGGTCTAGAGCTTCTAGAACACCCTAAACACAGCCTCCCCCTCTCACTATTATTAGTTTTGTTCAATGGTTCATTTTCTTTGAGGAAGAAACTTCAATTATCAGGAGGAAGTTGAAAATGATGTTTGTTAGTCCCTCACATCAAAAGATAAAGACTGGTACCTATGAGGTCTTCAAGAGTTAGCAGATAGGTCGTCCAACATGATGGCTTATACTTCAGACAGTAGAAGTTGCTAATTTGAACAGTGCTTTGTCAGGGTATATGGTAAACAAGGAATCAATGAATATCAGCAATTTAAACTTCAAGGATGGAAATATATTTTATAATTAACACATTAATAAGTACATTTTTTTTAATTCATAATTTATATTGGAAGTGAAGAGGGGAGAGAAACCATTTCAGCTCGAGGCAAGATAAAATGAAACAGAACAGAACTGAATGTTCTGCCACTATAGTGGCTTTGCGCAATTAAAGGGTTAATCATCATTTTCATTACAAAAAATTGTTACATCATCTACCTTTTATTCTCCATTCTGCAACCGCCTCCAAAAAAATAGAGAGAGGTATGTAAGATATTTAATAACTAATTGCATTATTTAACTTTCTCTGAAGACCCATTACAATATATATAGTTTAACCCACCATTTTTTTGTCAAAAGTCTCAATTTGTTTGATAAAGTGCTAACATTTTATTTTTTGAAAATTCCCCTTAAGGGAAATCAGCCTTTGAAGTTATTCTCAAGACATAATTTCTCATAGCTTTCTTCAAAAAAATCTGTCATACAAGTGCTGCATAAACCACCTGCTGCATGTCGTACTGATGGCAACCCCCATATTCAATTCTCTATTTTTCCCATAATAAGAAGCCTATGTAAACAAGACTTAAGTTTATGCAGGACACGAGATGTTTATTGATATTATTGCTTTTAGTAATAATCAAATGAGTAAGAATGGAGATTTACTGAGTGCTGTAAACTAAAAAAATATGAATAACTCAATTAGCACTTGAGTAAGAAAAGTAATAAGGTATAGAATGACAATTGTAGAAACTTTATTTCTCAACATGATTGGTTAAATAGTGTTTTTTTGTTAAGAGTCATATTAATGTATGTATATATATATATATATATATATATATATATATATATATATATATATATATATAAGTGTGTGTATCGTTATCACGGCTCTAACAGCTATATTGTTAGATCATTACTATTTTGATATTTAAGCATTTAATGTACAACAAAAGATCACGCTGAATTTGGAAAAAAAAAAAAAAATTAAATATATCTCATTATGTGGGAAATTTGCTCAGTTTACACAGCACCTGTGTTTTTTTATATTTATTTTATTATCTTTAGACAACCAATAGACACAAGAAAAACTTGGATTTAGATGGTTAATCTTCACAGATTATACATACTCGCATTTGCCAATTTATCTCCTTAATGCCAGTCAAATTAAACTTCTGGTTGTCTGATATATGAAATTTTATGTATACACATTATTATTATTTATTAACGTCCACTTTTTGCAACTAAGGCTAATTGGGACGGGTTATCTACAGGTTACCACTCTATTCTAGCCAGGGTGGGACTAAAGATTTTATTTAATGAATTCCGTCACTAAATAAATTCTTCTGGCCAGGCAGAAATCGAACTCGCCACTCTAGGTTTACCATGTGAGATTAAGGTCAATGCTTTAACTCACAAGGCTAACCTGAGCCCCAATATACATTATATATGTGTAAGATTGCTGGTTTAGAAGTGGAGCATGCCACGGTAGCCCAGGCCAGTATAACATAAGTTTCTTTGTTTCATAGCCCCAAGCTGTGAGCAGCTAGTAACAATAAATTATTTTTTTTTTGTAAGCCCTTTTTACAGGTGTGTTCCTCCCCCATAATGGTCTAGGTCCCAGCCGTATTGAGAAGTTGGGCCACTACTCCAACTCATAACCTTTGACTCTAAAGTCCAGGGCACTAACAACTCTGCCACACTAACCAACCCCGTCACTATTATTTTTCATTTGCATCTAAACAACATGAAAAATGACAGTGATTCCGATACTGAATGATAACCTTATACAAGTTCATAATACTTATTAATAATAAATATATATTCTAATAATAAAGTTTTAGTTCATTATGTTTCTTAAAACTTATAAATAAGATACATAAACATTTTTTTTACTTTACCTGTGGTTGTAAATCAATTAGGGAATAAATGAGGTTGAATATTTTTAAAGCTTATGTGTAAGGATAAATTATGAGTAATAAAGAAATAAATCAATGGCATTGCATAGGTTCGTTTAATTAGGAAACAAATATGAGTAAACACACACACACACACACACACACACACACACACACACATATATATATATATATATATATGATGCTGCAGAAAAAGTGCTCCAATAGTGGACCGTAGGACTACTAAATTCAATGTTGCTGGGCCATGTGGCTGATAATGTACTAAAAGTAACATATCTAAATGATGTCTTTGTCTGCATTATCTAGTGGAGGCGCAGGCTTGTGAGGACTGATGGCTTTATACTATACACAATCAAATTTATTAATAATTATTATTTTGTATGTGTGTGTGTGTATATATATATATATATATATATATATATATATATATATATATACACACACACACATATGGATACCAAAAAAATGTTTCCTAAGTCTTTTGTATGGAGTGTACTGCTCTACGGAGAAAAGGTTGGACTCTCCACAAAAGGGAATACAATAGGTTGGGAGCAATGGAAATGTGAATCTGGCGTAGAATCACTAGAACAAGTTGGAATAAAAAAAAAAAAAAAAAAAAAAAAAAAAAAAACAACATTGAAGTTCTAAATGAGGTAAGTGGGAACAAAAGTCTTATTTTGTTGTTATTAAACTTCTTGGGCATATCATAAGGAGCAGCTTCCGATGGAAAACAATGCAACAAGATCTAGCCAGCAGATCATGATGATATATATAAATATCATCTTTCTTTGTCCTATCAGTTCTTCCCAACCAACCTCATATTGGTCTATGTTTACAGATCACTTGATGCTTATACTTTTAGCAATGTAGTGTTATTCTCAAGAATGTGAATTTGTTTAATTATCATAAATAAATAATATAACAGGATGAACACTAGGGAGGTGCACCCAGTTATTACTGGTATTTATTAACTCTGCTACGTTAATATATGATATACTTTAATGAACACACTATGTACCAATATAAATAAACAGTGTACAATCGAGATGTACAAAAGAGTATTTTTAATAGCGGTTATGACGTACCTAAAGCTGCTGTCACTGGTGGGCTTTGTACCACATAAAGGGAAAGGAACTTTTATTCATACATGGTTTGGAAGACAGATTACTTTCTATGCTTATGAATTATAAGATCCATTAAGTTATAAAAAAAAAAACTACATTCACAGGAAATATAAAAATATTGAGGACAGTGAAGCCTAACATAACAAATAAATTTATTATTAACAAATCCACAGCAACGACGGGTATAAACCCTAAACGTTGGGACGGGGAAATGTCAAAATATTGTGCTAAGTAAAGCCTTGCCAAAAATATACCATTATTATTCAGCCTCAAATGGATTCCCGGGCAAAGCCGGGTAACTTAGCTAGTACAAACATAAAATTGTAATGCCTGTCGGTACATTCATTTTTTTTTTTTTCAAAATTTCACGATACTTTTTTGTTTCACACGAAATTGAAACTATATCAACAATACCATTTTTTGCCTTGATGTCTGTTTGTTTGTTGCCTTTTCACGCCTACATGGCTGAACCAAATTTTATGAACGAATCTCGATATTTCGTTTTCTATTGTTTTTTCGGCAAACATGCATATAACCAACATCGTTTAGTTTGCTATTTAGAGTCATTTGTAATATGCACTTTTGTCGTCTAACGAAGTACAAACAAGATATATGCTAAAAACAAAACCAGGAGTCAAACATGTATCGGGCACCAACGGCTTTTGGCAGGCAAGTGACTACTACCTCTTTCCTGCCAAAAGCACATATAACTGAGCATATTATGAAAAAAATTGAATACTAAGTTTCTTCGTCGGGCATACATTAGAATATTATTAATAATGGTTATTAAATACATAAATAGATAAGTTTGGGGCTCCTTTTGGGAATAGAAATTGTGAATATGTGCTATCCACTATTGATATTTATGACCAATAATGAACAATGAATTGGGACTGAATAGTAACCGCTTTATGTTTAGCCTGACAAACTGAGCAATAGTTCATAGATTGTCCATAAAGGCGTAAAATTTAATAAAAGTAAATACTCAGACAGTCTTGCTATGACTAACATTCAGACTCATTATTCAGCCTAAATATCTCCCTCAGTTATGGTTCTTAATAATGATGAATCCATTCTATACATGATTATGATTAATATTGTCCACAATATTTTCAACAGTGCAGAGGGGTTGATCAGGAAATAAATATTTTTTATTCTTCAGGGCTAAAAAATTCTAAATTTTCTGCCAAATATTCAGGTATATGCCTGAAACACGAAGACGGGGCAATGTAAGAATACTGCGAATATTTTGCCTTGTCAATACGGTTGATAAGTCTCATCTCTCTTCTCTGTATTTTTTTATTTAGAAAAAAAAATAGTAAAAAAGAGGTCTCTCAGAGAAGTTAGGATGGTAAGTGAGAAAGTAATTGACGTATTTCATTTTCTCTAAAAACAGGTAGATTCTAGATGTGTACATGATCCGCTGCATTGTTGTGATGGGAATCTCAGTAGCCGTCACAAATCTCACCTTTTATGTTTGCGTCGTTTAGAATTAATTCAATTTAATTTTTTTAACTGCAAATAGATTAAATTCTATAGGTTTTTTTTTTTTTTTTTGTTTTTTTTACAGTACATTTAATAACACACTGAGAATTGCTGATTAAACTTTATTTTATTCTTTAAACTGCAAATACATTCGAATAAAGGATGTATAATACAGCATAGGAATGACATATAAGCCATTTATTTAATATTAAAGTACATTTGGATTCCCAAAATGAAGTAGTATGAGCTCAGCCAGACACAAATTGTCTTTAATATTATCTTATTGTCCTGATTTTCATTTTTCATCTTAAAAGAAAAAAATAACAACAAAGAACTGAAACAGCTACTTACCTGCTTCCTATCTGATGGATCTTCTTATCTTGTTTATATTTTCACTATGTTGAAATGTTGAGATAGTTTTCAAATGGTGATTTCACTAAATCAACATTTTTAATTAAATATGTTTACAGAAATATACGATGGGTTTGAAAAATTGTGATTCTTTGGAACTGACAGTATTTTGTCTGTATTTTTAATCTGTGTGTTTTTTTTTCTTTTTCTGAAGCTTAATTATTAACCAAAGAGTTTCAAACTTAGTTAGTGACCTCCAGATGAGGAAAAACCCCTCCCAACTAATGCTCACAACTTCCATCTCATTTCAATCTTTAAAAAGAAAAGAATTAAAAATAGGTGTTGACTGAATAAATAGAATATTAAAAATACAAAATTAAATACATTGATTAAATGGTAATACGATACATTGCAAATTAAATGGACAAAGGTAGTTTACACTTGAGGAGCCAATTATCTTATTTTACTTTATGATTTGAGTTCATTATGTATTGCATGCTTCTTTTTTTTTGTTTTTTCTTTTTTTTGCTTTTTTTCTTCTTTTTTCATAAAATGTGAAGAAGTAAATAAAATAGTATAATACATGAACAAGAAGGATTAGTTTAACCACTAAAGTTATATTACTCGGAATTAATGCACCAATTATTTTTCTTCAAGAAAATAGGGTATAACAACTGCCATTGCCATAATTCACTGAATTAGGAAAATAATAAACACATGTACACACACTTTTTAAAATACATACATTCCATTTAATTACCATTCCTTTTGTATATGGAAATTCATGAAGGCAAAGTGTTATATATAGTCATTCAGACTGGAATTACTAAATAAAACTTTCAAGATTTTAAAAACCTTTCCAGAGCAACTTGAATTAATTACAGTACAGACACTAAGATAATGCAGCATATTTAGGAAAAAGAATAACAAACAATTTTGATTATGTAGCAGACAAAAATAATTTAATATTAATATTTAGGATAGAAATGTAACTACTAACAAAAGGCACTCAATACCTCCCTGAATTTCCATTATTTATACACATTGATTGTAATTGTTACCTACTATATTTATGTATGTTTTTGTTCTCAGTATTATCTGTGCATGTATGTTTTTGTTTTCAGTATTGTGTGTGCATTTGTTGTTGTTTTTCTCTCAGAATGTGCATACTAATAAACAATTAACACAATTGTATTTTTAAATGCATTACTAAAACCAGAGAGTAAATATAATACAAAAAAATGTTATGTTAAAATCTCTTAATCATACCCAAATAAACAAAACAAT
Organism: Riptortus pedestris; assembly: GCA_019009955.1. Lineage (NCBI taxonomy): Eukaryota > Metazoa > Arthropoda > Insecta > Hemiptera > Alydidae > Riptortus > Riptortus pedestris. The sequence goes on from CM032233.1 coordinate 2,673,634, forward strand.
TAAAATAAATAAATATAATTAAAACATTAAATTGCAAAAAAGTACTTTAAAAATACAACATTATTTAATATTCAACTTTTTGTACTTGAACTTTGAAATTTATACAGCAAATCTGAGTTAAAATTCATGAGGTATCGTTCAATAAGATAACTGAAATACAAATGTGTTTCAGTTAAGATGTCATTTTTCTTAAGCGTAAAGAAAAATGAGAAAAATATAAATTAATTAAAAATATTCCTAGACGAGGCATAACAGATAAAACGAGTTATAATTTACTAGACATGTGTAGTAAAAATTCATATTTAAAATAAAGTCCTATAAATTATTCACTTAAACATAATTCATCTGCAAACATTCAGTTAAACCTGAATAGAAACGACTGAATTCCACCATTTATCCTCATTGCGATTTAAGGCATTAGTTCTCCGCACTCAACTACACTAACGAAATAGTTATCGGCCAATGTTTTTTATCAATAAAAAATAATCCTTACAATCAATGCACTGATACAAATTTTGAATTATTAAACCTAAAATTTCTTGTGAATAATAAATATTTCGATATTAAAATAGAGTCCGATTCCAACATAGAGGCTCGAATCCGTTTCTGGAGGGGAGCAACAATCACGAATGTGCACACCTAAAAAATAAAAAATAAAATATTATATGAAACAAATTAAATATAACAGATATTCTGTTGAGATTTATAAAACTTTATTTAAAGCTGCATTGACTTATGAAATCATACTCCAAAAATCGTCAGAGGAATGAAAATTTAATATGGATCAGAGGAAAGAGGTAGTGCTGTTGAAAATCAGTTAAACATGTTTATTAATTATGAGGAAACTGATTTGTTGAAATAGTTAATGAAAATAATCTTAGTTTTATTAAATCAACTTCACTTCTATCATTGAAACGAATAATGTTTCAAGCTAGTCGATTTTTGATTACACTTTCTAATTTCTTCTAAAATTAATTTATTTTATTTTATTCATAATATTTATTATTTTAAAATGCATTGAGCACCAAATATATCCAATAAAAGTACTTAGTTATTCAATTGATTTAAGTAAACGTTCCGCTATCTTACTTCAAATTACACATTTCCTCGCTGAGCTTGAAAGAGGTTTGGTGAAATAGTATTCAACACTATCTATAATCATAGCTCAGGAATTTCATCTCTCACTCAACACAGCCTTCTTCCACATGTATACTGACAACAATTCACTTTACACATATTATCAAGCTATTATTGTCGAAATGTGTGACCTCTAAACCGATATTTCTTAAGGCTTTTGAGGCGGCCAATAATCTGGCACATTTTACTACGATTCCTTATTCATCAACCAGTTTCGAATATTCCTAATGGCTCATCAGAAGCAGAACTCCCCGCAAAAACACTCCAAACGACACTCCGCAAAAACATCCAGTACGAAGTTGGCATATTTGATAAAGTAAAAAGATTAATTATTTATGCTTCAACCAAATGACACACTAAAAACAAAGATCAATGACAGTAGGATTTCACGGAGGAATCACACCATCAATTTGAAAATCCCACTAGTAGCGCCATCTATGAGGAAATATTACAAACTAATTCAAATGCCCAATATATCCATCATTCAATGCTTTCTCTTAAGTGATGTTGGAAGGAATATGAATTATAACAGCTGACTATGACCTACCATAATTTTCCATCACTCTTGATGTCGCTTTGCTACAGAAGGTAGTAAAGCAATTGTATAATAGTGACTACGTTTCGCAGCATGTAAAATGCTCTTTGAGACATCAGAGATATAAAGCTTGTAGAGCAATGCAGAATTGAAGTGAAAGGTCTGTTTATTGACCAACTGCCCAAAATCCTAAAGCAAAAATTATGGTTATTATTTCTTCCATTATGGTGACCACATTTATTAAAGGATCTCTACATTCTCTACCTTGGAGCCTGTTTTATGAAATGGACAATTGAATCAGTAATTTTTTATTTTAACCCTTTATAGGGTAGAATTAACCCAAACAATTTTCACCAGTCTTTTTCTACATAGTTTCATAAATTTTGAAAATACACTCGGCAGCAAAAAAACACGGACACTTCATATTTTTTTATCTATATTGTGTTTGTTTTTGTGGGTAATCTGGTTAATTCCGATTAAGTACCGTCCCTGCCAATTTAAATAATCCCTTCAGGACTAACAGATCAAGAGATAAGGCTTTCATTTGTCTGGAAACTGCATTATGTGGGACCTTTGAGCGCTTTTAATTTTTTTAATACCATGTTTGCACTCATTATTGAACATTATTTTTTCCTTCTAGTCTAGGAAAATGGTTCATTCGGGAGTGGATGTAGCCTGAGCTACTATCTATGACACACTCCGGCATATTGGAGGAGACAGGGAACTACGAGTGGAGAGCTGGATGTGGAATGGATCAGATGATCCATTTATCGCCCTCTCAGTTTTGAGAGAGAGAGAGAGGCAATTAATAACCGCTGCTCAGGTTCAGCTCAGGCTCCAAATATTCGGAAATACTGTTGTCAGCTCGGACATGATACGGCAGAGACTGAGGGAGGACGGTCTTGAAGTGAGGCGCCCCGCGGCAGGCCCCAACTACTGCAAAAGCATCCAAGGGAAAGACGGTTATTTGCTGAACAACATTTCCATTGGGCAGAGGAGCAAGAGGTAGCTGTTTTATTCACTGATGAGTCTCTTTCATTGAAAAATATTTTCTATATCTAGTGCAGCAATTTACTATGAACCAGAATAATTTTCCAAGTCCCGCCCATTCGAAAGGCGATCAGTAATCGTTTGGGGAGGAATTAATTTTCATGCCTGGAGCAAGCTGATTGTTCTTGATAATGGAGCTCTGACTGCTCGCAGCTACATTGAACAAGTGCTTCAAGATTCTCTAATCCCATTTGCTCCATTTATTGGCGATGAGTTCAATTTGATGCAGGATAATGCTTGACCGCATATCGCAAGAATTGTGAGCGACTACTTGGAGCAAGTGGGACTGAGCCAGGACCACCTGCCCATATCAACCCTATAGAGCATTTAGGGAGGCGTGTTAGACGTCACCATCCTCATCCTAGTGATTTAAATCAGCTCCAAATTGTTCTATGTGAAGAATGGGATCCTGTGCTGGAGGACTATATCACAAATTTAATATCTTCGATGCCTGACAGAATAAGGGCCCTTTGCCGTGCAAGGCTAATATGCTAATACCCAATATTAGAAGACCATTCGATATAAAAAAAATGTAAAAATTATTAATTATTAGTTTTAAAAAAGTATTAATTTCTTGTTTTTTTACTTTATAATTGTATTTAATTAACAGAAATTATTCGTTTTAAGTTCATTTTGTTTAGATAACCTATAAGAAAACTTAATTCATACCATGAAATAAAAACAAAAAATTAATAAAATTATAAGGAGAAATCAGAATATCCGCTTTTTTTTTGGGTTTTTTTCCCCTACCAAGTGTATTTATTGACGACTGTAGTCAGCACCTTAGAGAGAATCGAGTTATCGATGTAGTCTATATACTTAAGAGGTTACATCATCGAGAATGTTGTGAATTACATACTGTATAAAGGGTTCCATTTATGAGGGTCTAGTCTACTTAAACAAATGGAACGTTTTTTTTACAAAAAGTGTATTCTAAAATTTATTTTTCATGTTTTCTTCGAAAATATGTACAAAACAACAATATTTTCCTACACATATGACAAATTTACAAAGTTGTTTAAAAGCAAACACAAGTACTAACTTTTTTCGTAATAAAAGGCATTATTTCTCTGGAATGGTCTCTTTTATTCAACTTCTTTTTTTTTTTTTTTCATCTTCATATCAACTGAACATCTCTAGTTCTCACGTGATAGAAAAGTTGGAAAACTTGTTTTTCAGCATTTAATATTGTATTTTTCTTTTTTTGGGGGAGGGGATATGAATCCATATAGGAAATAACCATTTGTACAGCTTTCCAACCATATTAATACTTTATTCAATTCTTTATGATGTTTTGGCCTTTTTTAGCCATCTTCAAATAATCCTATAAAATAATTTTAAATTGTCAACATAAAATTGTACAATCTATATTAAGTGTGACAATATATCATAATACTTAATTGTAACAATTGCTTTATATAATTTTACCTCATATCAGAGTCCTGAATTACTTACATCATCATATGGGTGGTTTAAATTAACAGTATTAAACCCTTTGTTCAAAAGTTTGTCAATTTATATGCAGGTTCATTAATATTATTTATTATGGGTCTCAAGTTTTGATCTGGTTTATGTAATTTGATTAAGCCATGTAATCTAGGTGTAATGAAGTTGTGGGCCAGCTAAATTGTGTTTGTCCATTTTGTTTATGAAACCTACTGCTTCTAATTTATTAACATATTTTATTATATCTAATTGGGTCCAGAGTATGTTCTTAAAGGTCTGCCTAGTTCAACAGTTTACCATTTTCTCATTATAATCCTTGGAATACATAATGGCCAATTGTTTGGTTTGTCAGATTTAATTACAATAATATCATTGCTACTTCTGGTGAAATTTTGAAAACATTTCAAGTTTATATCAATCTCACTATTGAGAGTGCTATTATTACCTTTTACTTTTTTTTTATTGAGATAATTATCTATTTTATTATTCACTTTATTTCTGAGACAATTATTATGGTTATCAGAAGTATTACAAAGTTCAAAAATTCCTTCTATGTCTGTTATTAATTTAACAATGTTCTGACTCACTAGTTTATTATTATTAGGGTTATATAAACAGAAATTACCCCAAAAAGACAGACAATTTAGAATATTAATAGGAATTTTTAAATTAGTCAGGTTAATTACTCTATTTTTCTAATGTAACATATTATATTTATTTATTGCATCCAAACTAGACTCATTATTAGATATTCTATTTCCTTTAATTATTTTTATAGCTTTAACCCTTTCCTTGCGCAAAGCCCCTATAGTGGCTTTGCGCAAGGAAAGGGTTAATGGAAGTGTACTCATAACTTACCTTTGGTAGTTTACTAATCATTTTAGGAATTTGTATTTTACTTATTGACTGGATCAAAGCTACGATTAAGTTTCATTTTTAATCTAGGTTTATTAAACGATTCATGTTCTAATATAATTTTTTCAATAATTTTACCAATTTTGGTTTTTGTATCCTTTAAAGCTAATTTATTTAAATTTAACGACTCTAACAAACTATTCATATGATTATTGAATTTTTTCAAAACCCAATAGTAACTTGTTCAAAACTTTTGTTTAATTTCTAATTTAGTAATACTGAAGATGGCCAAAAAAGGGTGAAACGTCAAAAATAATTAAATAAAGTATTAAGTGGAAAGCTGTACAAAAGGTTATTTCCTATATGGGACCCTTTTTACTTCTCCGAACCTTCAAATCTGACACATATTATAAAGTAATATCCTTTTACAATTGGGCTTCTACTTTAAATATGATAAGAAATATAAAAAAATAGAAAGAGTAAACCAAAACTCAACTTGACAAGGGCAAACTCATCGATCATATTATATTATGAGGTAAGATGGAACTTAGCCAACAAACAAAATAGAAGTAACGACTAGTAATATATATCATAGATTTGGACAAATTAATAAACAAGTGGTAAGCAACTGCTTACCACTTGGTTGTCATTTATTAATTTGCAACGAAGTGGTATAGTTGCAATTACTTGCAATGATCAATCTCAGAATTGTGAACTATTTCTTTTTTCTTTAAGGAACTGTGAGATAGGATACAAGTTTTAAGGGCAGGTCCCTACTATATGAGTAATGTACTCGTACCCGTACCATAACTCCAACAGCACCTTCAGAAACAGGACAGCTAAAATGTAAATAATTGGAATCCCTTTAATGAATTAAAGCCACAAAGCTAAACTTTTCATCAGTTGTTTACACATCAAAAGTTAAATCCATTTTTGCAAATGTTGCCTATATTGAACTCAAAGATTGATGACTGCAACACTAAATAGGACTAGATCTACCAGTATGTAAAATCATGCTTTTTGCTCATTTTCATCATTTGGAGCAGAAATACCAGATGATTTATTTCTTCAGAAATCCATTGACCCTATTGAGGGTAAGCTGCCTTAATGTTCAGTACCCTTTTCATAGGGATTACTACTTCACTAAATCACTCAAAAGCCATGACGTTTTATTTTTAATCCACATTATCCAAAATTTAGATTTCATTTCTTATAATTGTTATTCACTCTAGATATTGGTTTGGCAATGTACACACACATTCATGCATGCACACATGCGCGTATTCATGTTGCTGACAAATTATTATTAGTAAAAGCTAAACATAGAGCCTTTTACAAAGCATTAATTAAGGATACAAACCTTAAGCATTTCATTAATTTTCTAAATACATTCCTCTTGGCTTTTTCTAACGCATCTTGCCACTTTCCTTTTAAAGTCCATGTAATTCTCACGCCATTCTTTCTGAAAAAGTAATACACAAATTTTAAAGATGAATTATAATAGCAAAAACATGGCCAAAGCAACACAGACGATATAAAATTACAATAAACTGTGCAACTATAGAATATGAAAGGACAAATAAGTTATAACAATAGTATGAAACACAATCCGATCATTGAAAACCGGGAAACTAGATACAAATAAAATAAAATAAATTTAAAGGCTAAGATAGACATTCTGTGTCAAATCAATACTTCATTTTACTGGATTTCCATAGGTATTGATGAAACTTGATATATCATTATCAAGTTTCTTTCCATAATTATGAATTAAAACATTAATACAATTTTTCCTGAAAGTACTGTATTTATACATGTTTCCCCTCATATGATGATCAGTGGTAGAATATCATAATACTGACTGCTGCTGTGGAAGAGTTTACACAAGCAATGAACAATCTGGGATGAAAAATAAATATGGAAAATACTAACTATATGACAAACTCTAGACAGACCTGGGGAGACAGGTGATCTGTTGAAATGTTGCAAGCAGACACAAGTCAGAACAGTCCCAGCGACCAAATACTTCTATACCCTGAAAAAACTCTGCTTCAAGAGAGCCGACTTATTTTAAAGGATCTAACTGAGTTTTATTTCAAATTAAGTTCTATCTAGAATTATTCGACATACTTCATTATTATTTTGGTTTTATTCAGAATGAATAATGATTAATTATATAATACTAATTAATTATATATTACATTGATACTCAAAGTGATTCGGCCTTTAAAAAAATTGCCTATTTTCTACATATGTATTCTTCAGAGCATAATACCTGGTTTTTACAATTTGTTTATTAATGCACAATCAACAGTTTGCCAAACCACTTTTTAAAATTTTTTTGATTATATTAAATATTTTTAAAATATACTCATTTTTAATCATTAAAAATAATTCTTTTCAGGTTCAAATAATTTTTTCGAAAACAGCTCGAGAATTTTTTTATTTAAACGGGTTTGTTAGTAAAAAAAATAAATGAATAGGTCGATAAAAATCAGTAGATTCCAAGAAAAGTAATATTATGATAAAATCTCAACTTTTCGGTAGAAATAATTTTATGAACATGTTTGAATTTTCAAAAATATTTTAATATCAATCAGAGCAATTATTCTAGAGCTTGTGGCCAGTAACTTATGTTATCAAAGTGAAAATTCAACAAGCAATGCACAGATTTCCCATGATGGTACATCTGTGTGTCATTTCTATACAGTTAAGGTCATCTGCATATCATATTCTCTACTTTTGTAATAAGAGTTCTACCTAAACAAGACTTGAAATTTAAACAAAAGATGATATTCTTAGTAATATAATATCTAACTAGTGGGAATCATATGAATACAAGTTTTGGTTGACAGAAGGATAAAAATACGAAGCTTCTTAAAATTGTCATTACAGAAAAATTGGAGGAGGCCACATTACTAACAAGTTTGGATAAACAAAACCTTTGTATCCAATTTATAATGATGAAGGTATATGCGATTTTAATTATACTCCTAATTAAACTCCTCATAGTTCACTTGGTACAATTTGGCTATTGTCTTTTCTCTTTACTTTCATATGAAATGTTTAAATATCAAGTTATGTAGCAATCAAATAAAATTGTTGCTGCTAGAGTCTTAATGTATAAATATACTATATATAAATAAATAAATAAATAAATATATATATATATATTTAAACTTAATTTCTATAATCTACTAAGGTTTGTGGGGATTTGAAGAAAGTTTAAAAAAATTGTATTACGAGTATAACCTCAAATTCTGATTTTTACTAAGAGAAATCTGTAAAAAATTCTTTATCACACACTTAGTGCACAGAATTTTATGTGGTTTGTACCCAAAGAAGACTCGTATTTTCAGTAAAAAAATAAATAATGTGTTTTGAACTAGAATAAGGTAGGCCCCTTAAGAGTCTAAAGAAAAAGCAAATTCACAATTGTATAAGATAATCACACTAACAGTAATCAATGACAGAAATATGTGGACTCCTGCCATGATGAACAGGAGAATCTTCCTGATTTAGTAGAGAAGAGCCCTAAAGAAGATATTTACATCTGCTAAGCAGAAGAAGAGGAGTTAATGAATTAGATGCAACACCAAATATGTAGTATTGGTGCAATTAAGAAGGGTAGATTGGCAATGGTTAGCAAGTTAGAAGAATGCAACCTGGGAGGGTGTACAACAAAAAATTGTAAGGCATTGGGAAAAGGAGAAGCAGGTATAAGCAATTGCAATGGCTAAAGATCCACAATTGGAGGAATTTAGCTGCTCATCATACTGAATACTCAAAGATGGTAAGGCAATAGTGGCTACACTACCTGCTAGTTGTTTAATCATAAATTGGAAATATCTTTGCCTATCCAGCTAAGCCTATATTCTAAAAATATTTTTGTTACACAATAAACATAAATCATTTTTGGTAAATTAATTAAAAAACATAACAAAAAATATGTCACGCAAGGGTTGCGTAAACTAAGCAGATTTCCCATATGTGCCTCGTATTTGCATTTATCTCACAAAGTAACAGTTCAATGAAAACCATATTTGGTATTTAACATTGGAATGAACTGGTTCAAGATATAACAGCTTATAGTTAATATGACATGAGTAGGAGTGGGGGTTTACTAATATAAAACTAAATTCGGAAATATCTCGGTTAATATTCAACATACAGAAAAAATGTACATAACAACATTTATAGAACTTACATTTTCAGTAAGATTGGTTCTATAAAATTTTCCGATCTGATCCATAATAACCGAGATATTAAGTATTTTTGAAATTCCTCCCCTATAAACCCCCCCTTCCTCCCACTTGTCAAATTTCAGCAATTAACAAACTTAATCTTTCTTTTTACATAAAACGATTATATATATATACAATTTTGAACGGACCACATTTTCGACATCTACTAGGTAGGATCGATGGACATTTGAAGAAATGTTTCGAAAATCGCATCATGAGTATGACCTCAATAGCTGATTTCCCTTAAGGGAAATCTTCTAAAATCTAACAAAACCTCCTTTTTCCAAATATAGGCTTTATTGAAAAATTTACCTTGGCCTATATTCCACCTCTTCAGGGGCCATTCCTTTTAGTTATGAAGTGCTCATCCCCTTAAACACTTAACCAACTTTCTTATTTCTACGAGTTTCAACGATGTACCCCATGTAGAGCAATTTTTCAATAAAGTCTATATGGCAAAGCCATATATAAAATATAAAGAATATTTGAATATTGGGTTCGAGAAAGCTATAAGAATATAAGAAAAGTATATAAATGGCGAAGAAATAAAATAGTATTTCCCTAAATTGATATAAAATTAAAATTCCATATACTTCAACTGGTAGACGCAGTTTTAAAAAAATATAAGGTATATTTGACCATAAATTAAAGGTAGAGTTACTGAATTATAGAAATAATAACATGTCGCATAAATAAATCATTAAATACTTAATAATTTAAATATAAATCAGCATATGGCTAGTCTGAGTGTTACGGAATAAAGGACCTTTAAGAAAAGCAAGAAAAAAAATGGAACTTGACAAAACCAAAGAAATGCTAACCATGGGTAAAATAAATATACTTACATATGATTAATTGAGCTATCGAATTTTTAATTTCCTCCTGAATAATAGCTATAAAAAAAGTTAAAACTTACTGCTGCATCAACGTTTGCAGGGCTTTCATCATTTGGATCCGCTAACATTGAAATTACTGAAATTAAAATTGTTTCTACAGTATGTACAGGTAACCATCGTTCGGAAGCTTGCTCATAGCCCCATTTATCGTCTCCAGGCTCATGAAGAATAGAAATACACACATCACCATTACGCTCAACTGCAACATTAAGAAAAAATTGATAAGTAAAAGGGAGAAATATATTATTTGATATACAAAATAAAAACCTCCAATAGTTTTTTTTTATTGTATAAAGACTGATTATAATTTTGTTTTAAAAAATGTCAAAAATATTCAATTAAGCTAGAGACCATCTGATTGAAAATTCCTGAATGCTGAAACAGCCATTCGGTTAAAATATAGTGGAGTAAAATATATTGGATCACAAAGTTCTTCCAAAGCTCTAATTGCTCCCATCATCACAACTATTTCATTCTGAAAAACATGGCTGGAATTTTCTAAAGGTGACACTTTCCTTCTTCCTAGTAATATAATGAGCACGCTTGTCCCTGCTACACTATCAATGAACGATCTGTATAAATTATATTAATGCAGCACATTAGTCACCAGTAGAAATTTCAAGATATTTGCTGGAGTTATAAGAGTTTGCATGGTGAGCCATGAAACATGTGCCAAGGCTCATCATGACCAGAATATGCATGACATATTTAGAAGTATATGAAAAGATCACAAATCATAGAGAGCGAGAATTCTATGTTTTTCGCAGACCATACATATTTTTCATAATTTATTTATCTCAGAGGAGTAGTAAGGGATGTGAAATGGTCACCGGAGTCAGATAGTTCTAAGCATTAGAGTAGTAATCTCTCTGACAACAACCTCAATTATTATTTACACATTGCCAATTAGATCTGTAGTCGTGTATGAAAAAGGTGGATTCTCAGGAAAGAAAACAAGAGAGGTCGATTGGTCTGGGAAATAAGAGCATTAAGAAAAATGTTTGGGGCACCACCAAGGATGGAGCAATAGAAGGAATGATAAATTATGAAGTAGTATGAAGAGCCTGAAAGGTAATCAAGAAGGGTAAGCTTAGGACTTAAGTCTTAAAATAAGACTAAAATATAAGACGAATATCGGATTGGCCATACATATCGGAATGGAAATTCTATTACATGGAGTAGAGTTTTATCCCTTATAAAAACGATAATAACCAAGGTTTGTTCAGGCTGCTTTTGTTTTTGTTGCATCACCTCCTATTATAAATAAATTAATACCTGATGAAAAAGTGCTTTTTACAACTTTTTAGCTGATAGCACTTCTAAAATGTATTCAGGACGTTTGGAAGACATTATTTGACCAGTATTCCCCATCAAACCATTAAGTTAGAAACATTAAAATGGAGATATACTGCATGGATGTTAGTTAGTGAACTCAAGTTCTTACTTAATCTTGACCTTATTTACAGATTTAAGTGGTGTAAGGTGCTTAGTAGCACCTTCATACTCATACTGAAACTAACTATCACTAATGATACTAACTATATTATAGGCCAATTTATTCTCTTGGGGTGTAGGTGATCTTCCTCGAGGTTTTTATTTTCTTCCACTTTTAATTCATATACTTTCCTACAGCATTCTATAAATTATTATTTTTTTCACTTAGCTGAACCATCTTAGCTGTAGCTGGTCTTCTTTGAATGATTTGCTTGCTGGACTAACATTCAAACCAAACCTAATTGTAGTATTGCTGATTCAGTCCCTTATATTTTTTCCTCGTATCTTCCCCAAGTATCGCATCTCACTAGTTTAAACTTGTGCATGTTGCTTGATGACTTTTTTTTATTTTATCTTATTATTTTTTTTTTAATATAGAATCTAATCCCAAATAAATCTATAGAATGGGGCATTAAACTATATTTGAAGAAGTACTTCTGAAATTAGGTGAAGAGCTCAACAATTAATGGACACTTTCAAGATAAAAAGAGGATTCATTCATACACTAGTAACTTAATCAGGAAGGATCACCATTTGGAAATAAGGAAAAAAAGGGTACTTGTATGTCAAAAAAAAAAGGCACCAAAGAGTTGTGATTACCATGACTTTTTCAAAATGAGTTTACACCATACAACTGTCAGCACCTAATTTAGATTCAGATTATTAGACAAGCAATCCAATTCTGCTTAAGAATAAAAATAAAATGTTAAGCTCATCAAAAAACAATTAAAAAAATAAGTAAAAGACTAATAAATTTGTGTAAAGCCTTCTAATGGAAAGTTATGCTAAAGTAAGAAACAAAAATTTCTTATACATATATTTAATGTTAAAATTATGCATCTAAGGTTAATCAGGACAGGTTATCTATAGGATACCACCCTTTTCTACCTCAGGTGGGACTAAGGATTCTATATAGTGAGTTTATCACTAAATAAATTCCACTGCCCAGAGCGACACAACTTGAACTTGAACACACAACTCTAGGTTTACTAAGTGAATTATGACCTAGGTGCTAACCCAGTTGGCTAACCTGAGCCCCAAAATTTGATATAAACTGTATAATTTTCTTTATTTATACACAATACTTTTATTCATCAAATAAGACCTAATATGATCAGTGTAATAGAAACATAAAAGTGAAATATAAAATAAAAACATTCTTACTATTGGGGTGCCATATTTCTGTTACAAATTTCATCCGAGGAGGCCGTAGAGGATATTCTTTTGGAAATAATAAGTGTGCCTTAAAAAATCCTCCTTCACTGAAATAAAAATGGGGAAATTGTCAGAAAGACAAAAAAAAACATAAATTATAAGACACATAAATAATTAACAAGAATGAATATTTTACACTAGAATTATTGGGAAAAAAGTAGAGGTATTGGTGTATAAAATATTATAGCCTTTAAAGAGAAATATTATACTTACTACAATGTCTCAGGTGGTCCAATAATAAGTACTTCCCATCTGTATATATCATCATCATCAATGAGGCCAGCAGAGAATCCTTCAACAGGATTCTTATTCAATTCTGAAAAAAAAAAAATAATTACACAAATATTTGATTAATTCATGCAAAAGTAAATATACTCTTTTGAAATAGCTTTTTCCATAACAATTCTAGTAGTTGTACACAAAATAATGAAGGTAAACTTAATAGAGAAGTACTAAACAGAGTGTATTGGCTTAAGAGTTATTGGGTTGTCAAGTTGTCTGGCAAAGGGTTTTATACTTTGCTACTCAACATCTGAAGTTAAGAATAATGGCAGAAAGCAAAGAAGATTATGAGAAGAAAAGATATCATCGACATGAAGTTAATTGTATAATTTGTTTTTTATATCATATGTGACAGATGTAAGAAATGGAAATGTGGATTTGGCGTGGAATCACACGCGTGGAGAACAGGTTGGACTCAAAAAAATCCGACATTGAAGTTCTAAATCAGGTAAGTGAGAGCTAAAGTCTTATCAAGGCCATGGGAAAAAAGGAGAGTGAAACTTCTTGGGCATATCATAAGGCACAAAGATTTCATTACTAATATATTTGAAGGTAAGATTCTTGGGCAAAAGGGGAAGAGGAAGGATAGAAAATCATATTTTGAAGACGTCAAGCATCTTATGGATTTTAGTGAGTATAGTAATATGAAAAGATCCGATAGAACACAAGTTTATCAAAAGTCTAGATATGGATGTAGCAAAAATACATTAGAATGTGAAGTTGATCGTGAGGAATGGGAATTATAATTTAATATATTTACCTTACATAGACTCGCAAATTAAACATCGGTTCAGTTTAACTTAATGATTTGTTTTTTTTGTTTTTTTCATTTCATTTATTAATTTTATTTGTAATTATCTTACTCATTTTAATATTTTATTTTATTATTTTTTTTTATATTATATTTGATTAGACGGTTGATCAACGTGTATATATTGTAAAATAAAAATGTATTTAAACTTAATCATACATGTAATATGCCATGTTGCAATGGAACATGTATTCAAATAAATAGCTCCTCAGCTCCTCATAGGGTTGCTAGCAGGAGGGGAAAAAAAAAAAAGTGTAGCCTTTAGATCATGATGGTAGTTGGACTCACAAACTTGCCTTCATATTTATTTCCATGTAAAAATCTTCCACATAAACAAGTCCTGGCATTAAAGGAAACGAAACAAAAGAGATGAATAAGTAGAATTGAAACTAAAATGCTAATGGACGAATTCGCTAGATGTATGTATAAAGAGAGGCTTGGCTCGAAAGAAGTTGTTGCAGCCTATATGCTCCTGTTCATATAGGCTGCAACAACTTCTTTAAGCAGGCCATGAGGTGGTCAGCGACTCAGAGCAGAAATTCGATGTGTAGAAGTGGGGTTTACAGAAGGCTGAAAACAGGAAAATAAAAATGACTCACTTAATATTCGTGTTTTGAAAAAAACAAAACAAAAAAAAAATGTAGAGGATTAAATGTTTAACCCGATTGACTCTTTAACATTTTGTTATCAAAATTTTAATAGCTGCCGCAATTTTTGTTTGGTCAGTACCAAACTTGATATTTAAATTTTTTATGTATAAAGAAAGATCAAGTTCATAATGGTTGAAATCGAACCAGTGGGAGGGAGCATAAGAGAGTGGAATTTTGAAAATCTCCATTTTAGCAGATTTCCCTTATTGAGGTTGTACTCATGACGCGATTTTCGAAAAATTCTTCAAATGTCCATCGATCCTACCCAGGAGATGACGAAAATGAGGTCCGTTCAAAATTATATATATATATATATATATATATATATATATATTATATGGTGTTGTTTTTTGGAGTTTTGGTCAGTGTTAGTGAAAAATCTTAGTTCATTCCAATATTTCGAGAATATTTATTTTCTCTTCTTCAGGGCTAAAAAGTGCAGATACTACTTTTTATATATATATATATATATTGCACATTGTTATTAGAGTGTAATAGATTAATAGATAGTGTTTGTTCTGTTATGTTACAATACAACAACACCATATATATATATATATATATTTATATATATATATATATATATATATATATATATATATATATATATATATATATATATATTTGTCTGTTAATGCTCTAGCGGTCGCAATTTTTGTTTGATAGTTACCAAACTCGAAATTTAATCGTTTTATGTAAAAGAAAGATCAAGTTAGTTAATGACTGAAATCGGACCAGTGGGAGGGGGGTGGGTTTAAAGGGGAATTTTTGAAAATTCGAAATATTATTATGCGTCGGATCGAAAAAATGCAAAGAATCAATCTTGTTGCAAATTAAATTTACAATAAATATTGTTTTATACATTTATTTTGTATCTTGAATATTAACCGAGATATTTGCATTTTTATTAATTGCAATGGTGGAGGTGAGATCGGCTAACTTCGGGTATAGTCATGAGTTTCCGTCAAGAGCTAGTGCGGCCGTTTCCGTAACTGTTCGGCTCTCGTGAAATTTCGCTATTGTAAAACTTCACATGGGAAATCTGCTTAGTTTACGCAGCCCCTGCGTGACGGACTTTTATTTAGTTATGATCCTTCAGTAAACCACTACTCCTACCAATGTCATATTAAAAATAACTTGTTATATCATGAACCACATATTCGAAGCTTAAATACCAAATAGTGTCTTCATTGAACTTTTACTGTGTGAGATAAAAGCAAATACGTAGTGAGATGCCGTCATCAGTTAAGATTTTCCTTAATGCCTCCTTAATTAGTCCTTCTTGACTCGAAAAGATTATTTGATATATACCATACTCAATCTATAACGATTTTAGCAGATTTCCCTTAAGGGAAATCAGCTATTGGGGTCGTACTCATGACGCGATTTTCGAAAGTTTTCTTCAAATATCTATCGATCCTACCCTGGAGATGACGAAAATGAGGTCCATTCAAAACTGTATAATATATATTTGTCTGTTAACGCTCAAGCAATCGTAATTTTTGTTTGATCGTTTCCAAACTCGATATTTAGTCGTTTTATGTAAAAAGAAAGATCGTTAACGGCTGAAATCGGACCAGGGGTGGGGGAAACATTTTAAAACTCGAAATTTCTCCGTTACTATAAGTCGGATCCAAAAAGTGTATCGAATGAATCTTATTGCAAATTAAACTTACTATAAATATTGTTATATGCATTTTTTCTCTATCTTGAATATTAACGGAGATATTTGCAGTTTTCAGCCTCCAGTAAACCCTCTCTTCTACTGGTCTTACATAAACAATACTGTGTATAATAATATAATAAACCACCTTAATCGAAGCTTAAATACCAAATATTGTTTTCCAGAGACCTTTATTATACGAGGTAAATGCAAATATGTTCTTGCGACCCCCCCCTCCCGTTATAAATTCTAGGACTACTATAATTTGATTGAGTGATATAAAAATTATTCTGATTCATTATATTGGGTTGATGCAAAATTAATGCAGGTTTCCTCTATTGCGATATCTTAATTCCAATTGTGTAAACAAAGCAAATCCTAACATTGATCATTATTATACCTAAACAAACCTTATCTAATACCCTCTCTTTCACCATGAATTTGATCAGTAAAATCGTTTTGTTCAGTGTGTTCAAAGGTCTTAAATCGAAAATGTCGAAGTGCGATATTCGTCAAATTTATTTTTACGAATTTAAATTAGGGCGCAGCGCTGCGCAAACGGCTCGTAATATTAACGAAGTGTGGGGTCCGGGGGCTATTAACGAGTGCACGGTGCAGCGTTGGTTCCAGAAGTTTCGCAGTGGAGATTTCGACCTCGAAGACAAGGAAGGTCGGGGCCGTCATTTTGCTCTCGACCACGACCAGCTGAGGTCAATAGTGGAAGAAGACCCGACCAAAACCACCCGAGAAATAGCGGTAGAACTCGGCGTGAACCAATCCACAGTTGTACGCCACTTGGAAGCAATTGGTAAGGTAAAAAAGTTGTCCAAGTGGGTGCCACACCAATTAAAGGACCACCAAAAAAATCGCCGCTTTGAAATCTGTTCCATGCTTGTGACACACAATAAAAATGATCCATTTCTCGATCGTATTGTGACGTGCGATGAAAAATGGATCTTATACGACAACAGAAGGCGTTGTAGCCAATGGCTGGGCAAAGATGAACAACCGAAACCTTTCCCGAAGCCCAACCTGCACCCAAAAAAGTCCGTCACGCAGGGGCTGCGTAAACTAAGCAGATTTCCCCTGTGAAGTTTTACAATAGAGAAATCTACATACTGGTAACACAATACCACCGTGATTAGATAATGAGAAATCTTTCAGTTAATTAAAATAAATACCCAACTGAAACGGCTTCTGAATTGTAAGAATAATTTATATTTTAAACACTCAAATTTCAGTAGTCCAAGAACTAAAGAAGGGGGGGGGGTGGATGAACAAAACGTATTTGCATAAATCTCACAAAGTAAGGAAGGTAAGGTAAGGTTAAAAACGCCAGGTTAGAAGAAGCTTCCGCCTGAGCCGAGAAATGAAGAAGATGGCCGACATAATCCGAACTATACCCCACCACAGACCATAAAAATGCAAATATCTCGGTTAATATTCAAGATAGAGAATAAATGTATATAACAATATTTTTTGTAAATTTAATTTGCAATAAGATTGGTTCTGTACAATTTTTCGATCCGATGCATAATAACGGAGATATTTTGAATTTTCGAAAATCCCCCTCTAAACCCCCCCCTCCCTCTGGTCCGATTTCAGCCATTAACGAACTTGATCTGTCTTTTTACATAAAACGGTTAAATATCGAGTTTCGTAACGATCAAACAAAAATTGCGACCGCTAGAGCGTTAACAGACAAATATATATATATATATAATTTTGAACGGACCTCATTTTCGTCATCTCCTGGGTAGGATCGATGGACATTTGAAGAAAATTTTCGAAAATCGCGTCATGAGTACGACCTCAATAGCTGATTTCCCTTAAGGGAAATCTGCTAAAAATTAAGAAAGTAACGCGGAACAGAAGAGAAAGATTTAGGAAATTAAGAAAGTCCGTCACGCAGGGGCTGCGTAAACTAAGCAGATTTCCCTCGTGAAGTTCAGTAATAGATAAATATAATTACTGGTAACACAACAACACCGTGAATAAATACAAACGGAAATAAGAAATGTTTCATCCAATTTCAATAACCTGCCGACAGGAAGCGTTAGGTTAGAAATGTAATCAAACTGGTCGGCCCGCCTCACCGGAAAGAAAAACAATTAATGAAATATATCAGAATATAACACATTAATTTTATTGAGAACTATTTACTATATCTAGTACTGTAATTAATAATGAGTCAGAATAATTGTTATCTCAATCAATAAACTTTTAGTAGTCCAAAACTTTAAGATGGGGGGGGGGGATCAACAGGAAATATTTGCTTGTATCTCGTATAATAAAGGTCTCCTGAATAAAATGTTTGGTATTTAAACTTCCAATAATGTGATTTATTATGTAGCAGATTATTGTTTACGTAACATGAGTAGAAGTGGCGGTTTGCTGAAAACTGAAAAATGCAAATATCTCGGTTAATATTCAAGATAGAGAATAAACGTATATAACAATATTTATAGTAAATTTAATTTGCAATAAGATTGGTTATATACAATTTTTCGATCCGATGCATAATAAAGGAGATATTTCGAATTTTTGAAAATCCTCCCCTCTAAACCCCCCCTCCCACTGGTCCGATTTCAGCCGTTAACGAACTTGATCTTTCTTTTTACATAAAACGACTAAATATCGAGTTTGGTAACGATCAAACAAAAATTGCGACCGCTAGAGCGGTAACAGACAAATATATATATATATATATATATATATATATATATATATATATATATATATATATATATATATATACAGTTTTGAACGGATCTCATTTTCGTCATCTACTAGGTAGGATCGATGGACATTTGAAGAAAAATTTCGAAAATTCCGTCATGAGTACAACCTCAATAGCTGATTTCCCACAAGGGAAATCTGCTAAAAAAGTTATGGTCACAGTTTGGTGGTATACTGCTGGTGTTATCCACTACAGCTTTCTCAATCGAGATGAGATTATAACTGCTGACAAGTACTGTCAAGAAATTGACAACATGAATCAAAAATTACAATGTCTTTGCCCAGCATTGATGAATCGGAAGGGACCTATCCTTCTCCATGATAACGCCAGACCACACGTCGCACAACCAACGCTACGACGACTGCACGAATTGGGCTACGAAGTTCTCCCACACCCACCTTATTCACCTGACCTCTTTCCTACAGACTTCCACTTTTTCAGGCATCTGGATAACTTTTTGAGGGAGAAAAATTTTCATAACCACGAAGAAATTGAAAATTCGTTTCGTGACTTCATTGAGTCCAGGGATTCAGATTTTTTTTTCTGGTGGAATAAGAAAACTTGTTATTATTATTATTTTGATTAAATATATATAGTTAAAGTAAAGATATGGTCTATTTTCAATGAATATTAAAAACCTGCATTAATTTTGCATCAACCCAATAAATTAAAGTACAAGGCATAGTACATAGTTTTCAATAAAATGAATATGTTATATTCTGATATGTTTCAGTAATTGTTTTTCTTTCCGGTGAGCCGTTGACAGACCTGTTTGTTTACATTTGAGACGCTGGCAGGGGAAATATTTCTTATTACCGTTTGTATTTATTCACTAAATATTTACGATGGTGTTGTGTCAGCATTATGTAGGCGTATCTGTTATTAATCTTCACGAGGGAAATCTGCTTAGTTTACGCAGCCCCTGCGTGACGGACATTTTACTATAGGAAAAGTAGAGAATAGTTAGCGTTTGATGAGAAGCGTGTGAAGGACGTGAAAAATGTGCTTGGTTTACACGGGACGGTATACTGACGGACATCGGCCTTTACTCCTACCATGTTTGATCAAGTTTAATGAGAAGGGTTCCATCTCTACTATTTGTAATATTCTTCTGGTAGCGAAAACCATACTTACTGAATGCAAAACTAGGAAATACAAAGCACAAATATCTGAAATAGTTAGTCCATACATAACCTTCGTAGGAGGAGACATCAGAGGCTATAAGCCTCCTAGTTGTGAGAGGTTTTTAAAATCCCAACCTAAGATGAAGAAAGCATTGAGATGGCGATGATGCAATGGGAGGGATTGCACACTTTCCAAGCATTGACTAGTGTAAACAATTCGCTTCTCCTATTGATAAAACGAAAGGTCAGCCACTCCTGTAAGTAAAGTAGATACCTATCTCACAAGCTATAATCATACCTTGGGGTCATTCCACATCAATTCAACCACACCATGACACCCATCATTTCAGATTTTGTTGAATTTAATTTTGGGTGTTCTATTCATTGATTTGAGAAACCATACCAAATATTTTTGATATATCTTTAACGGTTTGGATTTTATGGCCTCTTAAAGTTTTGTGATTTTCGTGTTGTTTACCGACAGGGAACAGTAAAATTAATTTGTTCTGAATTCGAAAATAATTTGTAACTTTCTTATTTATGAACCAATTTTGATGAAAATTTTTGTGTGTATTCATAAATATATTTAAACCCAATAAAAAATAAACAAAGGTACCAAGTAAGTATTTGTGACCAGAAAAAAATTACAAAGTGTCAATTTGAGTTTTTCTGAAAGCAAATACATAGTTTCACGTAAAATTGAATATCTCCAAAAGGGAAAAGGATAATCATGGAAATCTTTTTTTGTTTTGGTTCTAAGACATGTGTTCTACCACCTAAAGTAATAAAATGAATGAACCTTCATTGTTTATTCCAAGTTTAAAAATAAATATTTATAAAAATTTAGAAATTTATATGAATTAAAAGAAAATGATAAATAAAGGTAACTACAAAGGTAGTTACATTACACAGGTTTATTCTAAATGAAATACCGTTTACATTATAGAATTCATCAGTCTAAAATGTACTTTGATATGTACAATTCCTATCCTAAAAAACGTTATTTTGGTCAGTGTCGAAGCCCAAGGATACGACTGGGCCTCAAATTCTTGCACTACACATCCTATCATCATACACTGCAAAGATGCAACTGAGTAAAATATTGTCCTACCCCTTTGCATTATATCTGATGACCCCAAACACGATGTAATTATGGTGTATGAAATCCAAAAATCTGCTATTGCGTTTTTGAAAGAAAACTGCCCACACTTTAGAATAGATCATT